>JAXQQM020088420.1:0-33141 GCA_034641835.2 Pinus albicaulis
GTGAGTGAAGTGAACAATAAATTGTGAGATTAGTAGGTTTAAAGGGCAGTTAAGAATCCTTTAACATGTACTATAATAAGAAAATTCTTAATGGATACTATGCATGAAGAAATAACCAAATATAGGGCATACCATAAGCTTCTTTAACTAAAACCTAGCAAGTAAACATTAAGACAACATTCCAGCAAACCATAGAGAGCAACAAACTTGTAAATTCTCTAGTGATTTTACCTTCAGGAAAATAAAACATAAAAGATAACATATAGTAATGATCAAAGAGAAGGGAACTCCTAAAATTCCTTAATCATACTACAAAGAACTTCAAAGCAAACATTCAAGCTAGATAAAGGGTAGGGAAAACCATAAACCTCTTCAGTCAAACCTTATTTAGCAATACTTTGAAGAAAAGACCTCAAAAACAATGTTTAAGTTACACCAAAGAATAGGGCTAACCATAAACTACTTAGGAATTTTCTTCATTAAATCATTCTTGAGAAAAACAAGATAAGTGGAATTAGAGAGCAACTAAGAATTCTATAATCTGACGTAGCATAAGAAAACATACAAGCAATGGAAAGTAGACAAAGCTAAGGTGCCTCTTAACAACATTTCTTAACCTAAAATTTCTATCCTACTTCACGAGAAAGATGAAACAAAATGAAAACATAAGAAAACAAGAACTAATTTACCACATCACCATTAGCCATGTTCATGAATCATGCAAGTGTTCTTGGCTCCATTGTCATCCAAATCAACGCATTCATAACACTCCAAATCCAACTGCTCCTCAACTCCAAGTCTATGTATTAAGTCTAAAAATCAACCAACATGTACAATGAAGCCTCCATGCAGTATTTATCTTGGAAAGGAGGACCAAAACCCTAATTATGTGTCCAAAATATCATTAATTACATGATAAATGCCATTTTTGTCCAAAGAAACCATGCAAGGCCCAAGGCACAAAATATTTAACTTAATAAATGCAAAAATAAATGCTAACATAATTCCTCAACCAAATCTGGAGTGATTTTCCTCTAAAACACTCAAAATATCTTTTTCATTAACTAAAAGTGTCTTTTGTTGACTTTCTATCAAGGGCGCAGCGCCAATATTGGGAAAATAGGTTGTTTTGCAGCTGCGTTTTGGAGGCCTTCTCGGTGTCCAAATGAGCTCCATGATAGCTCATTGGAAATATTGTCCTGTATAATTTCAAAAAATGCCTTTATTTATCTAACTGGACTACATTTACCGGCACAAAAACTCATTCTCCCAAGACTTCTTAGGGTGTAGCGCCAACTCTGAAAATAGGGCAGAAAGTTGATTTGTTGCATGTGTATGGCACTTTTAGAGTACGAGTTCTGCTCCAAATGAGCTGAAATTTTGTGTGCATGATGTCCTTGGCCTGATGAACAAAAAAATTAAACCATTCCTCCATTGGGTGCCCCAAAAAAGAGTGTAGCACCGGTGGCGCTATGCGTTTGGCCCTTCAAAATAGTCAAAAACTCAAAAAACTTAAAAACTTGTCAAAAATTGAATTTATCTTGTTGATCATGTCTGGGATGCTTGTAGGGTTGCATTAGCAAGAATGTTAAGTTTTCATTTTTCCTTAGCCTCCTTTAGTGATTGAATATTTGCAAGGGCTCTTTTGAGCTTGGCCCTTGCAATCTTGTTTCTTAAGGCATAATGCCTTGCCATCTTCTTTTGGAGGTCAAGGTCTCTCTTGGTCTTCTCCAACAGACCCTCTAAATGTATATTTTCCCTCTCTTGCTAAGGCTCTTGATCATAGTATATTTCCATGGCAAGGATCTCACTTGGAGTGAGCTTCTCTGCCAAGGCTATCTCTTGCTACCTCTCCTTGGCTAAAGATTTCTTCAAGCCAATTGTTCTTGGCCTCCACTTAGGAAGTTGTTCTTCCTCTTCCTCCATGTCATCATATGTCCCCAAGAATTCATCTAGCATTACCTTAGTATTTGCAGCCTCTGTTTGAGCTCTGATCTCATAGATGGCCTTCTGTGCCTCCAACTTCTTGTTTTCAACCTCAAAATAGTGAATCACATTCTTAGCCCTATCTAGTTTTGTTTGCAGGTCCTTGATCTGAGCATATTTTCTTTTCATCAACATTCTTGTGATCCTTTGCTCATTTTAATCACCACTATCAACATCAATAAGTTGAAACTCTTGTTCAGTCTCATGTTTGTCTTCTTCTTATTCATCAATGACCTTTTCCTTCCCTTTGTCAAGCTATTTGGTTGTTGTAGAAGGCATGTCCCCTTACCTCTTTGCTATAGGGTAAAATTCTTGGGTTGTTGGTTATCGAATATCCCTCTCAGGGCTTTCCGGTTCCCGAGGTAGACAGTAAGATTAGTTGTATAGTTCACAATAATGGCACATACATGTTCATATTTAACTTAAAATGACTTCATAGAATAAGATAGAAGATTACCTATTTAATGATCTTGGAGTCCCTTGGAGAGTACTAGGCAGCGAAGCAGAGGTTCTCCTTCACCAACTCCAAATATTGGCCCTGAAATCAATTAAAGCACCCGTGTAATCTCTACCATAACATACATTTCCTATCAGTTAAGTAAATATATAATAAACATTTAAACTATGCACATCTAAGCCATTCATCTCATGTTATATAAGTGATTAAATGATAATGACAATATTAACCCATAGAATGGAAAAAACAGATACAATTATATTGATTTATAAAAAGGAGGATTACAACCATCGGTTGTACCAAGCCCTCCTCAGCCTTCCAATCTCTCTATCTCTCAAAGTGGTGATGTCTTGATCAACAAGTTATCAATGAACCTCTTTGACCTTTGACCTTCACACTACAACAATGATCTCTACTTCATAAGTATTCAAAACTTTGACAATCCTTCGACCTTGAACGAAGAGCCTTCAACTCCATTTTATAGGAGATGGAGAGAGCAATCATTGCCCTTCTCTTTCCACTAGTTCTAAATAGAAAAAACCAAGATGTTTCCTCAACGTCCATGATTTTTCCTTCTTCGAGAGTTCAGTTGTTTATGGCAATGCCCAATAAGAGATTAGTGCTTTGCAGTTTCCTTTTTGTACTGACTCTCTTGTGAGAAAAAGCTAGAGATTCAAATCATTCTCCACGGGTTTTTCTCGTTTCAAACTTAAAACACGGGTAACGCTACCCTCTAGTGTAAATAGAGCGTTTCCTTAGCCACTAACGCGGCCTATTCATTGATCAGCTGCGTTATAACGCTCTTGTGTTGTTATAGTGAGGTGTTACCTTGGCAGAAATTGGTTTAATTTAGGTCTTTGTATTCCTTCCATATTTATCTTCTCCTCTGAGCTGATGAGGAGGTATTTTGACCTGTAACAGATGCCCCCAAAGTGTGAGGTCAAAGATGAAGATGATGGCCAAAATAATTTACAATATGTGTAGTAGAGATAAAGAGATTGAAAGACCGAGGAAAACCTGAAACAACAACATATGTCAGAAAATATAGTATCTGCCTTGAGTCGGGCATTCTCATGCTCAATAGCTTAAACAACATGATTTCTCTAGAATAGAGATATGAAGAATCTGTCCACCGATAAGCACAATGTGGGAGTGTTTGTCATAATAGGATCAGGCTGAAGAAGCTGTCTCCATAAACAATATTGCAACTTGGGGGAAGGGAACACAACTTTAATGATGTAACCTTTGCCCCAAGGTCTTGACCGCCAATTCACTTAATCTGAATATTCCTCAACATGTGAATGAAGGAGCTGTCGTCGAAGATGTGATAAATCGTCTGATTACCAGGCGATGCTGAAAACTGTTAACAGACGTGAAGGTGGCCACCGATAATGATGATGGTCCCTAAGATGCACAGTACAATCTAGCAAGTGTGAATAAAATGAGTTGAAGTCGAACACTCATAGAATCATTCAACCAGGAGCCAATGATGAAGACTCCTGATCAAACACAAGACTACCTGCCACTAATGTCTACAAGTATCCGCGTACTGATGGGTTTCTGGATCAACTTCCTAGATAAGATGCTGAAGTCGATAGGAAGAGATCTGTTGAAAGGTAGGCGCTGAGGCATCCTACATCAGTCAACACGAAACGGAAACCAACTGATTTTGTTTATGATTGAGATAATGAAGAGTAAATGGGGATGTTGGATGAAAAATAATTTCTGGCATAATGAGCGGTTTGGTTGATAACAGGAGCAGTAGATAGCAAGATCTGCTTGAACAATAGAAGGCACTGTAACAGGGTACTAGGCAGCTAAGGCTTAATGAACACCAAAGAGTGTGTTAGGATTTTACCGGTGTAGGGACACTGGGAGATGAAGGCTAATACTCATAGATGGTAGGGTTCGGGTAACTGCGAAAGAGTTTTCTGGGAAGTGCCATGTTCAAGATTTTTGCTGCCAAATCGACTTTTGTGAAATGTAATAGAGGTAGTATCCATTTTGTCCAAATTTTTCCCTGTATGATTAAGTTTAACGAGTCCAGCTGAGTAAACTCGGTGAATTTTTCATATTTAGAGAGTCTGAAAAATATCATAAAAGACAACTCTGTGCCCCATCTGATTAGGTTTAACGAGTCCAGACGAGTAAACTTGGTGAATTTTTCATGTTTAGAGAGTCTGAAAAATATCGTAAAAGACGACTCCATTGGGGTACCTTTGTCATGTATTGATAACCGGGCACGGAAAAGGGAGAATAGTAAGCTCGAAACAGTTCATTTTCTGTGAGTTAGTCCATTGAAGCCGGAAAAGTGAGAAATCTATGTTCAATGGACGTCTACCTGATTTTTTTATGAGTACGAGGAGTCAGAGTAAACTCAGTACTCTTTGTGAAATTTTAACGAGTCCAAAAAAGAAAAACTCGGTGCCCTCCATGGAATTTTAATGAGTCACGCAGAGAAAACTCGATTACCTCTGTTAAATTTTAACGAGTCATGCGGAGAAAACTCGGTTACTTTTTCGGTTTAAAGAGCTTTGAAAAAGAGGAAAAGAATGGCTCCTTACTCTTTGTCGTGGTAGTTTAACGAGCCTGACAAAGTCAACTTGGGGTTTTTTTAGTTTTATGAGCGAGAAAAAGGTCCCTAACAAGAAATCTCAGTGCTTCTTCATATCAGTTTTAACGAGTTTGAAGAAGAGAACTCTAGGTTTTTCAGATTAACGAGCAAGAAAAAGACCATAAAAAGAGCGCTCGATATCAACTTCGTATAAGTTTAACGAGTCCGAAGAAGGGAACTCGAGGTTTTTTGGATTAACGAGTAAGAAAAATACCGTAAAAAGAATGCTCAAGTAAACACGAGTATGTCTGCATATGAATCTTGATCACTCATCAGAACATCAGTACCAAATCTCAATAGTTGCGACACATGCGCAACAAGAATTCATGACTTTTTTCGACTAGCTTGAGAGAGTCATGCCCTAGAATTGGCTATAAGAAGGTTGGAAGACCTTCATTTTCACTGTTTTGAGTGCTGTGAAGGAGCTCTAGGGTGAAAAGGGGTGAAATCTTAAGTTGATGATTACGCTCAATCCGGGCAACGGTTTTCCTTCCCGCGAGATCTAGGTAAGAGCTAGAACCTCCTGCTATCATTTAATTGTATTTTTGTTATGTTTTGCTGGTTCAAAATGGAAAATTTGTGAGGCCCTAAAAAATGTTTGCGCCTAACGCGGGCTAGTAGTGTTAGGGTCGTGTTAAGCGCACATCCCGTGAAGGGATGCCGCGTTAGCACGCTCTGTTTCACACTAAGGCCAGCATTAGGCGCACCACATTTTTTAGGAACTCATTTCCCATTGTTTTGAAGTGGTCCAAGCAGTTTTTAATCGGTTGAAAATGTTGCATTTGCAGGTATTCAGATGTTAATCATGAGTATTTAGTGAGAGAGAGAACATGAACGGGAAGAACGAGAGATGATGACAGATGCTGCAAGCTTGATGGCTCTCCGTAGATGTGGATTGCTAAAATATTCTCGCTTAGAATTGATGAGGGGTCAAGAGGACCTCCTGAGGTGGCTAATCCAGCAATGGGACGAACGACACCATGTCTTTCAGATTGGGGGAAATGAGCTCTCAATCAAAAAGGATGATGTGTAATTTTTGACTGGCCTATCATTTCGTGGGCTGAGGCCCAACTTGACGGGGTCCAGAGCTGACCCATGTTCCACTGCTGATCTGTTTCTAGAGCATTGCATACGTGACACTCAGGATATGACCAACCGGGTATCGATTGCACGGGTGACTTTGAGACCATTCAGGTCTATATTATGGATGATTGTTCGCTTAGCAGGTGCCAAGAGTCAGCATGTGGCCACCATGGCCCAGATGCTCCTAGCTTTGGACTGTATGCAGCCTCAGGTTTTGACTGGTGTGACGGAGTTGTCCGTCGGGTTCGAGCTGATCTTACTGCACGTAAGACCCATGCCCAGAGAGAGTTTGGGTATGGTACACTAATTGTCTTTTTCTTACTGGAGCGGGTACCATTGATGAGGCCCAAGATCCTTACAGTGCCATTAGCCCCGCGCGAGCTGAGGCAGGCTCAGTGGGCAGCCTTGTTTCAGCGGACTAGAGAGGGTCTCGTCCGCCACTGTTTTGATGATGGATTTTTTGATTGGCTAAACTCCCAGATTATTATGATTGAGGATTATCCCTATTTAAGGATGAACTTCACAGGCGATTCGGAGTTAGCACTGCCCCCCAGTACCTAGTAGGGACTCGATGGTAAGAAGGAATTGATCAGTGTATTTCAAAGAAGTACTTTTTTTTTTGTCTTTTGAATGTTTATGCAATTTTTTTGTTGAAATAGGGTGAAAATTATGTTTTTACATGAAGCGTTTGTTTTCTTGACACAGATGTGGCACTTGTCCGACCAGTTGGGGCCCCTCGCTATGCACAGCGAGGACTGTAGCTATCTGGGCCTGGCGCACCAACAGAGGATAAGGAAGCAGCCGAGGATGATGATGCCCAGGTTTTACATGAAATATCTAGAGACGTGGGGGGTTTTAGTATGGGCATACCACCCCTTCCAATGCGGGAGGTTCTAGTTCATTTGCAACGACATACCGTAGGTGTGCCAGAGAGATACCTGGTGCCTCTGAGGAGGATAGCTAGAGTAGTTTTATATTACCATGATCATCAGGCCTAGCTGGCGGAGCGGATGTATTAGTGTCAGAGCGTGGCTTAGTATAGCCAAATTTTTGTAAAACATCCAGGTTTTGGAAGATTTTTTGATGTAACTATTGTATTGGACACGACATATATATATATATATATATATATATATATACATACTTTTTGGTGATTTTGTGTTTTTTAATTTTTTATGTATTTTCAATGGGATAAAAATATATATGCTCATGAGTATATCTTTTATAGTAAATGTGACAAATGCCAATCTAACACAGTTTGCCAAAGAATCGGCTAGTGCATTAAATTCTCTAGGAACGTGCTCAAATGTAATTTTTTCAAATTGACATTATAAAAGTCACACCCTTAAAAAATAACGTAACAAGACTGGATGACGGACACAGTAATGATTGTTTAACTGCATAATGACGACTTGGGAATCTAACCTGACCACTAAATTGGAGATGTCACGAGATGCCGCTTCCGTGAGGAGTTGGATCACTGACATGTACTCGGCAACATTATTGGTGGTGCTACCCAGGAAGATTCCCCCAAAACCAAGAAGGTTTGACTCAGGAGTGTAGAGAACCCAAGCAGCTGAAGCAATGCGTCTAGTGTGATGACTAGCACCGTCTGCATATCCAACGTATGATTAGGAGGGTGACGACATCAGTGCGAAAAAAAAATATTATACATGAGAAAAAAACACCTCGAAAACCAAAAAATATCCAGAAACATAAAAAAAATAGGCAAAACTTATATACATAAAATTACAAAGCGTATGTCTAGTGTGAAACTAGGAAAAATACTTCTTTAGATAGAGCCCGTTGCGGGGCTCCGCGAGTGGAATTCCATTATAGTCCTGAAGTTTGTAAGCCACTTTTGAGAGGACTTTATTGATGATGTAAGGACCAAGCCATAATGGTTGGAGTGTTCCTTCCCCCAAGAGGTCATGTTTCTGATCATAGAATAGAACAAGATCGCCCTCTTGGAAAGAATGAGGCTTGATAGATTTGTCGTATTGATCTTTGACTCGGCGCTGGTGAGCTTCAAGTGCTAGTGTAGCATCTTAATGAGTTTCGTCCAAATGATCAAGTGAGAGCAAGTGCTCTTCTATGGCGGCGGTGCCAGGCAAGAGTTCAACGACGAGTTTGAGGGATGGAATTTGACACTCGATTGGAAGTACTGCCTCCAAGCCGAATGCAAGTTGGAATGGCGTGAAGACTTTGGTAGTTTTGAATGACATTTGGTATGCCCATAACGTGGAATAAAACTTCTGATGCCATGTGGTTTTATGATTTCCGACCAATCGATGAATCATGGTTTTAAGGACGCCATTTACGACTTCAACCTGACCATTAGCTTGAGGATAATAAGAAGAATATTGATCTTGACGAAAACCTAGCATGGATGTTAATTCGGTCATCATATGATTCTGGAAGTTGGATCCATGATCTATGATAATAGATAGGGGTACGTCGAACCAACAGATTACCTGATTGAACAGGAAGATAGCGGCAGTTTTGCCATCGGCGTTAAAAGTGGGAATGGCTTTTGCCCATTTCGTAAAATAGTCGACCGCAACCACGATGTAGTTGTGTCCATTTTCTGAAGTGGGATTGCAGGTGACGAAGTCAATTCCCCATTTAGCGAAAGGACCAATGGGGATAACCGGATGAAGGGGCGTAGGATGAGCGCGCATCTTCTTTGTGAAAATTTGACATGGATGGCACTTTTGGACCGCTGCAATGCAGTCTTTAAACAAAGTGGGCCAATTGTAACCTGTGCGCAAGATTTTTTGGGTAGTAGCTATGCCCGAAAGATGACCACTGCATGCCCCTACGTGGAAGTCATTCAAAACGCATTCCACCTCATCGAAAGTGAGACAACATCAAAGAATAGTATCAACACCATGACGATATAGTGTATCGTTTAGCACGAGGTAGTGCTTTTCTTGGTGGTGGATACAACGATGGTTGTCGGATGTGAGAGTTGGGCAGAAGCATTGGGTTTTTAGGTAGACCAAAATGTCTCCATACCATGGGTCCGAAGAATCGACCAAGTATACAGATTCATCGGGAAATGGATCATGAGCTACTTCTCCTGGGTCGATTCTGGGAAGGTCCGATAATAATTCGGTGAAGATGAGGGATTTATTTGCTTTGGCAGCTGTGAAGACCAAATCAAATTTTTGGAGGATTATGATCCATTTGGAATATTTTTCTCCAATAATTTTTCTAGACAGGATATGTCGCATGGGGTTCTCCAAAGAAATAACCATAGTCTGTCGCAATAATATATAGTGTCGGAGTCAGGTGACGGCGAAAACTACCACCAGAGAAAGTTTCTCCACATGTGAATAATGTAGTTCAGGTCTGATTAGACCTTTGGAAAAATAGTATATCACATGTTCACTGTCGTCACTGTGAACTTGAACTAGAACCATTCCAAGTGAGGATGGTGAGGCTGCCAGGTAGAGGAGAAAGTTGTGTGAGTATTCGGGGGCACTAAGGAGTGGGGCTGAAACAAGTGCATGTTTTAAATCATCAAACGACTGTTTGAGCTTGGTCATCCCACAAGTATAGTGTTCCTTTCTTCAATAATCGCATAAATCCTTTCGTCATCTCGGCATAGTTAACGATGAATCGACGTAAAAAGTTTGCCTTCCCTTGCAAACGTTGGAGTTGAAAGATGGATTTTGGTGCCGGCAATTCAACAATCGCCTTAACCTGATCGAGATCAACCCTAATATCATGCTTGGAGACAATGAAACGTAACAGACGTCCGGACTCGACTATAAATACGCACTCATGAGGATTCAGACGTATATAGTAGAATCTACACCTAGAAAAAATTTATTTCAGATGAGCGAGGTGATCAGGTCGTTTCTTGGAATGGGCCGGAAGGTCATCCAAGTAAGCCTGTATAATATGTCGAATGTCATGAAAAGCGTAGTCCATAGCCCGCTGAAAATTTGCTCTAGCATTCTTCAGACCGAATGGGAGTTTATAATATGCAAATGTGCCCCAAGGACAAATGAAGGCAGTTTTATGCTGATCATCTTTTTTAATTGCAATCTAGCTATAGCCCAAGAATCCATCCATGAAGGAAAAATATTTTCATCCAGCACAATCATCGAGAATCTGATCTATGAACGGTGTAGGATAATTGTCTTTGGGACAGGCGGCGTTCAGATCGCGATATTCAACACAAACTCGAATGGTGCCTTATTTTTTATCAACGGAAACCGGATTGGAAACCCATTCTGTCAAAGGAACGGGATAGATGAAACCAGCATTTAAAATTTTTTCTACCTCAATTTTGATGGCGGTTGCTTTGAACGAGTGGACAGGTCTGAGTCACTGCCGAATTGGTTTGGCATTGTCATAAATCTTGATTTCATGCTCGACTATATATGGATCTATGCCGGGCATTTCATCATAAGACCAAGCAAACACATCGCGGAATTCCTTGAAAAGGGATGTGAAGCATGCAATTTCCTCAGGATTGCAATCGGCTCCAATCTGAATATTTTCCACGATACCCATTTTGACCAAGATATCAATGAGCATTGTCTTAGAAAGATTGCCCATGTTCCCTTCTGAATCGATAGTTTGAACAGTCGTGTAAGCAGAGGGAACCATCTCAGGTGGGTCAAAGGATGGGATTTCAATTTTTATCACGTCCGAGTCAATCATCGAAGTGCGATGGTGAAACTCTCCCCCAGGTCATTCTTCTAGAGACATGATCTCTCAAATAGCTTCGTCTATAGGCAAGACTTCATTGAGGAGATCCTTAGAGAGAACTATGATGGGTGAGAGGTTTGTACCTTTGGTCGAAACCATAGCAGTGGAGGGTTCATATGTGATTTGGATGGCTTGGTAAGCCAACTCGGCCGGCGAGAGCAGGATCTGATCTCCCTAGGAATCAATATCTGAAGGTGTTGGGATGATCCATGGGTCGATAGAGTCATCCAAAGTGGTGGATATCATTGCAACCGTGTTTGGGATCTGTGGCGGTAGGAGAGGAAAACAACCTAGTGGGGAATATGCCTTCAGAATACCAATACCGATATTGACATAAGAGTCAGGAAAGCCTCCTTTAGGGGTACAGTGCTACTTGGTAACGTGGAATAATCAAAGGTGCAGAAGGATAACTGATCCACTGTGACTATTTTCCCATCCAATGGAAATAGGATGAGTCGGAAAACCAAAGAAACAATGGCGGTCATGGCATAAGACCAACTGCGACCAAGCAATAGATTATAGTCGAGATGGCACTCTACGACTTCAATGTCCACAGTTACCGTTTTCACACTCAGAGTGATGGGAAAGCTAGCAAGGTATCCTTTTGGGAGGAATGTGTGGCCATGGAAATCTTTGAGGGAATTCGACAGCGGTGTTAAGGTAGGAGAACCTAAATTGAGCCAGCAAGCTTGTGACATGAAGCAGGTCGAAGCACCTTCGTCTATGACAGTGCAATGGATTGGTCTCCCTTTCGACACAACCTGCACCTGGAATGCGAGTTGGTGTGAGAGGCGAGGCTTAGATTTTTCCATATCAAAGATAGCTAGCATGGAATCCTGGGGGTCTATTCCACCAATGGCCGAAAGCAAGGCTTTCCTTTGTGCTGGACAGGTTTGCAATACTTCGAGAGCACACATAGCTGATGATGCCTGCGCCAAATCTTCTACAATATTGTAGTTTTGGGCTGCACGTGCAGAGGTGCTATGAGTCGTGCGTCGAAGTGTCCTTTTGGGGGGACGAATCACGAGGTCAGCAGTAGGCCGTTCGATATGCAAATCGTTGGGCGGCGGTGGATTTGAACTAGTACCAAGTTCTTGAGCATCTATGGTAGGATTTCCATAAAGCTTGGCTCGTGTTTGAAGTTCAACAATCTCAATGCCATAAATGGCGGATGGTCCTTTGCCGGAAGGATGTGAACCACCATTGCCCCATTGATGGGGTTGTGGCGGATTGTCAACCATGTGTTGATGTTGTTGTTGTTGATTAGGGAAAGGATTATGAAGAACGGCAGGTGTTCGCCCAGAATCCTTGTTTGCGATAAAATCGGTGCATTCTTGCAGCCGAAAACATTTGTATGTCAAGTGGTCCTCCGCACAGATCTTGCAAGGAAATTTCATGGGTTTATCCTTCCCTTTGTCATTTTTGGCAGCATTTTTCTGATTAGGGTTATTCTTATTGCCCGACTTCTCTTCCGAAGAAGATGTCTTTTTCTTGTTCTTCTTATTTTTCCCACTAGTTTTTTGTGAAGTTTGCACAGAATTTACCTCAGCGGTAGGAAGAGTAGTCGTTTGGTGAGGGGCGGTGGCAGCCGAAGATGGCTGGGAGGCTTTCCCTCAAGACTGTTTTTTGGCTACACCAGAGATTGTGCCAACGAGACCGTCGGCATGAGGTCCGGTTTTCTGAGTAGCCGAAGGATTTGGGTTACCAGGGGCATTGGGGAGCAAATCATATAGCGTGCCAGATTGTGAATAGATTAAATCCAAATGTTGGGCACGACGAATGCATTGATCTTCTGTAACTACACCGGAAAGGCCAATGTCTTTAGAGATGTGGAGTAAGAGAGACTTACAAAACCACATTAGGAGAATTTTGAGGTCTAAAATGGGCCTCCTAAGGAAATAATAAAATAATAGCTAAACCAATAAAATAATATTTATGAATTTGCAATTCACTTTTTGCACCACAATCCATGTAACCATAGTTAAATTCAATTCAAAATTTGTACCAAAATAAAATTAATAAAAAAAATGTATTGATGTGACTATAAATAAGAATGAGCTTTTCAAGAAAAATTCACTATCATTGAACAACTAATGCATTTGTCCTTTGTACTTAAATAACTTAAAATAAAATATAAATATAAAATAAAACTATATTATATGCTATTAATTAAATTTTATAATAACATGTAATTAATATACTATATAAAAATAATATAATATAATATAATATAATAAATATATAGGGATATGCATTGTTTCTTTCAAGAAATATGAAATCACAATAATATATTTTTATTCAAAAAGTGTGAAATGACATTTATTATAAGTACTTTACTTTGACTTTAAAAGTACTTAGAGCACTACCATGGTTAACCATGAGTTTTTATCCACCATTGAGAATGTGACAAGTAAGTACCTTTAACTCAAGCAATGCCACCTCAACCATTAGGGATGATGTCATCCCCTAAAATGTGATTGGTTCTCATAAAGTGAATTTTGAATGTACATTTTCCTTAGAAGGCCCATTTTAGACCTCAAAATTCCCTTAATATTAGCTAAGAGATGATCCGGGATTGGCTCTTTGACTAGCCTCCTCCCACGTCTCCATTCATGAATGTGATCGGAGATGTGGGTGGCAGGGTCTTGCGCAGCAAGGTTAATAGTTCTGTTCCGGTTTCAAATCTGATTGGTAATTGGAAGTTCTTTAGAAACTCCGTCACTAAAGCACCAAAAGTGTTGATGGCGGCGCGTGGAAATTCAATATACCACCTGGCAGCATTGCGTGTAAGGGTGCGGGGAAACAGTCGAAGCCTGACACTATCATCCACCATGGAATTGGATATAGACCATAGATGAAAGGTAGTTATGTGTGTGGCTGGGTCATCCCCTTGTTTCCTGTCGAACTTTGGAATTTAAGAAGGAATCTTGTGTGGTACTGGAGGCCAGAGCGGGTTGTGATTGATGGGATCATTAGTTAGTTTATGGATGTCGGGGATGTCTAGAGCTACCAAAAATGGAAATTGTGGATTTTCCCCCGAATCTAACCAAGGAAGTATGGGCTAACTACTTAGACCATAGGGTCCACCCATCAATGTGTTACCAAGAGGATAAGTAGGACTTTGATAAAAAAATTCCTATAGGTGGAGGGGTAGGGACATATGGTTGTTGTCCATAGGGCATATTGTATTGCGGGGCGAACGATTGGTTGCCCCCAATATAAAAGTGCCCTCCCATTCCATATGGAGGTTGGGGTGGGTTATTCCATATGGATGCAATAGAGTTTCCCAGAGGCATGCTACTACTTGCATAGTTCGGCAACGGCATAGACCCTACACCTATATTTGAACCACTTAAGGGAATAGTATTGACAATAGGTTTTCCTGTTTGTCCTAAGGATTGCAGGGGAAGTGAAATGTTCCCTGCTACCTGTGTGCTGGTGACACTGCCCCCTGGTATATTGGCCAAGGGGTTTGAACTCAGCAAAGGGTTCCAACCGAAAGGGTTGCTAAAAGGAACCGAAGTAGTCACACTCGTGGGAGGAGCAACTATGGGTCCCAATGTGGTCACGGTAGGAGTAGATCTCGAAGGATTCGGCGAGCTACTAACAGTTGTGATGACCGTAGGGTTGGGATTAGTTATATGTTGACTACTGGGGTTACCAAGTGATGGCATAGAGCTGACAACCGGCGGGGAGGATGGTGGCGAACCTGGGATGGTTTCCATTGGCATCGACCTTGTGGATGTCAGTGGTGAAATGGATGTTTGTGTGGCTGAAGACATATCTTGGCGTGGTGGAATCTGAACTATCACAGGCCCCAACGGATCAGTGAGTGGAGGATTGTAATGAGGTACAGCCCCTTTCATGAAAGGGTCCTCCGGAAATTCCATATGATATGAGGCTATGTGAAAATCAAGATTTTTCAATGGAGATTTCTCTTCCGCAGAAGGCATGGGTTCACCAAGGTTCAGTTCTTCCTCAATATTCAGAGGAGGTAGACCTTGCTATCGTCGAGACAGACAGCGTGGGTCGGGTGACACCACAGTGACCTGTTTAGTTTTAACAAATTTTAATAAATTGTGATGTATTATAAAGTCTCAATGACAGTAACCACACACCTAAAAAAGAAAAAAAGACTCTCTAAAATCAATCAGCAAGCAGCCAGAATAGGGTGCCCTGTCTGAGTACTACCGTTTGCTGGTGATGAAATCCAGTGTCACAATAGTATACAGAGAGGGTTGGTCGAAAGTACAGTTATGATCACTCTAGAGCTTCGCCCAAACCTCAGACGATAGGTATAAGCACTCTCGTGAAGACGAGTACCCTCCTAAAGACCGAAGACAGAGCGGGTCTGTCTATTTCAGGTACCAGGACAGCCCGTCCCAGTCACCTTGTGTAAGTCCCTAAAAATTATGGCCACTAAAGATACCTCAAATCACACACATCATCAGGGGGGTCCACGGTCAAGGACAGCATGCTATATGGGCAGAATACCTAGATCCCTGATCTAGTTTCGACATCCCCGAAGGGAACCCCAATATATAACACACCCACCGGATGCATTCGAAGGCGGGCTACCTTCTTGTGCACCCAATTTTTGTCTTGCGCTGAGCTCCAGTAAAGGAACGGTCCCGATAATATGAGTGCAGTAGGATTTCGCTCGTTAATGACTCTAGTTTCAAGTTTTGAGATCTTGGGTGATTTTCTCACTTTTCCTAACCCAAGATCCTAGCCTGAACTACTGTTTGTGTGAGCTCAAAAAAGAGTAATTGTGATTGATTTTATTATCGCTTGATTCTTAGTGTACTTTATTATTAGTCTTGCGGAGGGGGAGTGGACGTATGAAATGTAATGAGACTCTGACTCAAGAAACCATGCAAAATATGCTCTAAATTTTCAATTCGATGAAGAGTATTTCTACAAGGAGAGGTTTCTTTTCAACATCCATGCACTAACATTCAAATAGCACAGTTAAACTTTAAAGATTCAGACTTCTATCTACCTCTTCTTAACAGTCTATGAACTGAAATTTTCAGAATTAACTCAGCTAGATACAGAAAAACTAAAAAAATAATTCTTCTCTAAAAATTAAATGCTTTTGACACTAACTTTTCAAACAAGAGAAAACAAATAGAAATGCCAGTGTAGTAAACAAACATAGGGATTCATTCAAGGAGAGATATGATGGCCAAAAACTCTGCAACCAAAACACAATCACAACAGTGAACAGCAAATTTTGGCTGAGTAACGCACTGTCTCTGAGTAAAGACGGCGTTAATCCATAGACTAACGCACTGTATTTAAGCAGAGGCAGCATTATAACGCACTGGTAAACCCACAGAGGTAGCGTTATCCAGGGTAAAGTTCTTCAAATGTTCAAACAGAAACAGGATTGAACTCTGCGAGCTTTTGAAATGTCTACTGGGCATAAATAGTGGTCAGAAGGGTCTGTGAATAGAGGAAAGAAGAAAGGAGGAAAGAAAATAGTTTGGAAACTATGGGGAAACTCCCCAGCGAAGTTGCCAATTCTGCTATAGGGTAAAATTCTTGGGTTGTTGGTTATCGAATATCCCTCTCAGGGCTTTCCAGTGCCTGAGGCAGACATTAAGATTAGCTATATAGTTCACAAATATGGCACATACATATTCATATTTAACTTAAAGCAACTTGATAGAATAAGATATAAGATTACCTATTTAATGATCTTGGAGTCCCTTGGAGAGCACTAGGCAGCGAAGTAGGAGTTATCCTTCACCAGCTCCAAATATTGACCCTGCAACCAATTAAAGCACCTGTGTAGTCTCTACCATAACATACATTTCCTATCAATTAAGTCAATATACAATAAACATTTAAACTAGCACATCTAAGCCATTCATCTCATGTTATATAAGTTATTAAATAACAATGACAATATCAACGCATAAAATGGACAAAACAGATACAGTTCTATTGATTTATAAAAAGGAGGATTACAATCGTCGGTTGTACCAAGCCCTCCTCAGCCTTCCAATATCTCTATCTCTCAAAGTGGTGATGTCTTGATCAACAAGTTCTCAATGAACCTCTTTGACCTTTGACCTTTGACCTTCACAGTACAACAATGATCTCTACTTCACAAGTATTCAAAAACTTTGACAATCCTTCGACCTTGAACCAAGAGCCTTCAACTCCATTTTATAGGAGATGGAGAGAGAAATCATTGCCCTTCTCTTTCCACCAATTCTGAATAGAAAAAACCAAGATGTTTTCTCAACCTCCATGCTTTTGCCTTCTTTGAGAGTTCAGTTGTTTATGGCAAGGCCCAATAAGAGATTAGTGCTTTTGCAGTTTCCTTTTTGTACTGACTCTCTTGTGAGAAAAAGTTGGAGATTCAAATCATTCTCCACAGGTTTTTCCCGTTTCAAACTTAAAATATGGGTAACATTGTCCTCTAGTGTAAACAGATCATTTCCCTAGCCACTAACGCTGCCTATTCACTGATCAGCTTCGTTATAACGCTCTTGTGTTGTTATAGTGAGGCGTTACCTTGGCAGAAATAGGTTTAATTTAGGTCTTTGTAGTCCTTCCATATTTATCTTCTCCTCTGAGCTAATGAGGAGGTATTTTGACCTGTAATAGTTGTCACTTAAGAGCTGGGATTACTTTTTGAAGTGTTCCCAAGACCACTTCACAAGTGATGTACCTTGGAGACATGTAGGAGATGAGGATGAGGGAGTAATGGATAGAATCATCCCTCACTATATCTTGATCTTCTTGGCTTGGGTTCACAAGCACAAGGGGAGATACTTACATGCAGCATTTATGGATTCTCCTTTCATGCACTCTTATGCATACTATTGATGGAGGAGTCCACTTGGGAGGGCATACTAATGGATGTATATCAGGATATGGATAGATGCACAGCCCTAGAGATGATAATATGGTTGGCACAACCACTTCCCTACTCTGTTGCAGTGAGGGAGAATTTTCACTTGAGCCATTTCATCTCAAAGACCGCAATACATGATGAGGGAGGTAACTATTTGCTTTATGTTTTGCACTCTCTTATCTTTTTTAGTAGCATATCATATCAAGGAGGATCTTTCCTTCTTGCACACTATTTTTTGTTGTACTTATGGTCAATTTCAGCAATAATGATGGCCATCTTATTGGTGGATTGTGGGGGAAAGCCACAGGATTTTTAGTGTGGACCATTGGCACCAAGTTATGTTTTCATGATCTCATCTTACAGGATGAATGTGGCAGCAAACAAGTGGCTGAAAGGACACTTGTTGCACTATATATTGAGGTAGGCCAATGATGCCCTGCATTGGTTCCATGTGTGGAGCTATGTTTCACCTCCTTGCTCTCACAGATTTATGCTTCCATATTCTACTAGTAGAACGTTGGACATGGGAAGCACCATTGGAGGAGTGGCACAAGAGTTGAGGATGCCCATAGCGAGTGTGGTTCTCCATACTTCTCACACTGCATATTTCAGAAAAACAAGTGAGCCAACCTTGATTTCCATGTTACACCTCTTGCCTTCAAATGAGAGGAACCATTTGGATAGCTTGAGCTCTTTAGGGAGGCACCCCATGGGTGTTGGATTTGATGGGATGGCTTTGGTCTCTCTTGAGTACCATTACATTTCAGCCATGTATCAATGGCAGTCCCATATGTATCATAAGGAGGGAGAGACACATTGGGATTATGTGCCCTTTGGGAAAGAAAACCTCCATACTCTTTGCAACACATGCTCTAAGGGGAGTATGGAAGAGGATATGGTCACCATGAAAAGATATTTGTTTCTCCATGAGGAGAACCATATGATTGATTGGATACCATATGATGATGACTTCTAGCTCATCACATATGAGGTGATTTAGGCCAGCTTGGTTTACTGCGTTGGAGGATAGATCCTTGGAGATCTAGACTTCATCTTGCCACTTGAGGGAAACACTACTACAGCCCAAGTTCAGCTTTCACTCCACACCTATCATAAGTGGAGAAGAGGACAGGTTGGGGTAGGATATGAAGCCTACCATATTCAGATTTCCAGACCACCTATTCTACATGAGCCCAAGGTGGAGGATGATTTCCAAGGATTACCTAGTAAGAAGGTGACTCATTTTGCACGGTTGATTTCTTGGGGGCGGAGGATACACATGGGGGGAATTTCTCCCAACACATTTCAGACTCCATGCCTTGGGAGGACCTCTAGACATCACTTTTCCACTCTCTTGAGCACCTCACTTTTTCATGATGATAGCTTTTTAGCTAATTTACATGCTGAGGAGGAGCAAGGTGGGAGCTTTATTGATGAGATAGCATCCTATTTCTTGGAGGAGATCATCATACATGGATGTTGTAGGAGAGAAGAAGAGGAATCTGTTTACCCTTGCACTTGCTTGAGGACAAGCAATCTTTGGGAGGGGAGGACTGTAATGTTCCAAATTTTTCATTAAGTTAATTGGAACATTAATTTTTCTTTCCTTTTAATAAAAATAATAAAATGGGTAATGGGGCCCATGAAGAAGCATAACAAACACTCCTAATATGCAAAGGGGTCACTTAAGTGGCTTATTTTTCATCTCCTAGTGTGAAAAGGGGAAAATACAAGAAGACTAGGTCAAGTTTGACCAAGTCAACAGCGCTGCCTAAAGAGGTGTAGCTTGCATGAGAAGACAATGTAGTCTTGATAGGAGGAATATCATTGGATAAGAGAAACCCTAATGGGTGGGGTCCATGGAAAGGAATCCTCCTCTTGGCATAAAAGGGGGAAGGAGAGCCATTTCTCATTATGTTTAAGATTTCGATTTTGGTCTGCTCTCTCCAGTTGTTCAACTGGGATAGTTGTGTTGCTTAGCACAAGGGAGAATTCTGTTTAGGAGTTTCCTCTCCTTCATTGGGAAGCTTTGGAGGACCTGTTCTTCATTCTCCTCACATCCAGGCTTGAGGCCAAGGTAGCCATATTCAGCTATAGCATTTTCCAGCTGGGCAGAAACGTTGAGTTTTTGGGGGTTGCAGTGAGGATTCATTACCACCCACTTTCGGAGCTAGTTTTGCAGAGGAGGAGCTCATTCTTTCTCTGGAAGATCAGTGAGGAAGATCCCGGAGATTCATTGCAGATTTTGGCATTGGGCCTGTTGGGGCTCCCATGTTTTGGCCAGGTTGACAGAGACCAAAAGATGAGACAACATAGAACCACTTTGGGACCTTAGGATCTAGCCCTCCTAGGTCCAGAGAGGGATCTCTCTATGGAAGTCAAAGGTTACGTCTTTGAAGCTCGGGTGTTATGATTTTAGGCTAGTTATGGGCTCAATGTTGTTGTTTTGATTGTTTGAGTTTGGTTGTTGAGAATCAGGAAGGAAGGTTTCACCATGAGACAAGAATGGGTAAAGAAGGAAGCTAGGCAAGGATAGATAACTCAGAGAACATCAAGGCCATTGGGCAGTGGAGTCAAGAAAGGATTTACTTGTGTTCAATGTGTAAGCTTCAATTGGGCTAGTCATCTAGAGCATTTGGATCTCAAAGACTGATTGGTGGGATGGAACATCAGGGAATGATAATGAAGGATGGAGAACCATCTGATTTTGTCTATAGATCAGGCCAGAGGTCATTTAACTCCAGGCCTGCTTGGACAAAACCATAGGCAACACAAGGGATCTTGAAAAGGTTTATATGGAAGGGATAGAATATGAAGAGGCAGAGACAGGCTTCTAAACCTCCCAATGTTCCTAACCTCTTTCAATTAAATCTTAACAAAAACATCTGAACACTGATTTTATTAACTTGCACATCAGAGAGCAGGCAATAATCATCCACTACACTGGTTTAGTCGATTAAAAGTAATATTCAGACACACATATGAGCGGAAAACATCAAAGACTGAGAGAGCTGGGATATAAGGTACCTAACAAGGGTAAATCTTATATCATGCATTCAGATGTCAGTCAGAAGAACATGAAATGAAATGGAAATAAACACAGAGATAAGAAAAACATCACCAACTGCTGTAGATCAGGATCCAATGAAAACTTCTTATCATGTTAAACACAACACCAATCAGGTACATCACTGCCCAGAGCTTTTACATTCAGCCTGAATACATCATGTTTCTCAGTCTATCATACTACTATTACACAGAAACTTGGCTCGGGACAAAAATACTTCCCATTCACTGATAATGCATCAACAACCATTACAATGTTTCTTGCTGTGCTTTATAGCAAAAGATGATCCTAAGATCGACTGAGGAGGTAGGTGCCAATTAAATGTATCCTTAAACACAGTAATGAATGCAGGGCCGAGGCCCATCCTGCTTGATAACGCTGCATATTTATTTTCGCTCACCTTCTTAGTAAGAGAACGATTTGCTTCAGATTTGATCTTGACATTTTGGGCATGCGGCACTCCAGGTGATTTGAATTCGGGGATAAGATAAACTGCTAAGAGAGTCTGTCTCATAAATGCCTGATTGTCTTTGGGTCGAAGTTTGGTGGGAAAACTCTTCAGGGACATTTAGCATAATAAAAACAGTATGGATGCCTTGTCCCCGACGAAGAAAAACATTTTGCTGACGGAAACCCTGATATTACCTTTTGTCTGCGCTTGGGGTCTTTCAAATCTATTCTCGGGGTCTGTGATCTGCTGTTCTGCCCTTTTAAACTTATATTAAAGCTAAAGACCTTCATAAACCAGCTCCAATCTTCTTTTTGTTCTGTACTGATACACTTCGCCGCTTCGTTTGATTCTGACAGGGTAGCTCGGGCTTTTAATGGCGCTGAAAGAGTTCAGTGCTCGAGATCTATCTTCTGTCCTTGATGAAAATCCTCCTGGCCGCTTTCTTTGATCATTTCATAACATCACCAACCCCCGGATTTGACATTGTCTGCGCAGCTTGCCATATGAAACCATGGCATTTTTCAACTTTTGGAACCCCTGCAAAACAGCAAACAGTGAGGAAAAACATGGTAGTGGGTGATGGAGGTGGCGGGAACAAAATGCGAACGTGAAAAACAGCCATGCAGACGGAGGCTTGGGGAGAGGACGCGAAAAAATGATGAACTAAGCTCTGGCGGAGAGTTAATGGTTCAGAGAGCGAAAACATATGAAACAACATTAAAAACATGAACTGTTGGGCGTTTTTATGGAGTGGAATGAGAGACTGTACGGGGATGCATGTGGTGCTGACGTGGTGTACGGAGAAAACATGGGGACGGATGATGTGGAGACCTGGGGGCAACAGCATGGTCAACGACGCGGGGAAAGACCTGGACCGTCAATCTGGGGAAGATCGACGGCGGGGAGCAGTGGATGCGGGCCATTGGGGAGCGGAGGACGAATGTTAAAAAGTGCGCAGGTCTGGCAATTTTCGACCGTCGGACGGAGGGCTGGGGATTGGACGGTGCGCGTGGATTCCGCTGCCCGGCCGTCGTCCGGGAGATAACGCGCGAGAAAGCGGTTTAGGCCGTCGTACCAAAAGACACGCGTTCATCGCTGAGTGGGATCGCTGGCTCTCCGGGGAAAACCGCCAGCTGCAGATGAGCGGTGCGGGGATTACCGGCGGGTTTCAGGGGTGACGTGAGCGGGCGGGGTCCACCATCCCAGGCGCGCTCCGCGTCCTTGGATCGGCCTTTGATCGGACGGCGGAGATTCGTCGAGAAATGCACGGGCGACAAACCTTTTTCATTTGATTTATTACCCAAAAATACGGTTTATCAAAGGTTTTTAATGGATTTTCGAGCGGAGGAAAGGTCTGAGGGGTTAAGCGCCCGAACGTTTAGCGAAGGGTCACGGCGCCTGGTTCTATGGAGGAGGAGGGGCGCGGGATTAAGGCTAAGGGGGCTTAGGCCTTATATTATGGTTTTTCCGTATTTTGAAGCATTTTTAAGCCTAAAGGGAGGAACGATAGGGAAATGAAGGGTGGGGAAAGTCAAACAGGGGCAAAAACAGGATTTAAGGAGGGTTTGAAGAGGTGATGGGGAAATTGAAGGGGAGTTTGTCAAGGGGAGAAGGGGGAGGCGATATCTTGCAAAGGGATAGAGGGCAAAAATGGGCTCCTTTGAGGAATGAATCAGCAGAGGAAGAATTGTATCAGGCACAGCAATTGGGAGGCTTCAAGGAGGATGGGTTTTCAGGGGAAAGGCATTCCTTGAAGACTCAGCAATGACTCAGCCCCATTTGCTTGTCAAAAATTTCATATGGGGGCTAACAGGGCCATATGTTTCATTTCATTCCCAGCACAGTCTCTTCCCCATATTGCGTTATTTTTAGAGGGCACTTGTAGGAGGGGTTCACACTATGGATTGGAGGGTGTAATCTTCAGTGAAGGGAGCATACTTTCACTTTGAAGATAATTTCAGGAGGTCTCTTCATAATTTTCAGCATTTCCATCCTTCTCCCATCTTTTATTGTTATTTAGTTGCAACTGCTTCACTGTACTCCGACATTTTTCCAATTTGTACATTTTGGCCAATCCTTTGGAGGATTGTTGTAGTATTGTTTTCCGGGGTTGAGATCTTGCTCCCCCACTTTATTTGAGCTTTATATTGCTATATCATTGTGTCTATATCAGTTTACATTCATTTCTCACTATGGACTGTGCAGTCATAGCTTGTTGCTGGGTTGTGTAGTTGTGCACTTTCACTTTTGCATGTACATCTGTCTTGGGGCTGATCTAGCCTATCTTGAGAGGTCTTTCCTCAAGTTCTTGTATATCTATTTGCAGCTGCACATAATATAATGTCTATGCTCTCTTCTTTCACCATATGTATTGATGTTTTACTATTGCTACTTGTTGGAGTTCATGTATTTTTGTAGCTCTCCCTTTTGAGCATTGTTTGAGATACCTAGGAGTGGAGAATTTGAATAACCGATCTAGGGTTATTTCTTTGAGCTAATATTCTGGAAGTGTAATGTATGAAGGGTAAAAAAAGGGATCCAAGTCCCCTTTCATCTTATTTTTGCATTGTCTTCCTTATATAGCGTCCTTCTGGACCATATTGCAGAAATTCCCGAAGAAGGAACATTACAATATGACTGGTCCAAACAGAATATTCTAGGGAATATTTCGAGGAATATTCTAGGAATATTCCCTGGAATTTTCTTTTTTTTAATTTTCCAAATCCATTGAAACCTGGTCAAAGTCCAAAAATTACAATTTACTGGACTTTTCAAACTGCAATAACTTCTTCATATGATGTCAGTTTTTATAACCGTTCACTTCGCCAGAATTAGGAAGACGAGATCTATCTGATAGCTTAGGTTCAGCACACTTCCAAACACTTTGAATTTTGAGCTATCACTTAGGTCCTTGATCCAAATCTGATCACGCCTCCCCATTGGGAATCTTTTGGACCCCAAAATACTGATATATTGATTTGTACAGTAGATGAGAGTACAACGCCCTCTTCTTTTAAGCCTCAATACACTTGCCATTCATGGATTAGTGCCTTTGAACCACAACCCGAAGGTATTCGACACTTCCCTTCCTGAATGCTCTTGTCCTCCTATAAAGAATTTTTTTCCTTGAAATCGCCTAGAAATTTCTGGCGAGAAATTCACAGAAGGAAGTTGAACATCGCTTCCTTGATCATCGATCCAACGTGACTTAAACAAACATGAGATTACAACAGAAAACATGCATACATAACTGAAATTTTCATATGTATAAATGAGTGTATTTCTTATTGTGTCAAGAATTCAAACCACTTCTTACCAAGCCACTTCCATTGCTACTTTTGCTGCTAAAAATCTTCTTCATGTGAAACATCTATTCTCACATCAATGATGGAATATTTGGTTCCACTTTTGCCAGTCTTTCTATCCTCTTGCTGCATGTGCTTGGGATGATTAGTTGGATGCAATGTCCAACAATGGGAAACAAAATTTCCCTTCTTCTGGCAATGTGTACAAGTCTTTTGCACCTTCTTTGCAAGTAGCCTTTGCCTCAATTTTTTCATGTACACCTTCATCCTCTTCCAGCACCTCGAAACATCATGGTTACATAGACCACAAAATGCACAGCAACTCTTTCTTCCATTTAATCATGCATATTTGTCATGCTTATCATAAACATAATAAAATTGACTATGGTAAGAATTATACCTCGCATGTTGTTTTGCATGTCCATCTTTTTTACCTTCATGAGGAGATGAACTTATAGAGGCTCCAACTTTTCTTTGAAGACTAACATCAGTGTTTATATCTTGATAGTTGTCTGAACTCTCATGCTCGCCATAAGCTGCATGTCTACAATATTCTTATTGCAACATAGCCTTCAAACAATGGCAATCAACTTGAAAACAAACTTAATATGTTTGTGGTTTAGAACTTGGAACAAAATTTCTCTTTGAATTTGCCTCATATGCCTTCATGGCTTTGGAGTCTTGGCCATTAGAATGAACATAACAAAGACCAAAATTATTAGGTCTTTCCTCAACCAAAATAGGATCAATAATGCCTTGTGCATGTTTTCCTAAACCCTTGCCTTCACAGCCCATTTTAAACATCAACTTGGACCCTATACCTCTAGTGTGCTTTTCAAATGAACCAACACATCTATCTAAAGAGAAAACTAAAGACAAATTAGAGTGAATTACCTCTACTTCACGCATGTTCTTGGTTAAGGCCTCTTGGGCTTGATGGAGATACATCTCCATATCATGCATTTTTGGGAGAATTTATTCCTTCTCTTTCTTCATAGAAACCAATTTCTCATGATGTCTAGTGCTTTCTCTTCTATCTTTAAACAGAATTTGCACCATTTCCTTCAAGATGTAGAAGTCTTGCTTCATGTCTTCATCGAAGAATCTTGTGAAGGAGGAGGATTTGGAAACCTCACTTGAAGAATTTTTCATAATGAAAATGAAATAACTAACTTCAATCAAAATTCACAAAGCTTTCAAAAACAATTTACAAAGCTTCAAAATAAAATGGTTGTAGAGTCAAGCTCTTCTACAAGCATCCTTGTGCAAACAAAACATCTTGTGCTTCAACGGTTTCCTTGAGGTCCTTTGGGTAAGGAATATGCCTTCATCACTTCTTCCTTCTTGTCCTCTCCTAGACTTAACTAACAGTAGCTTTCCCTTCACCTCTAGCAAACTCAAACTTGCAAGCATAGTCAATTTGAAAACAGTAAAATTCTTTGCACTATTTAAACACCTTGTGCTCTATCAATCAAGCAACCAAGTCCTCTAATACCAACCTGATCTGAAAATGGGTTGGATAATTTTTTATGCTTTTCAAGAACCTCCCTCTCAGTTAAACAAATAAAATATCTAGCTTATACTTGACTTTTGCAGAATGTTATACTTGAAACAGGTGTAATTTTTTTAATTGTTTAACTACTTTAAGAACATTTTTTTTGTTGATATTACACATGTGCAATAGCCATATAATGCATAAAATAAAAATCAAAACATAACAACAAATTTAATCTAGGATTTCACCCGAATATCGTGGGATACATCTCCTTGAGCTCTTGTCATCTTGACTTGGCTATTTGGTATTATGGCAAAATTTATTTTACAAGTTACAAACTCAACTCCAATGGTTAACTAAACTGACCCAATGGGTTTATAATACCATTATACACTTTTCATGGCTGTCATCACTTTGAAAACAGATCTAGGCTCCATTAGACTTGATTCCTTTTGTCGGTGCTCTTGAGCTACCCTGAGCTTCTCTATGGCACTAACTCCCTTAGAATTATTTTTTTGTCCCTAAGACCACACCAATTGTCTCCAGCACACATCATACCATCAAAATGGACTAATCATTTTCTCCAAAAGAGCATTGGCTCCCCAATCTAGGCCTCCATCTAATGATGGCCCTAGGTTGCCAAAATCTTCCCTATGGATTTTTGAGCTCTAGAAATATTCAAATGACTCTGAAAATCCTTTAATTGGATTCAAAAAGTCCAAAATATTCATAATAGACTATTCACTTTCATAAATTGGCCTTCGGCTGCTCCAGTTTCGCCTCCAACACCTAGTGGCACCCCTTGGCTTTATAGTCAAAGAAAACTTATTTGTGGGTTCTCGACCTCTAGAAGTCCTAAAAAGATTCTAAAAACTCCATCAATGGATTCAAAAGTATCAAAAAATTCATAAATGGCTATTGGTTTGCTAAGTAAGGCCTCTAGCTGCCCTGGCTAGGCCTTGTACTGCTACTAGCACTTGTTGGCCCTAGTGGCCCCTGGAACATCACTGAAGCATCTAGGCTTTAAAAAGTCCTCTACAGGATCTGAAAACCACATAATTAGTTCCAAAAAATCTGAAACATCCAAAATTGACTATTGGATTTCTGAATAAGGCCTCTAGCTACATTAGCTAGGCCTCAAATTGTTGTTAGCCCGTGGTGGCCCTTGTAGCCCCTAGAACTTCTCTAAAGAAAAAACCTACTCAAAATTCCTCCGATTTCTCTTCAGACCTCACCAATGAGTCTATAATGTCTTAAATAGTCGAAATTGACTATTGACACTCCAAAATTGGTTGAATCTAGCTCAAGATAGACCCTAAAGCGAAGAGCGCCTAGTTTACACCGTCAAGCCAAGACTTAAACATTGTAATCAATTGATCTGCACCTCCCTGCCCTTGATTACCTCTCCTCCTTATTTGGTTTTGTGTCTCTTTCCCATCATTTCACCCCCAAGGTGTTTATCTCAGAGACTCCAAGACCGTCATCCTCATTTTTTGTTAGGAAGACTTACCCCACCGCGTAGGGTTCGAGTTCGTCCTCCGTCAAGTCCCCATTCCAACTCTAATTCCGGTTCATTGGGTTCCCCCTATATTTCTATCCCCAACTCTCCTCCACCTTTCACCTTCATCATTTCTGTTTCAGGACCTGACGTTGGTGGTGGCCCCGGCTCTAATGCTGGAAATGCTACTAGTGGTGCCGCAACATGAACTATTTTGGCTACTCCCTTGCTTCCTTATATGGCATGCCTAAGCCTTACCAATTTCAACCAGTTGATTAATGGCGCCATACACCATGATCCAAGTTGGTTTGCTATGCCAACCAATATTCCTTCATACATTCCTAAGTTTGAAGGAAAATCTGGAGAGGATCCTACCAACCATGTTCGTTCTTTCCACATGTGGTGCTATCACCGATAACTGTGCCCGTCTTCGGTTATTCCAGCATATGCTTACTAGAGAAGCTTCCAAGTGGTATGTAAACCAGGGCTCCTCCTCTCATACTACTTTTTCGACCCTTTCCAAGGCATTTTTGCCTTACTTCCAGCTTCCCCTTTGTTATGACACCGGTACTGAACTCTTGACCTCTTTCCGTCAAACTTCTGCCACCCGCCTATCTGACCATATTCAAGAATGGCATAAAAGGAAGAGCCTATGTCGAGCCCCTGTTTTTGAAGACCGTGTCTACATGGACTGGTTTCTCAGATTCCTTTTTCCCACTATTGGTAAATATGTTGCATCTCACTTTCCTAAGACCAAGGAAGCAACCCTCCAGATTGCGTTTAAATATGACTTGATCTACGCACAATCCGGTTATGTTTATACCGTCTTACCTGATCTCCCTAGACCTAGTGGTGCCAACGCACCGGGGACATCCCATGCCATCGACGGTATCATGGGATCCCTTTCACATGCCTACACTCATCCTCCTATGGGATATGGTTTCCCTCAGGGAGGGTCCAACTCCTCTAGCACTTTTCCCCCTCCTGGCAGCATGTATCCAGGACACGGAATGCCTCACGCCTTTTCCCAACCGCATCCTCCGATTCCAGGGCATAATTTTTCCTAAACTTTTTACCCCAATGTTTCTCAACTTCCTTACTATCTATATCCACAGCTCGGTGCTCCATCTCCTCCAGCACAAGCACCCCCACCTCCCCTACCTTCTCAAGCTCTGCAGCAGCAGCCACCCCCTCTCAAGGTCAGGTGTATGCAACAGAGTGTGACTAATCCTCTCACTTCCAAAAAGAAGAGGAAAGGAAATCAGAACCAAACCACTCTAGGTAATCCAATAAACAATCCCCAAGGGAATACATCTAACGCTGCAACCGAGCAACGGGGCACTCAGCCCAAGCAAGACAGGGCTCTTCACACGAATAAGCCTTGTTCTTGTTGCGGTGTCCATGGTCACTATACCCATGATTTTCCCCTCTTACCTCAGATGTGTCAAATGTGGGAAGCTAGAGCAACATCTCGAGGGCAGCAAGCCTTTTCTTCGATTCCTTCTAATGTTGCACCTATCCAGCCGGTTGTGTTTACCAATCCTTTCCCTCAGCAAGGATATGTGGCTGCCCAAACCCCTGAAGTTCAGGTGGATGCTCAACCTCCTCCATCTGGTACCTCTGATTACCAGATTCTCATGATGAACTTTGACGAGGTCAATACCGCCAATCTCAACTTCCAAACTCGATCGCACTAGTACACCAAGCCTCCCACTACGCCCGCAACCGATCCCCCGTCTTCGGGTCCCACAGAGCCAATTTTGACACCCAGTGGTCTTTTACAAATCCCTCAGCCTAAGTCAAAGGTACATACCAAGATCCCCAAAGGACCGTTACGCTAAAATGTTTCTTCCGATGTAGCCGCCCACACCTACAATATAGTAGATGACTTGGCACATTCCCCTGCCACCATGTCAACATTAGAAGTCCTCCAGTCATGCCCTTCACAATGAAAATCTCTACTAAATGCTATGGGTGATGTGGATCCTTCAGATGATCATTTGATTGTCTTTGATGTTGAAAAGTTAGAGTGTCGACCCCTTCCTACATCCTGTAGAAATTAGCTGAATAAATCACTTATTCACTGAAGATTAACCTGGTCATATATCAATTTCGAATTGCATACATAACACATAACCTTCTTCTACGATTAATTGTCACATGCGGAAATAACAGAAGCAATCTCACATCAAATCAATCACACATTAACTCAGTATGTATGGGGAAAGCCTATAGCTGAAAACCCCCCAGCTATTGTGTATATTATAATGGAGAAATCATGTAACAATCATAGTACAAAAACTCTTCACAAGCTCTCATGCACTACCTCCCATGCTACACACTATCAAGCTAGATCTAGCAAATCACTTGCTCCAATCCTTAGCCACTTGATAGCCAACCTTGATTGCGTATTTTAATGCTAGGTGATGGCCTCTTTATATAGATAAACCACCAGCCTAAACTTTGCAATACTCATAGCTTACTCCACCTATCTATGTGTTGCAAATAGCAACAGTATAGTCACAACTGATAGCTTTACTCACCCTTTCATCTATCTCTTTCACTGGTCTCCACTGAACTGATCATGCACTGTAGTGAACTAAAGTGTTCTTGAGTTGACTAATGAGTTAATATTTAGTAAATTAAATATTATTTAATTTACTCCACTCATATCTAATTGTCTTTTTAATTAAAATTATGTATGATATTTTAGTTAAAATATATATATATATTTACAGATATGTAGATTGTAGATGCATTTATTAAGTGTATAAGTCATTTATTAAGTGTGTTTAAATTAATTTTCATCTTCATTTATAAACAAATAAGTTTATTATAGTATCTTCTGTTAAATACAGTCCTATCATTCTACCATTTCAGAGAATAATTAAGAAAATTTATTCACTCAAGATTAGGTCCCATCATACATCAATTTGAACAAGGTATAAACATATATCTTCACACCACCACCATGAAGAACAGAATACCCCATCAACCAATCAACACAATCACAGTGTATGGGGAAAGCCTATAGCCGAAAACCCCGCAGCTATTGTGTATATTATAATGGAGAAATCATGTAACCAACAAAGTACAATACTCCTCACAAGTACTCAGTACTTTCTCATAAAGTCACACACAATCTAACTCAGTTTTGAACAAGTCTCGGGTTCAAAACTCACTGCTGACTGCCTTTGCCTCTATTGCGCAATCATGGCCTGTATATGAAGAGATCCAAGGTTCGAATCCCCTTGGCTTGACTGCGCAATTGTCATGGACAATTCCTCCAAGTGTAATGCAAATCCCATGCAAAACTGATCCTCCAACTCATAGCTTTACTCACCCTTTCATCTACCTCTTCCACTGGTCTCCACTGAACTGATCATGCACTGTAGTGAACTGAAGTGTTCTTGAGTTGACTAATGGGTTAATATTTAGTGAATTAAATATTATTTAATTCACTCCACTCATATCTAGTTGATTAGCTAGTTAACTAATCCCAACTAGTTCAACTAAAACAAACAGAACACAACTCCACTATCTGTCCCGTTAACTCCTCCAAAACTCCTGCCACTGAAGTCTAACCGAAGCCAACCATGCAAGATGACATCAAACCCTAGGAACCACATGATTCCTTGTGTCAGTTGCATGAGCCACCTCCATGACTCAAACTGAAGTGCGCCAAGAGAGTAAACTGCTGTTTATAGTCAAAATATTATTAAGGGTAAATAATATTTGACTTCCATATTTTTAGGAGATTAGTCTAAAAATAGTCTGGGTCCTAAAAAATAGGGTCTCATCTATTTTTATCGACATGTCGCATACTTCAAGAATCTCCAAGTAGAATTCCCAAATTATGCTCCGTATGTCTAAAAATAGACATAGTCTAAAAATAGACTTTGCGCCAGAATTTGCCTGCGGGCCCACTTAGTGAAGGCGACTTCATTTCACTAAGCTCCATCATCTTGCCGCATTCTCAACACTCCCTCTCAGCAAGATATGGATTATCTGCAATCCCTATCCTGCCTCTGTGGAATTCGAACTTGCTCCTGGTGAGCGCCTTCGTCAGGATGTCGGCATCCTGATCCTCCGTGGGAACATATGAAAGCATCATGATCCTCCGCTGAACACAATCTCTGATGTGATGGTACCCGATGTCGATATGTTTGGACCTATCATGAAAAACTGGATTAGCCGAGAGCTTGATGCAGCTCTGGTTATCACAGTAGATCACTGTAGGCTCCAAATGCAACCTGAACAACCCTGCGAGGATCTTCCTCCTTGCGAGGATCTTCCTATCCAAATAGCCCCTCGCATGCGTCTCCAAACTTGTCGCCATGTACTCCGCCCGCTCGAACCGGGAAGTGCCACTCTGACTCGCTTCTTCCCTGGGCCGTACTCCGGTGAAACTGCTGTCGACCCAATGCTGAAAACTCCTCCTGAAGTGCTCTTCCGGTCTGTTGGGCTCCCTGCCCAATCTGCATCAGTGAAACCAGAAAGCTTCACTCCATCCTCCTGTCTGTACCATAGACCATATCCCGATGTGCCTCCGATATAGCGCAATACATGCTTGCCCGCCTTCCAAAAGAGCTTGGTAGGCTTAACCATAGCTTGCGAAAGCTGGTTAACTGCATAGCATATATCGGGTCGAGTATTGACCAGATACATCAACGACCCCACCAACCGTCGATAGACAGTGGCATCCACTACCTCCTCCGAAGTAGCATCTCCCTTCCTCCATCCACCAGGAAGAGGGGTATCAACAGGCTTGCAGCCTTGCATGTTGAACCTCTCCAGCATCTCCCGGGCATACTTGCCCTGAGAAACAAACAACTCTCCATCAAGGCCTGGGACCTAATCCTGCAGAAATAACAGTTGATGCCCTGTGCTCTTCATTCCAAACTCGGTGGCAAGATCATCCTCAGACAGCATCTAACTGCCATGCCGCTACCAAAATCGATCATTTCAGAACAAGACGCATGATCAAATGCCAGCTCTCCACCACAATAACTGTACAAAGTTTGATCCTCACTCTTTGAGAACTCCAAGCCCGACAGTTAGCTGCCTATCCGAGTGTACCAATATCGAGGTGCTTGTTTTCCACCATACAAGGTTTCCCTTGAGCTCCGCACATGCGACTCACTGCTGAAGATCTCAAAACCTTCAGCTGCTCTATGTACACCTCCTCCTCAATAACTCCATTGAGGAAAGCAGTCTTCACATCCATCTGATGAATGTGCCACCCCATCTGCGCTGAGAGAGCAAGGATCGTCCGTATGGAAGAGTACCTTGCGACAGGTGCAAAAGTCTTCTCATAGTCAATCCCCTCGATCTGTGAGAAGCCACGGGCGACAAATCTCGCCTTGTACTTCTCCACACTCCCGTCAGCCGCCTGCTTCACTTTGTAGATCCATCGCGAACCTACAACTGATTTCCAAACCGGTCTTGGGACAATCTCCCATGCACTGTTCCTGATGATCGAATCATATTCTTCGATCATGGCATCAACCCATGCGGGTTCCTCCACAGCTTCCTCAAAAGAGGATGGCTCCGTCACAACACATTGACTCATAAGAGCCATGTATCCAA
>JAXQQM020091777.1:0-40515 GCA_034641835.2 Pinus albicaulis
GACTCTCTGCTCCAGTTTTTCGTTTTAGTGTTTCAATTCTTTTCAAAATCAAATTAGCAAGTAAACACGATAGACCCAAAGTGCAAATATGCCATGTACAAACCATATATAATACAAAGAATTATCTGGAGAGAGCTATTATGAACACAACCAGAGAGCAACAAGGTTCATATTCTGGAAAAACTAAAAGATACAGGATACGATAGAAATTTTTGTGCATAAGAAAATATATATACTCAAGTTAAGTAAGAGTAGCAGTGGGTATAACCACTATAAAACGCCATGTGCCTATACCATGTATATATGAGAACAAAATACAAATATATGTATATTAAAAAAAAACTTGAAATATACAGAGCTATTACATCATTCTAGCACCAAGCCTTAAACACATCTTTACATATAAAAAGAAGAACAGGGTTACACCACAAGGGTACCCTCTGTAATCTAATAGCAGAGAAATCCATAGCTCGGGTTACTTCTTTGACCACCTTACTAAGAAAATTATGTATTTTGGAAAATGTAAAATGAGCCTACAACTCAATGACAATCGAATATAACCCAGTATCCTATCCATGAACCATAAGACAATAAGCAGCGGACTACTATCTGCATGCAACACTCAAGCAAAGAGCAGGTTGGAGAGACCGGTGAATGATAGAATCCATATAAATACCTATCAGAGAAGTAAGTATTAAACTCCTGCGAAGAGCTAGAATAACCATTATGTGACTCTCGACGCAGGGTAGTACCTCCACAAACTAGGTAGCAAAAAGGATAAGCTTATGTATGATTTACAAAAAAGAAAGTAGTTCTAGAATGTTAGCAAACCTTTAAAGGTAAAGAGCGATTACCTGTCTAAGTAGGGTTACCTTCGATTCCCAAACTTTGCAACTGCAACTCGTAGAAAGAAGTCAAACCACTGAAAATATTTAACCAATCAAGCAGGGAATTAAACCTCTGAAGAGAATCTACCTATGTATTGTTACTACCACTTGAGCACTGAGATAACAAAGATGCAAACTGTGGTGGAGAGCCCAGTCCAAGTATGTGGGTTCTCTGTCAATGCGAGTAGCATATGAAACTGAACAACTCATGCAACATTCAGAAACCCTTAGAATAAATGAAATGCCAGAAAGGTAAGGGAACTTGCACAAAAGAATCGATGCAGTAGGAGAGACAAATGATGAGCAGGTCGAGGGTTTGGGTGGGAATAATACCCTAACGCCATAGTCTAACAACTATTTTTTTGCCCTGAAAGTCATGGAAATTCCGATAAGGTTTTAAGAAATTCCGTAGGGATTTTCGTAAATCCAGGTTATAGCTATCAATCTTCAATATTTTGGGTGCCCCGGAGATTTTTGATGGTGCTAAATCCATTTCCACCATCAAAAACATGATTCAAACACTGCTACTGCAATATTTCTTAATTTTTTTTTTTCCGGATTCTGGCCACTTTTGGCTGTCCAGCAATTCTTCCGCCTCCGTAAACAACTCCTACCCTAACCAATCCTCGAGCCATCTCAACCATTGGATTGGATTTGAATCTACGATCGGATGACTGCCCAGGTGTCTCAAGATCAAAGTAAAGGCAAACCCTTCTCGAAAATCCAAAATTGGTTTCCACAGGTTAAGTAGTAAATCAATTGTAATAAAGCATAATATTAATCGCACAATAAATTACAAAATTTTAAGGATGCCACATAGTTAAAAGAAAACGCCTTGTAATTTACCCATAAGAGTTTCCGCATATATATTTTGAAATTAAATACAGTGACATAGGGTTTAACGGTAAGTTTCCCTAGGTGAAACCCACAAGATGGAGGTTCAAATTCCATTGAGTATATGGCTTGTTATGATCGGGCTCAAGGAGTAGGCTCCCCCTTTCTCGCGAAATCGGCTAAGTCATGGGCTCAAGGAGTAGGCTCCCCCTTTCCCGTAGTCTAAAAAGTTACAGATTCACCATGGTTAAAAAAAAAATTAAAGCTAAAAAGTAATAAAGTTAACATTATTCTCGAGCAATGTGTATATATAATTATTGCATGTTGTTGTGGTCTGTTCAAAGTAAATGAAAGTAATTAATTAATTTTTTTTTTTTTTTAATGGTAATTGATGTTACAAGATTGATGTGGGCCAGATCATCCAACGATACTCCCTCACTGATTTTGACAATACGATCTCATGAAACAAAACAAGACGGTCTACGTAAAAGTAAAGTTTGCTTGCAAACAAATACCAAGTTGAAGTCCACAAGAATCAAGTAACCACGCCTATTAAAGAAAACATGGACCGGAATTTTGTCTCATTATCTTATACTTACTGACATCACTGGGGTCTGTGACATTGAGATGAACTCAATAAGAACAGTTTGTCATAGATGCTTATGGCAAAACCTGAACCAGATTTGCACAAAGTAGAAGCTATTCTACTTTGTTTGTCATTGATTGATATAGTTATGAACTCCGCTTTAGAAGGTGCATAATTAGCAGCTCAAATCCACAGCAGGAACCTGTGGTGCTGGATTAGCGGACGAGATCAAACGAATACAGTTTGGCATTATAGGTATGAATATGATGAACCAAGAGGGGAAACATGATCTGCATGCTGTGATTGTGCCAATTCCAGCACAGGGTCATGTTAACCCTCTCATGGAATTGGCGCAGCAGTAGGCTATTAGGGGAGTGTTTGTCTCTTTCGTCAATACTGAGTGGATACATGAACCCATGGTGGAAACTTCAAAGAAAGCTAAATCTCCTGTTTCCAAAGGCAATCTACATTTGAAGCAGCGAGGGTGCAGAATTCGTTTTCTGTCTATTCCTGATGGTTTACCGGCTAACCATGGACGCATCTCTAACACGACCGAGTTACTAATTTCGCTGCAAAAGTTAGGCCCCGCTTTGGAGGACCTCCTTACCACTGCTCATGGCAAATCACCATCATTTCCACCCATCACATTCATAACCACAGACGCCTTGATGTCTTGCACGGAGGAAGTCGCAAGAAATTTGAAAATGCCCAGGGTTATATTCTGGCCTTTTTGTGCCGCTGCCTCCATTTCTCAATGCTACCTCAACTTCCTTCTGTCTGAGGGACTGATTCCCGTATTAAATGATATGTCTTTCTCTTTCCAGTTTATATCGACCATTAAATTTAATTTCATTATAGATTTTAGATTTTGTGAATCTTTCGGAATTGGGTTTAACAGAAAATAGAATTTGTATTTAACATTCTGTCTTTTAAAATTAATTATATTATAGCTTTTTGGGTATTTAAAAAAGAAAATAGACAACGAAAATAAATAAATAAATCAATTAAATGAATTCATTTCTCAAATTCGAAATCCTCAAAATAAAAAAATATCACTTTGTTTACCATACATATTTTTTTTGTTTTTTTATCTCTCCATTCCCGTATATTCAATTTAACCGAGCATAACTCTCCATTTCTGTAGATCCAATTTAAGCTGGGATAACTATAAATAATTTTAGGCATTCATTTATTTAGATATTATCTTAAATTGTTTTCTCCGTTAATTGCACATGAATGTTTTATTTTTCATTTTATTTTTATTTTTGAGAATTTAGATATTAATTTGAATTGTTTTTCTCCGTTAATTGCACATGGATGTTTTATTTTTCATTTTATTTTTATTTTTGAGAATTTAGATATTAATTTGAATTGTTTTTCTCGTTAAGAACATATGGATGTTTTATTTTTCATTTTAATTTTATTTCCGAGAATTTTATTTTACAGAACTTAACAATGATCATAAAGGATTCATAGTCTTAGTCTTTACGCTTTGGGAGTTGTTGAATAATGACCACAATTATAATTTTATCTAATTAATTTTTATTTTTTTAAAGTAAATAATTTTTATTTTTTTAAACTAGAGATATATATTCATTATTTTGGTCAAAACTAGATTAGATACCGATGCAGAATTTTAGTTGTTTTATTATTTGAAAAAGAAGGGTTTTGGTCAGATTCATGAAAACAAAAATATTATAATTAATTATTGGACTTTTAGGGTCATTTTTTTTAGGTAAAACATTACCTAATTTAAAATAGAAATAGTATATCCAAGATAACTACAAGACATTCAATGAGACTTATTAGAATCAATGGTTGCTATGGTATGGTATTTTTGTTGTTGCCAAGCCAACCAGGATCTAGTGGGATGCTCATTTGCTTCTCTAGACTTACGAGGCTTTGATTTGTTGATATCATGTTCCTTTGCACCTAGGACGTCCTCTTTGATTTTATTCATATCATGTCCCTCTATCTTCTTTGATTTCATTCATATCATGTGTCTCTATCCCTTTTTATTTCATTCCTATCAAGAAAAACTCTTCCCAAAACAAAATTTCAAGTGCCAATAAATATCAATAGTGTACATGTACTAGTTGTAGCAACCTTTGATATGTCCTACATTCAGAACCCAATTTTCCTCCTCTTCCAAAACCTTTATATCAGTGAAAGTATGCCTTTAGTTAACTAGTTCATGCTTTTTGTGGGCAACATCCTCTTGAACTGATTAGGGAGTGAGCTTCCCATATTTGGATGTCGAGTCGTTAGCCTACATTTTCATCTTTGAACGTCAACGTTCCTAGTAATATGATGTACCCTGATGTACCCTTGTTCTCTGTTGGCACATGATGAATGTCAAATGTAAAAGAAAGTTAACCATTTTCAACAAGCTACCACATCAAACTACAATCGATTGATGGTCATTTCTCAAAGAGAATAATGAGACTGAAGGGGCATAGGTCTTTGATTGCTAATGAGTCGTTCAGGGGTCTTCTTAGCACAAATATGCCAGCCAATCGAGAATCATAAAGAGCCTTCATCTGATGAAAGGGCAGATTAGTTGAGTTGTTGTTGGAGGTAATCGAGGAGACTACGTCCTCAACAGATGAACTATTTTAATTTCAAGTTGATAAGAAAAATAAAATTGCATGTCGATGCCACCTTGGACTAATATCGCTTCGAGGTGACTTGACAAGGAGGGCAAAGATAATCTTTAACCTGATAACCCAAGACTTGGATGGAAATTTAAGCTCAAATGCTACCTATGTAAATTGAAAACAACCACAAAGCCCAAATTGTGTAGAATCCACAAGGAGGGTGAGGGAAACAATTTTTATTATCTGACTCTTTCTTTGTATCCTTGAGAAAAATACCCCAAATTTAGCTAACTCATACCATGAATAATTGAAGAAGAGAAGGGAAATGTGAACCCTCACCTACTAGATGTTAAAGAAGAAGAAAACATAGGCTCTAAGGTGTTGGGTTGTCTCTATTTTCGAGAGGATACACTAGAGCCACACCATGTACCTTGTAGACATGGTACACATAAATACACACAAGAAAAGTTATTCTTTATTACACTCTTGCATTCAATTACAATACAATTATATAGTTAAACTTAGATCCAACTGCTTCTAACCTTGGAGATAGGAATTAAGAAAATCTCTCAACTACCTCTTACAAATCTCAAACCAATTTCAAAGCTAGCATGTAAACATTGTCTTTGAGTCCCTCCCTTAATGCTTACATTGCAAACATTGAAAACACACATTACAACGACAAAATTGATATTGTGTGACTCGCCTTCATCAACGCTCACATCCACTCTGGAATCTTGCAAACACCACTCTTTCTTCACCACCACATCTTTGAGCTATCACTTGAACTCTATTTAAAGCATATATGCCCCCGCCCATCGTTGACGAACTTTGCAAGTTCAACGATATTAACATCTCTGCTCGTCAAGGCTTCTAGCATAAAAGCTGTCAATTAATGAACCATTTAATGGACCAACAACCATCTTTTAGATATTTCTCTTTCAGTTATCCCTGAGTTGCTAGGATGAAGATCGGGATATTAAATGTGTTCAAAAGTTGACTAAACAACTTGACCTTACTAAAAAACAAGAAAAAATGTTCGCGACACTAGGGCTTCCAATTTAAGAACCACCAATCCTTTTTACAACCATAATTAAAAGAAATAGAAAACTACTTAACAAAACTATCTCACAACAACAAAATCAATAATCATAAAACTATCAACTTTCATCCAAGCATATACAAGTCACCATGTCCAACCATGGTACATGTAAAGGGTTGTTCATCTAGGTTAATCTTTATCTTGGAGTTTTGTTCTTTCCAATTAAAGAACCACAAATCCTTTTTACAACTAGAATTAAAAGAAATAGAAAACTAATTAACAAAGATATCTCACAACAACAAACTCAATAATCATAAAAATATCAATTTTCATCTATGCATATACAAGTCACCATGTCCAACCATGGTACATGTAAAGGGGTTGTTCATCTATTTTAATCTTTTTCTTGGAGTTTTGTTCTTCATGAATTAAGTGTTAAAGAAGTCAATTCTAACAAAATCCCACTGACATATTGAGTTGACCAGACTCAATATGTTAGAAAAACTCCCAAAAATGTTGAAACGCTTTGTAATGCCATAACATGGGCCTAGAGTTTTTTTAATTGACTACTTTGTTGAAAATGAAGAGAAACAACGAGTCTGGGATTCAATCGAGGTGATCAATGGACAACATTTGAGCACATCAAAACAACCCTGCATGTTGCTCTGGACTGGTGCTATGGCTAGCTCATCTTCATCTTTATGTTTGTCACCATGAATCATCACTGTCACATGCTAGACTACATTCTCCATATTAACGGGTAGTCAACTGCAACAACATTTGTTTTTTCTTTCCGTGATACGACAAAATCTTCAGCAAAGAAAACTTAAGAAGTCAATACAATCCACCTTCATATAAAACAACATATGTCGAATGTTTTCAATTAACAGTCGATTCCTTTCAAACCCTTATATTTCATCAGGCGTTGTAATTGAAAATCTTAACGGGTGTATCATTACACCCCAGAGATGGAATTTGACGGCCAAAATGCCCGTCACAAGGAATTTTTCCCGTATTTAATGTTTAAAATTTTTGGATAACCATCCGTGATGGGCTGTGAATTTTACAAAACTTATTTTTGATCGCTTATCATTTTCCTAAAATGTTATTGATATAACTGTATCAATCGGCAGAATAATTTGAAAAGGTTGATGCTTTGTTCCTTCTTCCTTACTGAATATATGCTTCTGTATTCTGAGATGTGGCTGGAAGAACTGAGCTGGGATCTTTAAATGTGCTTATTAGATTCTTAGTTCATTTCATTTTGGGCTCACTTCCATGCTGGATTTTTCATTTAATTTTACATTTTCCTTGCCTTTTCTATGCGTAAATGAACATACCTAAACTTAGTTTATGGAAATAAATATATGTTAATATTTTCATATGGGCCAAGATAGAGTTTTTCGATTGTTCCAAATAAACTGAGTTGCAATCATAAACGAATCATATGATGAAATTTTCACCTTGGAAGTTTTGGAAATTTGATGGTACTTACTATTTAGTGACTTAGCTCATGCGGCCATGGTTGTTACAATGCTACTGAGAAATGCTTCCAGAGTGTTGGTAATTGCCTTGATCTAGTGGTTGATGGAAGATGCACGTTCAAGTGTTCTTTATACATATCCATTGAAGAAAGGTTGAAGTCTATTTTATTCTCGAAGCATACTTTCATATTTATCAAAATACAGTCTTGCATTGTTCCCAATAAATAAGCTGCAAAAATATTCCAATATTAAGATTAAATTATTGGAATTTCGGCAAATATCTGAAATTATTTAGTGACTTGCATAATGTGCCCATGGTTGTTACACTCCTAATGAGATATTCTTCTAGATGATTGATAATTTCTCTCATCTCTTGGTTTCTAATAGGATATTCTTCAAGGTTATTTATAATTGCTATCATAATAGTGTTCTTAAACCGATTTGCATTGAGCAAAGGTTGATGCACATCTTATTCTTCAACCATCTGCAGTAAACAAAGGTTCCCTAAACATAACTTAGTAAAAGTTAGATAAAGGTTCCCTAAACATAACTTAGTAAAAGTTAGATATATTAGACATGTTTTAGTTTATTGTATAAGATAGAAACTACCCTGGATCCTTCCGTAAACACAAATTAGTATAAGTCAGATAGATTAGACATCGTCTAGTTTCTTGTATAAGATAGAATCTACCCTAGATCTTTCCTGTACATAGCTTAAACTTAGTCTTCAATTGGGTTGTTGATGGTCTGCATTCACTCATCTTAAACTTCGTAAGCAGAGTTGCTCTATTTCAACAACTTTTAATTTGGTTATTGAGATTTTTTAATATAAAAAAATTCTATTAGAAATATGTTGTTTTTGGTAGTTATAAAAAAAATAATAAAATTCAATAAGTAATTTATGTTTTATGGTTATTTTGTTATTTTTTTTATAATAAATATGTGGAATTTTTAACATAATTTTGTTATTTAACAGAATTTTTTTAATTGAAATTTTATTGGTGAATGCTTGATTTATTATCAAGACATCAAACTTGGACGAATCTTACTAATCTCTAATATGTAAATTGTAAATTTTTTGATGATATTTTTTTAGAAATATTTATATTTCCAATGATTTTATATTAGTTGATATAATATTTTGGCAATTTTTAAGGTAAAATAATGATGTATTATAAAATTTGGGCAAATTATTTATAAAAAAATAGAAATTAGCGAATGGTTTTTTTTATAAAAAAAGCATGAAAAATTAGACCACCTACAAATATTAGTCTCTAAAATTTTCCAAACTAAGTCCTCAACGTTCGTTCGAACTATTGCAAGGTGATAAGAAAAATCCAATTGCATGACTGTTGAGATTTTTCAGTTTTATTAAAATAGGCAAAAATCTCAGTAGATGACAAAAATTAGGAATTTGTTGCTAGATTAGCTCCAGGTTGTTGGGAGGGAGTTAATGCATCCTAAATTTGATGTGAGAGGATTTATGAGGCAGTTAGATTCTCCTTGCTATAAAATAGGTATCCATACGGATGGTTTGAGGGTGTGTGAGAGTTTGTAATCTCCTGTTTGATTAATAAAGAATTGTCGATGCCTATGTTGTGTGGACGTAGCCCAGATTGGTTGGGTGAACCACGTTAAACCTCTGTGTCTTATGTGCTTGATTTATTTGCTAAGTATTTATTTTTAATTGTTGTGCTTCTGATCTCCAACAAGTGGTATCAGAGAAATGTTGGAGTGCTGGTGATGTTGATTGCTGTTCCACCTGCGTGGAGGTCGACTGTGTGCCTGGAGGTGCTGCGCAGAGGCGCACTGCTGTTCAAACCTATGCGTGGAGGCATGGAGGTGCTGGTGCTGGATGCCGTGAGTTGAATGCAGACAGCTGCGTTGAACTGATCAGCTGTGGGCCGTTGGACAGCTGCGTTGAACAGCGTTGAATTTGAAATTTTGAACAGCAAGTCGATATGCAGTAATGTATAATGGTTTTTTCAAATTTCCATTTAAATCGATTTTTTTTTAAATTGCGCCAGTTCGAATGCTGTGTTAACGTGAGCAGCGAAGCCGTGGACGTTGTTCCGCAGTGGTTTTATTGCTGACCAATGTTTACATTAAATGAGCGCAGAGAGAAGGCTGGTTAAGGCTGCGTTAAAGCAACGTTAAAACCTGACTTCTGAACGCGTGGATTGGACAGTACAGTGGGGTCAGCTTTGGAGAATTTGGTCGTGTGTTTCTATAATTTTACACAGCAAAGAAAATTTTGTTCAACTGCAAAGGCCGTGACAGAATGCCGTGAGTCGAGCCACCGTTTTTTTAAAGTTTTTTAAATGTCAATTTGTTATAAATCGACTCACGTTTTGAAGTGGAGATCTAATTTAGAACGCTGTTATAAATCGATTTGTTTTATGATATCGACTTGAGTAATCCATTTGACATTTAAATAATGCCATTTGCATATATTAATTTGAGTGGTGGCATTTTGAATGGTAAATTAATTTGAGTGGTGGCATTTTGAATGGTAAATTACCATTTGCATATGGTATGAAGTTAAAGGTCAAGGATTTTTTTTTTTTTTAGGGCAAGTGAGAGGCACTTAAAGGAAGGTGAAGGGTATTTTGTTTTTCAAAGGGCATTCTTTATTTAAAAAGTTGGATTTGGAGATTGCTTGTTTTAAACAAGATGGCGAAAACTCAAAATGCCCGGTTTGAAATTGAGAAGTTCAATGGCAAAAACAACTTCGAGATCTGGAAGGTAAAGATGCATGATCTCCTGGTACAACAAGGCGTGGCGAAAGCGCTGTTGGGGAAAAGAAAAAAGCCTTCTTCCTTGACGGAGGATGAATGGGATGAGTTGGATGACAGAGCTCTGAGTGCAATTCGGTTATGTCTGGCGGATGACGTTCTGTTCAACATTGTGTCAGAGAAGACCGCCGCAGGCTTGTGGTCGAAGCTTGAGAAGCTCTACATGACGAAATTCTTGACAAATCGGATTCTCCTGAAGCGACAGCTTTATGGTTTGCGGATGAAGGAAGGTACCTCGATTACTGACCATCTGAATGTTTTCAATACTCTATTGGTACAATTACAAAGTCTAGATGTAAAATTTGATTCAGAGGATAAGGCAATAACTCTATTGTGTTCATTGCCCGAATCGTGGGATCACTTTGTTACTTCCATAAGCTTTAGTACTGCAGACATCCTTGAATTTGACGATGTGGTTGGAGCCTTGTTGTCTGAGGAGACGAGGAAGAGGTCGAATGCAGACACCTCTACATCAGAGGCAATGATGGCCAGAGGTCGCTCAAGAGAGAGACACTCCGGGGGTAAGCATAGCAACTCGCGTTCAAAGTCTAAAGGAAAGAAGACAAAGGTGAAGTGCTGGCATTGTGGGAAAGCTGGACACTTGAAGAAGGATTGCTGGAAGCGACAACAATCTTCTAAAGAAGCTTCATCGACAGAGAAGAAGGAAGCAAACACGACAGATACAGGTTCGGCATCTGGTTCAGGTATGAGCGACGAAGTGTTATCAGTTAATTTGTCAAATCATGGTCAACATTGGTTGTTAGATCCCGGTGCATCAAACCACATGTGTATTCATAGAGAATGGTTTAAGACATATAGATCAGTTAATGATGGAGTCGTGTACATGGGTAATGATGTCACATCTAATATTGTTGGGATAGGAAGTATACAACTGCAAATGTTTGATGGCACAACTAAATTGTTAACAGATGTGAGACATGTTCCAGACTTAAGAAAAAAATCTAATTTCTTTAGGAGCATTGGATACGAATGGATATAAAACTGTAATTCAAGGTGGAGTTATGAAAATCTATAAAGGTATTTTACTAGTAATGAAAGCTAAGAAAGTAGGAAATCTGTTTCAGTTAGAAGGAAGAACAGGGTCAGTTCATGTGTCTACAGTGTCTGAACATGACAGTAGTTCCATTCACTTATGGCATCAAAGATTGGGGCATATGAGTGAAAGAGGGTTGAAAATTTTGGCTGATCGCAAGTTACTTCCAAATCTGAAGTCTGGAAAGTTAGATTTCTATAAGCATTGTCTGTTTGGAAAACAAAGTAAACAAAAGTTTAAAACAGGCAAACATACTAGTAAAGGCATACTTGATTATATCCATTCAGATGTTTGGGGACCAGCCCCTACAACTTCATATGGTGGTTCGTCTTATTTTGTATCATTTATTGATGACTTTTCTAGAAAAGTGTGGGTCTACATGATGCAAAAGAAGTCTGATGTTTTTACAATTTTCAAACAGTTTAGAGCATTGGTAGAAAACATCACTGGTAGAACAATAAAATGTTTAAGAACTGACAATGGTGGTGAGTTTACTTCCAAGGAGTTTGACAGCTATTGCAAGGATGCAGGGATCGAGAGACATAAAACCACGGTTTATACTCCTCAGCAAAATGGAGTTGCTGAACGCATGAACATGACTCTTCTAGAGAGAGCAAGGAGTATGCTGAGTAACGCCGGGTTGCAAAAGGAGTTGTGGACGAAAGCGGTGGCAACAGCTTGTTATGTGATAAACCGATCTCCATCGACGGCAATAGACTACAAGATTCCGCAAGAGGTATGGAAAGGACACCCTTGTGACTATTCTAAACTCAGAGTGTTTGGTTGTGATGCATATGCTCTAGTGCCTAAACATCAGCGAACTAAATTAGATCCAAAGTATAAAAGGTATATATTTGTTGGGTATGGTGTTGGAACAAAGGGATATAGATTGTGGGATCCTAATACCCGCAAAATCATCATCAACAGAGATGTAAAGTTTAATGAATCCTCTCTTGTACAGTTAGATGTAGATAGTAGATTGAAACAGGATGATGATTGATTTTCAAGATATTTAGTTTGACAAGACTTCTAATGATAGTCATGATGACCATAGTCTGGAGCACTAGTCATGAATGTGTTTGGGACCGAATACAGTGGTTCCGTGTTTAGATCATGAATAAATGTAGGATTAGACGATCGTGGTAAGAAGTCTGCAAATAAGATGGTAGTCAACAATTTGTGAAGCACTGCAAAACATCCTAAAGGAGGTCTACAAATTATATGTACACCAGAAGTGTATAGTTCTCTATTTATTATTTCAAATACTTATCAGTGATGATTTGAGGAATCATGCTATTAGGTACACAGAAGGTTCGAAAAGTGACAAGTGGAAAGCAGCCATGAAGGAAGAAATGATGGCCTTAGGTAAGAATGGCACATGGGATGTGGTTGAGCTTCCGAAAAACAGGAAAACTGTGGGGTGTAAATGGGTTTTCAAGCTGAAATGGGGTGTGAATGATACGGAAGACAGGTACAAAGTGCGGCTGGTTGCAAAAGGGTTTTCTCAGAAAGTCGGTATTGACTTTCATGAGATTTTTTCACCAGTGGTTAAAATTGTTTCAATTAGAATTGTGTTAGCATTAGTGGCTTTTCTTGATTTAGAGTTGCAGCAATTAGATGTTAAGACTGAATTTCTACATGGAGACTTAGATGAGGAAATTTATATGGAACAACCGGAAGGGTTTGTTCAGCATCGCAATAAGAAATTTGTCTGCAGGCTCAAGAAGTCATTGTATGGTCTGAAGCAGTCGCCTCGACAGTGGTACAAGAAATTTGATTCTTTCATGATGAGTCAAAATTATATAAGAAGTGAATATGATCATTGTGTTTAATTTAAGCAATTTAGTAATGGCATGTTCATTATCTTAGTGTTGTATGTTGACGATATGCTTTTAGCAAGCAAAAGCATTGAAGAAATCAATAGGTTAAAGACTCAGATGGCAAGGACGTTTGATATGAAAGATCTAGGAGCAGCAAGACAGATTTTGGGCATGGAGATTTTCAGAGACAGGAGTAATGGTAAGTTGTGGCTATCACAACAGAAGTATGTTGAGAAGATACTTTTGAGGTTTGGTATGAACAATGTGAAGCCTGTGTCAGTCCCTTTAGCTCCCCATTTTAAGCTTTCTTCCAGTTTATGTCCTAATACAGATGAAGAAAAGGATTATATGTCTCGAATTCCATATGCTAATGTAGTAGGATGTTTGATGTATGCGATGGTTTGTACTCGACCAGATATTTCACATGCAGTTGGGGTTGTCAGCAAGTACATGGCAAATCCGGGTAAAGAACACTGGTCAGCAGTGAAATGGGTGCTTCGGTACTTGAGAGGCACAAGTAGTTATTGTATTACTTACAATAAGAGTAGTGAATTTGTTTGCGGGTATGTTGATTCTGATTTTGCAGGTGATTTGGATAAGAGAAGGTCAACTTCAGGGTATGTCTTTACTCTTGCAGGTGGAGCTATTAGTTGGATGTCAAAGCTACAAAACATTTTTGCTTTATCCACTACTGAAGCAGAATACATTGTTGCTTCGCATGCTTGCAAAGAGGCGGTTTGGTTGAAAGGTTTGCTTGGTGAATTTGGTAGGTTACAGGACAACATCAGGTTACTTTGTGATAGTCAAAGTGCAATACATTTGGCTAAGAATCCGGCCTATCATAGTAAATCAAAGCATATTCCAATTAAGTACTATTTTGTAAGACAGGTTATCACTGAAAGGGGAGTCTCTCTTGAAAAGGTGCATACAAAGGAAAACTGTGCAGACATGTTCACGAAACCAGTTTTGTTGGATAAGCTGCGTTGGTGTTTGGCTTCTCTTGGCTTGCAGAAAAAATAAATAATAAAGAAACAGGGCGTCAGGCTAATTGTTGTCAAGGTGAAGATTGTTGAGATTTTTCAGTTTTATTAAAATAGGCAAAAATCTCAGTAGATGACAAAAATTAGGAATTTGTTGCTAGATTAGCTCCAGGTTGTTGGGAGGGAGTTAATGCATCCTAAATTTGATGTGAGAGGATTTATGAGGCAGTTAGATTCTCCTTGCTATAAAACAGGTATCCATACGGATGGAGTGAGGGTGTGTGAGTTTGTAATCTCCTGTTTGATTAATAAAGAATTGCCGATGCCTATGTTGTGTGGACGTAGCCCAGAATGGTTGGGTGAACCACGTTAAACCTCTGTGTTTCCTGTGCATGATTTATTTGCTGTGTATATGTTTTATTGTCTGTTGTGCAATCTTTGCTCCAACAAAGGAGTGATTCAAATCTCTTAATTAGTTAGCGATTTTCTAACCATATCTAATAAAATTTCCTTTGTAGTAGATGATCTGAACTAGCCTCCTAATTCCCAATTCCCACAATAGAAATCTCCTTGATCTTAATTATAGCAAGTTGTATAGCTTGGAAGAGGTAGTCACAATCAAGTCTTTGTGCTGAGCTTTCTTTTGATTAAGTATTGAACAATTTATATACCGAAACATAATAATATTAATTGGATATTTGTTTAGCCATTTGTGTTTAGCTAAGGGACTTACAATTCTTTCATTTTTGTATGATTGAGTATAGTTGTAGCATCATAGCACTCCCACTCACAAATTTAATTTTTATTTTTTTATTTTTTAAAATGAATTGTCATTAATTACAAAATACCAGAAACAAAATGATCAAGAAAATTATGTCTCATCAAAACTTGCTCAATCTCATTAAAAGTTACAAATCAGATTTCCATAAAATTAGAATTTTTTTTTGAATTTCTTCAAAAATAAAAATATTAACATTTTAGTGAAACTTTAGTTAAAATAGTAAAACAATAACAAATCAATGCACTTCAACAACAAATCAAATGTTATAAAGTCTCTCACAAAGTAAAAGGTCACTATTTGAATTATATTTTTTGGATAGGTATAGTATCTATTCAAAACTTACGATTCGAAAATGCAAACATAATTTAATCTCCAAAAGAGCACAAACATTATAACTTATAAGTTAGCTTAGTTATCACTCATATACATGTCGTTATAACTTATAAGTTAGCTCAGTTATAACTCATATACATTATTGTTTATATTTATGTCTAAATCTAATTATGAAATGTAAGTTCATTGAGACCATACTTCATATCATTTCCACATTCACAATATAAATTTGAATTTATATCAAAATTTTAAAGTTATATATTTTTAAAGTTAGATAAAAATATATTTTTATTATTATATTTAATATATATATTTTTTATTGAGGTTGAGAATTGAATTGGTAACTTCATAGTAACAAATGCCTTAACAAAACACTCGATCACTATTTATATTGAACATATAACTTCACATCAAGGAGTTCTTTAAAAGAGCAATACATACATTTAAGATGATGAACTACACTTGGTAGTCCAAGACCACTAAACTACATTTAAGATGATGAATTACACATAATAGTTCGAAACGCTCGGTTTTATAATTTTCTATGTGATTACCGAGAAAATTGATATAAATTAATACATTTAAGATATTTAGTTATAATATATATTTTTATTATTAAGTTTATATAACCATTAGCAAAATTATATAAATTTAATAATTAGTAGCATAAGTTTAAGTAATCAAATTTTAAAAAATTTAAAAAATTAAAAATTAAATAAAATAATTATCACTTTAATTTAAATTAGTATCATTATTATTAATTATAAATAGAATTGATACATAATTTAAATATATAAATATTTTAAAGAATATGAAACAATTTTTTTAAGAATGGAGATTTATCCGTACTTTACCATGAGAACTCTTAATTTGTAAAAAAATTATGTCATAACATTATAGGCCAATATCATTAATTATCAATACCACATACCCAAAAAACCATAACTCATTTTATATGACACTTATTTATATGATATTTTTTTAATTAATTCATTTAATTAAAATGGAAAAAAGTATAACCATTTTGAAAATAAATCTTAATTTTTAAGTTATGTGTATTACTAAAGATATTCTAAAATATTCTATAAAAACTAAATCCCTATCAGCCATCTAATAAATATAAATAATTAAATTAAAATTAAAAAAACTACATTCCAAAATAATCATGTTTTTTAACTCAATAAAAAAATTAATCTTCCACTATATCAATAGATCCATATATCTAAATGTCTAATGTCTTAAATTTAATTTCAATAAATACCGAAAATAATAAAATAATAAAATAAATTTTAATATAATTTTAATTTCATACTAAATATAAATTACATTAACACACCCTTCAATAAACTTACCAAAATTAGAGTTACGCACCATATAAAAATCATAAAACAATTTCTTTGTATCTACATTAATAAAGAAAAATCTAAATGATATTACTTCCATTGAAAAAACCTAAATGAATTAGGTCCATTGAATATTTATCCTTTGCTTGATCTAACAGTATAAATCATGGATTTTTTTTTTTTTAATATTGGGGATATATATTTTGGAACACCAATTTAGTATGAGGAGATGTTTAATATAATGTCATGTCGTTTAAACACTTTCGACTTAACTAAATTAAAATAACATTAAAAAAATGGTAAAATAAAATGATTAATTAAAACATTTAAAAGTGAAATTATATAAAAATACTATAAAATAAAATTTATAACTATAATTATAATTAATAATTAAAGTATTATATATCTATTTTAATTTTATATTTACTAGGTATTGAGTTGCATCAAATCTCTTGAGGTGCAACTCTCTTTTAGAGTGAAAAGAGATTTGATTCCTATTAGTGCCTTGTAGATTAGGAGTTAAGATGGATCTAGTCTAGCTTGCGTCGAGAGGTGCTCTTCAACTTAGTAGGGAAGAGATGTAATATTTTGGCTTGTTATATTATGTAAACATTATGAATTGGTCAAGTTAAGTAAAATTAAAAATTAATTAAATTAAAATTAAATTAAAAACGTCAAGTCCCACTAGCACAACCAGTTGAGGATGAGCCTCGTCAACAAGGCTACCCAAAATAAAACCTCACAGGGGTGGTTGTGCCCTGTGCTAGGGGAGTAGACATGCTAAAAAGATTTGGTGTGGTCGAGACCAAGTGAAATCCCTCAGTGAATTTTACGGCTTAGATGCCCCTGTGTAAGGCCCTACACTTCATGAGGTGTGTTCGGGGTAACGGACGCGCCCACCGGGCATTTGGATGAGTTTGGGCACCGTGTGATGAAACGGGCAAAAAGTTGCACCATAGCGGCACGCGCGCGTGTGTGTAGGGGAGGCGCGTCACGAGGGCGAGTTGTGGAGAGGCGCGTCACACTTGGCAAAGGAACGAATTTTGCAAGGCGCGTTTATAAAACCAAAGATGCACCATGGACGAGTCAAACCGACAGGCAAGTCGGTGGAGCGGCCAACGTGTTGGGCACGAACAATGCAACACTTCATGGGCGAGCAACCAAACGACGGGTCGGCTTGGATCGACCGAGCAACCCACACTTCACTTGGGCGTCCATATATATTAGAGGGCATGCAGATGAGTGGAGGCATCAACAGACAAACAACAAACGATCAAGGGTTAAGGCGTTGGTCACCACGAGCATTCCAACATCTCGTTGGTGAAGAAACCTAGCCACCGGCGAAGGAGGACGAGCGTAGAGCGAGTCGGGCCGCAGGTTGGGCATCCGCACAGCAGACGGACATGTTAGGCCATAGACGGGCGAGTTGGGCCATAGACCGGGCGTCCGCACCCGCGGGTCGGGCGAGTCGGGCCATAGACTGGGCGTTCGCACCTGCGGGGCGGGCGAGTCTGGCCATAGACCAGGCATCCGCACCCGTGGGTCGGGCGAGTCAGGCCATACACGACTGGGTGCCTCTGCACGAACTAAAATTCAGTTAGTAAGCAATTTCGGGAGCGTCGGGAGTCGGATTTGAGTGCCATAAATTTCAGAACGTGCGTATCGACGGTACACATCCAACCATATAGTTTGGAGGTGGATTGGACAGATAGGGAGATCAAGGGATGGTCTGAACTGATTTGCAGTGCCGATTGAGTGACCCGGGTGACCCAGCAGCACTTGGGCAGTTTTGTGCAAGAAATTCCGCAGGTAAAAACTAATGATTGTAAATGATTGTTGTAGGCTAGTTTGATGGTTGACAAGCCTTAGATCTTGGTCAAAAGGAAACTTTCCTTGCCAAGGAGCAGGAGTGGCTTCTGCTGGATTGGAACTTGTAATTTCATATTTATGAAACATATTATCGGGCGGACTCATTATTAATAGGGAGTTTCCCCTCCCTTGTATGTATGGGCGTACTTGTGGATTGATAATGATGTTTATGTTTATTTCTGCATATTGAAAGAAAATTTTATTAATAACTAACAAGTGTTGCTAAAGGTGTAGTCTATATACTTGAGTATTTGGAAAAAGAAAAGGTACAGTAGTGCCGCACCCATCTATAGCGTGGTTAGAAGACACCTGAGGTATAGGGGCATGACAGTTGGTATCAGAACTACTAATATAGATGGTTTGAAAGTCTGATCCCACTGCTGTTGCACATCAGTTGGTATCACAGCTACCTTTATTGGGAGCTTTTGTATTGAAGCAGGGACACAGCTGCAGGGTTTGCAGGTGGTGTTGAAGCTGAACTTACACATTGGGTTTCTCTTGAGACCTTAGCTGAAGCAAGGCTTTTGTCAGGGCTAAAGTTAGAAAAGAAGACATGCCAACTTTGGAAGAATTCTGGGAGAAAGCCCTTGAAGCTTTACTATGGATATAGCACATGAGGTAGAACTTACGGATTCGAGAAGATCTTGGAGTCTTGGAGAAAGAAGTGGTGAAATCTTGGAAGAAAGCGAAAGCACTTATAGAAGAGCATGATGTTGTAGCACAATATCTTAAGGCCTTGTATGAGGAAGGGATATCGTCATCTAACAAGGATGAAGCTGATCGAATTTTTGAAAGGATGGTCCATTTTATTGAATGGATAGCGTTATGCTATGAACTAGAGGCACTTCGAGAAGAGATTGCTGAAATTGGAAAGAAGTACCAAAAAGGAGGGAAACCTACTTTGGATGAACACAAGGATGTTGTAGATGTAGAAGATGTCAAGGATGAACTTGATGAATAGGTTGGACCGAGGCCAAGCACATTGCAAGAATTAGTGATGGATGATTCTCATGAGGATGTTATGACGATGGGAGATATGAAGGACGAACTTATGACACAAGTTGAACTAATACAAGACACATTGCAAGCATTGGTGGAAAAACCACATGGAGATGTTGCAAATGTGATTATGATCGAGGAGGAACTTGATGAGCAGGTGGTACCAAGATCGAACACATCAAAGGCATTGATGAGGATGGAGGACATTCACTTGAGGAGTCTTCATGGATATATGACTTGTGTTTCATTGGAGCATTTGGAAGATGGACTGTATGAAGGGATAAGCAAAGACATGACTTCTTTGCCAACACCATGGAGGACCTTTCCTTGGATGACTACTATGGTGAGACCTTGTACATTGATGGAACAAGGGACATGGGATGTTAAAAACCTTGATGGGGAAATTTGTGACCTTACACTTGATGGTTCAAATGCCCTGGACAAGGGTGGAACGTGATGACCTTTGTGATGGAAAGGGTCATGCTTAGCCACATAGAATGGTGAGTGCCCGTCATGACCCGTAGACTACCTTAGTGGTAGGGCACGTTGGTGGAGTGGACTTCTTCATGGCTTCAACCAAGATGGACCTCTTGGCAGACACTTAGTGGGGGAGTAGCCTTGAAGGAAGTACTCATATATGATGGATGAAGGTAGGAGTGACCGAGAGTACTTCACCTCAATATATATAGACATGATGATGAGGAGAGTTGAGTTTAGTTCACTTAGATGAACACATGGGCAGCCAAAGTCATGGAAATGGACTACATGGAGATCTTTTATAGATGGACTGATGGGACGTTTTTCATCATGAGCAACAAGGACATTGGTTGGATGAGAAGCCTATGAGAAATTCATATGATTTGCAGATGAGAACTTGTGATGGCACTCATGGCCAATACAAGTAGGCTTACCAATGCTTTGGATATGATGAGGCATGGGAGTTCATGATGGGGATGCCTTGGTATACACTTTGGCATGGGCTTGAGTCTACTTGAATTAGCCACACTTCTTACTTTTGATGATGCTTGGAGGATGAGACTACTTTGCATACAAGTAGCACATGGATTAGCATCATGGACAACATGTTGTGGATGAGATGGGGAACACTTCATGGACCGAAACATGGCACACTTGGATTAGATTGAGACTTGATCGAGTTGATGGATGTGACAGATTGAAGAAGGAATAACTAACACATGATATGAGGATGGGCATTCTCATGATGAGGACGTTATGGTTGGATTGATCACCCAACTAGTTCGAGTTATGGGGACGCATAGTGTGCAGAGTTATGCCGGAGACATAGTAGCTTTTGTTGTGTTGATGTTGGTTGGAGTACTTGTTGCAGAGTTTCACATGAGATTAACGATGATCAGGGAGATATCTCATGAACATGAACCTTGCTGTTTTATGCAATGACATTATGACGATATTGTGCAATGAAACTTTGTGACGAAAGTTACGATGATACTTTGTGGCGATATGATACGATGATGGTAGCGCTATAGGGGACGATAGTCATATTTTAAGTGGGGGAGTATGTAAGGCCCTACACTTCATGAGGCACATTCGGGGTAATGGGTGTTCCCACCAGGCATTTGGACGAGTTCGGGCATCATGCGACGAAATGGGCGAAACATCGCACCGTAGCAACACGGGTGCATGTGTGTAGCAGAGGCATGTCACGAGGGCGAGTTGTGGAGAGGTGCGTCGCACTTTTCCAATGAAAAAAATTGGCAAGTCGCATTTATACCACCAAAGACGCACTGTGGATGAGTCAAATTGATGGGCCAGTCACTGGAATGGCCGACGTGTTGGGCGCGACCAAAGCAACACTTCATGGGCGAGCGACCAAACGACGGGTCAACTCGTGTCAAACAAGCGAACCAAACTTTACTTGGGTGTCCATATATATTGGAGGGCATGCGGATGAGTGGAGGCATCAATGAATGAACAAAAAACGATCAAGGGTTAAGGCGTTGGTCACCATGAGCGTTCCAACATCTTGTTGGTGAAGAAATGCAGCCACCGGTGAAGGAGGACGAGTGCAGGGCGAGTTGGGCCACAGACTACATGTCCACACCATAGACAAGTGACTGGGGCTATAGATGGGCAATTCAGGCTACAGACTGGGCATCCGCACCCACGGGTCAGGCGAGTCGGGCTGTGCACGACCGGGCACCTCTGCACGAACTAAACTTCAGTTCGGAAGCGATTCCGGGAGCGTCGGGAGTCATATTTGAGTGCCATAGATTGAAGAATGTGCGTATTGATGGGCTGCATCCAACCATATATTTGGGAGGTGTATTGGACACACAGGGAGCTCAAGGGATGGTTTGAACTTATTTGTAGTGTCGATTGAGTGACCCGGGTGACCCGACATCACTTGAGCAGTTTTGTGCATGAAATTCCGCAGGTGAAAACCAATGATTGTAAATGATTGTTGTAGGCTAGTATGATGGTTGAAAAGCCTTAGAGCTTGGTCAAAAGGCAACTTTCCTTTCCAAGGAGCAGGAGTGGCTTCTGCTGGATTGGAACTTGTAATTTCATATTTATGAAACATATTATCAGGAAAACTCATTATTAATAGGGAGTTGCCCCTCCCTTGTATGTATGGGTGTACTTGTGGATTGATAATGATGTTTATGTTTATTTCCACATATTTAAAGAAAATTTTATTAATAACTAACAAATGTTTCTAAAGGCGTAGTCTATATACTTGAGTATTTGGAAAAATAAAAGGTACGGTAGTGCTGCACCCATCTATAGCGTGGTTGGAAGACACCCGAGGTATAGAGGCGTGGCACCATGGATCGCGACTCTTCAAGCCACATGCCAATCCTGGAGGATCATAGACAAATTGACAGAAAAAATAAGTAAATAAAAAAAAAATTAATAATAATAATAATAATAATAATAATAAAATTTAGGTAAAACAATCAATTTACCATTGAATGTTTGAATGTTTTTTTTGTTCAAGTTTTGAAAATCCATATTTTTTCCAATAATATTTTTATATAAGAAGAAATGTGTGTGACATGGTTCAGGATCAAATTTGGATTTATAAAATTTTCTAATAAAATTTGAATGCAATTCAATTTTTGATTCCAATATAATTTTATATTTATATTAGTTTATATTATATTTCATGTTACAATTTATTAATTTTATTTTATATAATTTATTCACTTGTATTATATATATATATATATATATATATATATATATATATATATTTCTAAAGCTTCTAGACATTATATTTCTCTACTCTCTTACCTGTTAGGCTATCCAAATGATAAAAATTTTGATGAATCCATTCTTGGATTCTTTTCCATTTTTAATAAAGATCGACAACCTCCTGCCATGTACAATTATAGACAATTTTTGGCTGATAATATACATAAACAATTTATGAATTTGACTACATATGAATTGTTCAAGTACAGTTCTGTACTTTTTCGTATGTTTCTTTTTCAGCAAGGAGATTTACTGCCAATCACACTTAGCAGAAAATATGAACAAGGGGAGAATCAATGAGTTATCAATTAGACTAAAACAGTCAGAATTGTTTGAAAAAAAAATTCACTTTCCCAGACTTCATAGATGCATTCTTACATCCACTGGCACAAATCCTTAGCAACCAGAAAGAGCCTCAGATTGGTGAATAAATAAAAATAATTTTACACTTAAGTGATCAGGTCAAGACTAGTGACTAGTATTTATACCAGGATTATACAAAAATAAGAATATATTGTTTTGAACTTGCACCATATAAGCTGCCAAAGTATGTTCCAATGAGAATCTTCTCTTTGCAATGTATTAGGAAGATCAAGATGGATGAATTGAATTTTGTATTAGGGAAGAGAAATTCACAATACAAAATCAAATCAAAGGTTAGCTCATTTATTTGCAACACTTGATCAGTTGGAGTTGAGGCAGACATTATTGAAGAACATGAATTTTCAGCCTAGCTTTGGCTAGTCTTATGATCCTTTTGGTATTATTTCAGCTTTAAGATTTGAATTAAAAAAGAACTTCTTACAATCATACTCCAAGACTAGAGATAGAAAATTCATGAATCAGGAGAAGTGGATTGTAGTTACACTTCAAGAAGCAGAGGAGAAGATTTTATCTACCTCAAATGTACAGACTCTCGTTTTTCAGCGTAAGAAACAAAAAAGGGTAAGATAAGAAACTCCATATGCCATGGAGCTAATAAAATAATTCATACTTCAATAGAAGAAACCAAAGATTGACTTGACAGATTTTACAGAAGAGAAACAACCAGAGATTATCGATGTTGGAGATCCATAGGTTTCTACATCAGCAGGAACAAGTGTTCCAAACAATCCTCCTATAGTTTCACCTTCTCGAGAGCCTCTAGAGATGATTCATACTACTGGAACTAGCTCAACTGATGACCAAAATATATTTTCAAAGTTCCTAGAAATTAAACAGAAAATGAGGCTCTGAAGTCTAATGTATACATCCAATTCTGGTAACATACAACCACTTCTCAACATAGATTCTCTCTACTTTTAACAATGAGAAATGCACGATGAAAATCACTTTCTTACAAGCCCAAGTTCCATTTCCAAAATTTCCATCAAACTAAAATAAAACTATATTTTCATTTCATACCTTTCAAATTCATCCAATTGAGCAAATGGATATTCATAGAAATTCTGGTGAGATGTTGTTTTCCACCATGACTACTACAACTATGTCTCTCTCTAAGCTTAGGAATGCCTTATCCAATGTTCAATCTCAACTTAATAGTGAAACTTTTTCTTCCTTAGCTAAAGATAAAAAAATCAAATATTTGGAAGACCTTGTAGTCGAAATTGGATATGATGCAAAGGACTCTGAGGCAGTAGAAGAAATTCTTAAAAAAAATGTAGACATTGCAGCTCTGCGAAAATAGTTGAAAATTCCTTCTAATGAGGACCCACAGACTAAGAAAATTGAAGTGAATAGAACAGAGAAGAAATGATCAATATTATTATTGAGAAAAATATCTAGATTAAAAAAATGGAGGAGCAGATTGAAGGATTACTTAAAGAGAAATAAATATCTCTGCTTGTCACGATTCTAGTCACAACAATCCCTATAGCAGTTGCAGGTACATAGCGCACTTTATCATCAACATAAATTGAGTCTACATCAACAACAGCCGATCCAAAAAATATAGCACAAGAATTGGACACACAGAAGCAGAAAAATGAGAAGTTGTTAAAAATGTTTAAAAACTCAGAAACACAGAAAATTAAGAATGATACTATGTATATGGAGGAAATGCAGAAGTTCCACAGATTGGGACTCAATATTACAAAGTTAGAAAGTGAGTCGTTAATGGCAGATACCTTGGCCCAAGCCAAGGATATTATTTGGACAACGATCAACCAATCAATGACAAATGTATGGCCATCCATACATATCATCTTTCAACATCATGAACTAATTACCAGATGCAGAGTGGTGATGGAAAAAGAGAAAGCAACAATTAAGGCCAAACTAGCAGAAGCCACAGACATGATAAATGTGCTAAATTCAAAGAGAAGAGAAGAGCTAGAACAGATTAATATTGTTGACAAAACAAACACAATTTTCGAAATTAATAAGGTTTTATAGAAGAAGAATTTCATTAAATAGTTGGAGACAAGATATCAGACCTTGGACATTGTTATCTGAAATTTTTATTCAAATTTGAATGTTTTGAACCAGAAAGGACTACTTGGACTGGCAACTCCAAATGATAATTTGGTAAATCTAGAATATTGTTACAAAATGTTGTATACCATTGCAATAGAGAAAGGCAAGTTTTCTAGAATCAAATGACATATAACAGGGAAGGGCTTTCTTGAAGCCTTATAGTTTTATTTGATAATCAAACATGAAATCAAACATCTATTTATCAACAAGCCAAATTTCAAAAGGTATACAGAGGTGGGTGAAGTATTCAGAAAGCTGGTGAATTTAGAGATCCCAAGTGAAGAAAGATGGGATAAATTGTGTGAAAAAATTGAGTAATTTATGATCCCAACAACATGATAACACAGTAGCATTTTGAGGGCCAAATCATCAATTGTTTCCTTCCAAATAGTGAGAGATCATTCAACAATTTTCTTTTCCTATTATTTGATACTATTATTGTAATTAGTTATAAATATTTTCTTAGTCCTAGAAACTAGTATAAATAACTCTCCTTACGAGTTATTAAGGGTTTCATCCTTGGATGAGAATTTTGTAAGAAGCAATGTACAAACTTTTATCATTAGTGATAAATAAAGGATTCTAGATTTGTTTAATACAATTTTCTTCTCCTTAAGGTTTTCTTGTTTTTCATACATCGTGCTCTCTACATGTATTAATTTTTTATGAGGATAACTAGGTAAGAAATAACCGAGTTTCAGTTTATCTTAAATCCCCCGAGGCTAACATTTATATTAGAGAATGGCTTATTGAAGTGTTTGTTTATGTAAGTCCCTCTACATCAATGATTTGTCAGCATATTCATATTATTAAATATGTTTTGTTAAGCTATTAAACATTTTTTGAAAGCTTTCACACTTACGGTTATTAAAACATTCAGTTTGAATACTTAAGTACTCTTATATTCTTACATTTTTTGCTTAAACACCTACAGATATTAAATCACCATGTGAAGTAAGAAACAACCCTTTTCCTTATTAATTAATATTATCTAGAGTTTAAACACAACTATTGCAATTTTTTTTATGCATTGGTCGTCCAAAAAAATTCCAAAATTAAAACAAACAAAACAAAATATTATAGATGCTCTGGCATAATTCACTGACCCCAATTATCTTAGAGGACAACACATGACATCATATTTAGAGAAAATTATAAGGTTCAAGTAGTGGAAGATCACATCGAGCATCAAGAAAAAGTTCTCCAACTTTTAAAGGATAAGGTAAATTTGGAACAGAATCAAATGAAACAACAAGCATATCAACATCACAGAAAAATAATTTTTGATGTAGGTGTTAGGACCTCACAATGTACCATTTTGACCATACATTTTGACACCACTTTACTCTTTATAGTCCATATTTAAAAGGTTACATTATCATTTCCATCCATTTTATCCAAAGGTATATGAAATCCTTCTCTTTACTATGTATTTAATTTGTTTTGCATATAATTCCACATTACTTTTATATTTAATCATTAATCGAAGAAAGATAGTTGGTAAGACAAGTCTAAAGGATCACAGATAATTCATGATAAGGATCGCGTTGCTGAAACAGCCGAACCCGTTGCTGAAACAATCAACAGACACGTAAATCCCGTAGCTGAGACAGCTCGTGATTTGCGATCTCCAAGTGTATTTTAAGAATGATGACAACAGGACGAAGACGAGCAAGGGAAGCTGTTACACGGACCGTTTTGAAGCTAGTATTTTTTAATTATTTGTAACAGCATTCCAGGATGGAAGAACAAAAAAGACCCTGTATTAAAACAAGAGATTAGACTCGGATAAAAATAGGATTTATCTGATGTAACTGTAATAGATGTCTCCTCTTTAAAAAGACGAGACATCATCATTATGAGGGGAGTTAGAAACTGCGGGAGTAAATTTCTTGAAGCAAGAAAGAGCCTTTGCGCTGTTGTAATGTATCATTTTTTGACAGATGAATAAAAGTCTATTTTGAGCGCTTCAATTTCATTTCTTTCCTCGGGGAATCTTGTGAGAAGGACAGGGCCTACCTTCATCACAAGATTCACCCAATTGCTCATGTACTTTGTTACCTTTTATGTTATTCGCACCTTAATTTAACCTTGTTTGCTGAATAATTTATACAGTTCTGTGTTTCTTATTAAGCACTATGTTTTCTTTAACACTGCATTAGCTTTATACCATTCATTCTTAAGAAGCTGAGAGTTACTTTATTTTCATTTATTTGTTTATTAGATGAATGTGTGATAGACTGATATCGGGAAACAGGTGTTGAAGATTCCTATTTGGAGGAATAGGGTCCTGTTCTTCGTAGGTTGATCTTCTTTTTCTGCAGTGTGATTGACATCAGGAAACAGGTGCTGAAGATTCCTGTTCAAGGGAATAGGGTCCTGTTTTATGTGGATTGATCTTTTTCTACAATGTGATTAATATCAGGCAACAGGTGTTGAAGATTCCTGGTTGGGGGAATAGGGTCCTGTTCTCTGTTATGGTTGATTGATCTCCTTTTCTGCAGGGTGATTTCCTTTCATTATTTTTCCTAGGATTCTTTTAATGAAGGTCTGCAATAGAGGGATTGTTTCTGCTGTAACACAAGTAGGCTTCAGCTTTGTTAAAGAGAGGTGTGAACAGTTTGATTTGTATGATTGATATTTGTGTGATTGATACTAAAAAATTCATTTTCTTTTGAAATTGAGCATATCCAGTGCATGATTGTCTTTGGAATAAACAGACCTTCCTAGGTTGAAAATTTATGTGGAGCTTGAATTGTTAAGACAATTAAAGCGACCAACATTTTGGCGCCGTTGCCAGGGAAGGAAATTATAGATTTCAAAAGCATTGATCTTTTCTTTCTAGATGTGCAGATTGTATGAGAGGATGGGGAACCCAGAAGAAAACTAACCCTACAGGTGGCAAGGGCAAAGGAAGGGGAGGAAGAAAAACTTTTATTGATGAAATTGTATCAAAGGTTGAATCTTCATAGAGATTAAGCTCTCGAAGACCAAAGCCTCAACGCTCCCCTCAATCAGACTACAAAACAGAAGAAGTTGTGAGCCCTGAAAACGTAGAGGAACCAGTAACAGATATTAAAGAACCAGTAGTCAGTGCTGAAGAATCAGAAGAAAGTGCTAAGGAAACAGTGGAAAATATTGAGGAGCCAGTAGAAGATTTTGAGGATCGAGCAAGTGCAGTACGAGATCAGCCAATGGAAGGAAAAAATGAAGAATTATTTGGTGGAGGACGTGTAGATCCTGAAGGAGAAGGAAGGGATGAGAATTCTCTCTCTACCTTGGGATTTCCTATCAGTGATCTCCCTGGAGGAACAACACCTATGAAGAATATTCCATTGTCAGCTTTACCCAACTTCCATGGTTTATCCTCTGTAGATCCGGATGATTTTATTTTTGAATTTGATATATTATGCAGAGGTTATGATTATGTTACTAATGCTCAGAAATTGAAATTGTTTCCAGCAACATTAAAGGGAAATGCGTTAAGATGGTTTATGAGCCTCGGAAGCCAGGTAATTACAACATGGGAGCAGATGAAACAAAAATTTCTGCTTAAATATCAAGATTATTGTCAGACAAGAGAAAAGAGGGAGGAATTATTCAACATGGCACAAAAGGCAGATGAGAATTTGGAGGATTATGTGGAAAGGCTGCAGTATAATCTGTAGAGATTTGACCATCCGAATGTAAGTAAAGAAATTCATAAAACAATATTACTTAGAGGATTAAGAGACGATTATTTAGACATGCTAAAAATGCTTGGTAAAGGAGATATATCTAAAGAATCGTATGATGAGATTGTTGAAATCTGTAAAAGATGTTCAAGAGGAGCTGCAAGGAATAGAGCAAGTAACAGAGATGCCATTTATTCAAGAGTTCAGAAATCAGCCAGTGGGGGAGCAACAAGGGCTGAAATAGGTAATTTACTTGAAGAATTTAAAACTGAAATGTTAAGTTCTTTTTCTTCACAAATTGAAACTTTGTAGGTTAAAAAGAAGCAGGCTAAAGAAGAAGCAGCTCTGGCTGTCTTTTGCCCTAAATGCAGAGATAAACATCCACTAAGGGAATGCCCATTGGAAAATATACCAATCTGCACCCTTTGTGAGAAATATCATGAAACACAACAATGTCCCTCTTTACCAGGAATAAAGGTAGCACTGCAGCCAATGGAAGAAGAAGCTGAAGAAGTTTATTTGTTAACAAAAAGAAGACAATGGCAACCAAGAGGACAAGGTATGAATTATAGCATGCCATTTACATCTTCTAATCGTTGGAATAATTATCCTTCTTTCAGTCAGACAAATTACCCTCCCTTTAATCAAATGCAATACCCACCCTTTAATAAGATGAATGACCCACCCATGCAACAAACAAACCCTCCCTTTGTTGATCCTGTAATGTGGACTCCTTGGCCCCCACAACAACCATCTTCTTTCAATCCATGGAATTCAAATTGGAGAAGCCAACAACTCCCGTATCCAAATCAATTTCCTCAATTTCAGCAACCACTGCCTCTACCATCAGGCGCTCCATAAAATAATCAAATGAGACCCCAGCTACCTATGAAACCAAATCCTAACCCCAATAATAAAGGTGTGCAAGTCATTGATATTCAGAATCAGCCTACATTTTCTACTATGCAATGTAATGATATTCATTTGAGATCTGGGAAATAGTAGAACCTATCATAGATGATATAACTTCTTCTGATTTTGATAAAGATGAAACTAAGAAACATAAAAAAATACAACCACCCTCTAACAAGGGTGTTGAAATAACAGAGCCACCATTCCCCGAGCGTTTGGTTTTAACTAAAACGCCTGAAACACCTGCTTTTAATCTTTTAGGGTAATTGCAAAACTTGTATGTTAAAATTCCACTTTTACATGCACTAAGAGATGTACCAATATATGCCAAAACCATGAGGGACATTTGTGTTAAGAAACCTGGTAGGAAGACTAAAGACCCCCTTACAGTTCATGTTATGGGTGATCTATCTGCATTAATGTCCGGAAAAACCCCTCTTGTGAAATATGGTGACCCCGGCCATCCTACTGTGACAGTTCAAATTGGTAAAATGATAATTCCTCAAGTTCTGGTAGATTTAGGTGCTTCAATAAACATTATGACTCTCGAAAATTCACAGTTGTTACAGCTAAATAACACAATTAGAGATACACCAACCATCCTAGAGTTAGCTGACCATTCTACAATTAAACCAGAAGGAATTGTTGAAGATCTAGTTATCTCGGTTGAATCCTGGAATTACCCAGCTGATTTTGTGGTATTAAAAACTAAAACAAAGCTGGGGGGGACACCCTTTAATTCTAGGAAGGCCATGGCTAGCCACAGCCGATGCCTTTACCAGCTGCAGATCCGGTTCAATGACAATTTCTAATGGTTATGAAACCAAACATCTTACTCTTTATCCTCATGTTACACCCATAATTAATAATGAAAATTCTGTGTGGATGGATTATGATGATAATGCTATTCAGCCTATTTTAACTATTGGACAAGCCTTAACTCTTAAAGACAACACAGAGGATGAAATAATTAATAATTTTATTTGCGGACCTTCCTCTATAATTGCTGAAACACACAATCAATTGACTGCACTTTTTGAAACGGATACCTAGGAAAAGATTGAATCTGAAGATTTATCTCAGACATTAACCACCATCTCCTCTAAAAGCATAAAAGTTGAAATCTAACCTGGCAAAACATTAAATATAAATCCTGATCTAACAGTTGCTGAAACACAGCAGTTAATGAAGTTATTACTTGAAAATAAGGAAGCATTCGCATGGGATTACACAGATATGAAGGGAATCTCTCCTGAATTATGTACTCACCGAAATTATATTAAAGAAGGTTGCCGACCAGTCAGTCAACCCCAAAGACGAATGGACCCTAATTTAAGAGAAATTGCTAAAGAAAAACTTCAAAAATTGCTTAATGCAGGATTTATATACCCATATCTGACAGTGAATGGGTTTCCCCATTAGTAATTGTCCCTAAGAAAAACGGGAAATGGAGAGTGTGTGTTGATTACAGAGCCTTAAACAAAGCTACTCAAAAGGACCACTTTCCTTTACCATTCATTGATCAGGTGTTGGATAGTCTGTCAGGAAAGAAATTCTTTTCCTTTTTAGATGGATTTAGCGGGTATAACCAAATTAGAATTGCACCCCAAGACCAAGACAAGACCACTTTTACTAGTCCTTGGGGAACTTTTGCCTATAGAGTTCTTCCATTTGGACTATGTAATGCACCAGCAACTTTTCAGAGGGTTGTTATAGGAATCTTTTCTGATATGCTGAATGACTCTATGGAAATATTTATGGATGATTTTACTCCTTATGGTGTGTCTTTTGAAGATGCATTAAAAAATCTTGAGAAGGTACTTAAACGTTGTATACAAGCTCACCTCTCCCTAAGTACTGAAAAATGTCATATGATGATGAGTGAAGGAGTAGTGCTTGGACATTTTATTTCATCTCAAGGCATTCAGGTAGACCCATCCAAAATACAGGTCATTCAGAATCTTCCTGTTCCTAAAACACAAAATGATGTGAGAAGTTTTCTAGGACATGCTGGATACTACAGAAGATTTATTAAAGATTTTTCTAAGATAGCTTCTCCATTATTTGTGTTGCTTATGAAAAATGTTGAATTTAAGTGGACTAATCTTTGTCAGAAAGCCTTTGTAGAACTCAAGCATCAGTTATCTATTGCTCCTATTTTGAGAGGACCTGATTGGGCACTCCCCTTTCATATATCTTCTGATGCTTCAGACACTGCAATTGGAGCTATCTTGGGACAAGAAGAAAACCATCTTCCTTATGCTATCTATTTTATCAGTAAGAACATGACCCCTGCTGAGCTTAATTATACAGTTACCGAAAAGGAATTTCTTGCAGTAATTTATGCCATTAATAAATTTCGACATTACATCACTGGTTATCCTACTTTTTTCCACACTGATCACTCAGCTATTAAGTATTTAATGAAAATATCTATCACAAATGCTCGAGTTACCAGATGGTTATTGTTACTGCAGGAGTTTGATATTACAATTGTAGATCGGCTAGGTAAAGAAAATGTTGTGGCTGATTTCCTTTCACGGTTAAAAACTGATAATAATATTCCAATAGATGATTCCTTTCCTGATGAGTATTTATTTGCAGTATCTGCTCACTCTCCTTGGTATGCAGACATTGCCAATTATTTGGTTGCAGGAAAGTTACCATCACACCTGTCACATAGGGAAAAGAGAAGAATTGTTCAACAAAGTGCCAGGTATAGCTGGATAAGCGGGTGTCTTTTCTACACAGGGCTTGATCAGGAAATCCGAAGATGCATCAGAGAGGATGAGGTGTACGACATACTAAAAGCTTGTCATGATGGCCCCTGTGGAGGGCATTTTGCTGATAAAAGAACAACACACAAAATTTTGAGGATGGGTTACTATTGGCCCTCATTGTTTAAAGACGCAAAGAAATATGTGCGGGCTTGTGACAGTTGTCAGCAGATGGGCCAACCCAATCATAGAGATCAAATGCCATTAAACCCCCAGGTAGTACTCGAACCATTTGAAAGATGGGCCTTAGATTTCATAGGACCCATTAATCCTCCATCCAATCAAAGAACTTATATATTAGTTTCTATAGATTATATGACTAAATGGGTGGAGGCCAAAGCACTTATTAGAGCCAATGAAGAAGTTGTCCTAGCTTTCTTATTTGAGGAGATCTTTACTAGATTTGGAATTCCTAGAGAGCTAGTTACAGATGGAGGACCTCCATTCAATTCTCATGGTTTTAAATCTATCCTTCAGAAATATCATATTCATCATAGAATGACTACACCATACCATCCCCAGGCCAATGGGCAGGTGGAAAGCAAAAATAAAGTAATAGAAGCCATTCTAACTAAAACAGTGAAGGATAACTAGAAGGATTGGTCTCAAAGGCTCCCTGAAGCACTATGGGCTTACAGAACTACCTGGAGAAATACTACAGGATTTTCTCCCTATGAATTGGTTTATGGTAAAAGTGTTGTTTTTCCTGTGGAATTTGAAATCAAAACTTTAAGAACTGCTTTAGTTGTTAACCTTGATTTGACTGATGTGCAGACAGCTAGGTTGTAGCAGCTTCTTGAATTGGATGAAAAGAGATTAGATGCCATTCACCAGACAACCATGATTCAACAACAAAGAATGAAGTGGCATGATAAAATTATCAAGCACAAGCAGTTCCAAAAAGGTAATTGGGCCCTATTGTATGACTCTCGGTTTGAAAAATTTCAAGGTAAGTTACGAACAAGATGGCTTGGACCGTATGAAGTAGATGTTGTTTTTCCCAATGGAACAGTAAGACTTGTAACAATTGATGATTCTAAAACACCTCTACTAGTAAATGGTCATAGGCTTCGCTTGTACCAGCGCCCTGTTTCTAAAGAAGATTTTAAGGCTGCTTGCATGACTGATACACATTATCTTTTTCTAGGGGAGTCCTCTGCTCCTCACAGCATTTAATTTTCTACACTATATTTCTAGTATTAGATTAGATTTAAAACTAATAATCCCTGTCAAGGGTTGGCATGTTACAATTGTATTTTGCAGATTAAGGAAGAACTCACTAAGGAGGACAATTTCATCACAAGAAGATCTAAGCTTCAATCAGAGAAGCTTTGTTTCCCCCATCTCAATTCATTTCCTCATTTCCCAGCAATATCTCTTTTATCACTTATCCCCTTATCCATCTTTCCCCCCTTTTTTTTTTTTCCTATTTTCCCCATTGTACCCACTTCTGAAACACCATCTTTCAGCCAGCATTTCCTGTTCCCTACTGCTGAAATCATTCCTCAGCAAGTACTTCCCCAATTTTCTTAGCACTAAACCATTACATTCGATTTTCCTTATTTTTAAATTGCTGAAACACCACTTTCAACAACATGCCATTCATTTTTCCATTGCTGAAACACCACTTTCAGCAACCTGTCATCTATCTTCCTATTGCTAAAACACCATTCCTTTCCTCTGCTACACAAGTTTTCCAGTACCCCACTTTTATTCTTCAGATCCCTTGGGTGAATATTATCCAGTATTGAGCAGACTCCAATATGCTCCTGTTTCTACATTTTAGAGAAATCTAAAGATTCTTCCATCAGTATTAAGCCACTATGAACAAGCACTCTATACTTCGAATTATAAAACAGAGGTAAATATAAGGTAAGTGGATATTTTATGTAATACAGTTAAATCGTAGTATAAAGAGAAGATCTTTTCCATTATGATTATATCCCCCGTACATTCAAGACCATGATTTCACCGCACGTAGGGGGGGGGATTTCGAAAATAAAAATCATCATTTCACCCCATGCAAATCACCGCCATTATTTATACCCATTATTTCGGCCGATACACCATGTTCTTAGTCGTAAACAATTACTCTGATCAAGTCTGGTGTTTCTGCTCTCTGCGCCTCTGCATTTGACTCAAGTTAGTAGCTATGGGAGGCCCAGCTATCAGACATGAGCCTGGCTCGATGGCTCTTCTTGAATTATTTCCGGACGCTTACCAAATCTTTCAGTAGGCATGATGGATCACATATTTCGAGAGGCTAGGAGAATTTGATCCTCAGCAAGTTTTGGAGTTTGCGCAGAATTTTCAGGAGGATCACTCCATAGTCCAAGGGGTCTGAATTTCGGTCACAGAAGAAGATATAGCACAAGTTTCGGGATTTCCGGTCACAGGTGCTCGGTGGTTTAGCAGGAAACAAGTCATCCTAAACGCACAACAGGACTTCCTTCTTCCAGATGAAAGGTTGAGATTAAAGGTCATGGCATAGGTCTGCATTCATTACCTCCCCCATGGCCAAAGGTAGCTAAATTTTTCAAGCACTATTTAACTTGCGAGGGGCGCTACCAGGTAGTTTATCAACACGATTTTTTTTTAATGATTCATTTGCGGCATGGTCGACTAGTCAACATTCCTTATTATCTTCTTGGATGTATTAAAAATATGTCATATTACTGTCGATGGGTAAAATTCCCATTACTGTCCCTCACCCATCATCGCCTGTGTCAATTATTAATTCAGAGGGGTTTTTCCCAGCAAAACCCCCCTCTAAATAACCCACCCTTACTTCTTGAACAAGCCCCAGAAATACCCCAAGAAGCTGAAATTCCCCAAGAAATCCCCGAAAGCTCTTATGAACGACAACTGGAAGATATTCCTGATCCTCCATTGATTCCATATTCAGAACCAGTTGACCCGTCCCCAAGTTCATCCCCATCCCCTTTGTCCACATCCTGAAATCCACTCATCCCAGAAACACCCCCATCACCTACTCATAAAGAAAAGGCAGTTACAGTCTCTATTGTTAGAGTCTGATGGCCTTAGCCACAGTTAATGACAAGTGTCTGAACCAAATCCCCGAATTCTTTTATGAATAGTTTTGAATGTGAAAGATTCTGAGTTTTTCCCCAGCGGAGTCGCCAGAAATGTTAGGTCTTTGTAATAAGCAAGATTGGAAAAAGTCCAATCACAGAGTTAACATCATTTCAACCAACTTTGGGATTCTAGGATCTAGCCCTCCTGAATCCGGAGAGGGATCTCTCCAATATGTACAAAGATGGATTTGTCTTTGAAGTTTAGGGTAATGATATTAGGCTAGTTATGAAGACCAAGGGTTTGTTTGGTTTTTTGGATGGTTGAACATAATTGCTGTTTGAGGCGGAAAGATCTATATGAAAATAGGTTCAAAAGTGAGAAGTTGCAAGAAAAAAGAGTAAGCTTCGGTCAAGAAGAAAGATGATGGCAGATTTTCAGTCCATTGGGCTATGGAGTCATAAGAGGATTTAATTGAAACAATCAGGTCCAAGAGTGGTCTATGGGGCAAGTCATCTATGCCTAAGGATCTCTTTAAAGATTGATTTATGGAATGGAGTGATACAATAAGAAAGGGAAATGACAGATGCAGAACAAAGAGCAGCCCAGGATCTGGTAAGTACTTTGAAACTAGCCAGCCTTTGACCAGGCACTTGAGAAAAACATAGAAGCAAACGAGGATCTGGTAAGTACTTTGAAACTATCCAGCCTTTGATACACTTCTGATAGAAAACATATAAAAACAAAAGGGAAACTTGAAGGCAACTTTTGGAGTAGAAGCTGGCGGGCCTGGCACACCACAAATCCTCTCCTAGCTCTTCTTTACTTGGTTACTTTCAAGACAGTCACAGAGATAACACAAAATGGCCTAAGATCTGATAAGTACTTTGAAACTAGTCAGCTTTTAACACATCCTAAGGGAAACAATCAAATATTTGAGCAAATAAGAAAGGGACTCAGGGCTAACCTTAATTTCCTCAGTTCATCTTCACACAACATATATTGAAAGTAACATTTAAAAATAACATTCAGCTAAGACAACAAGATGAGGGAACGCCAACATCCCTGTACTTAAACTGAATTAAATCATTTTCAAATAACACAGTTGAGAGAAAACATTTAAATAAAGGTTTTTCAGCCAGAGAAGGTTACTGATATACAGTAGGTCCTAACCCTGTTTAAACTATTCTTTATAGTGGAAAATGAAACAAATTGAAAACAGAAACAAAATACAAGTTACAGTGAGAATAACATCACCATCAGCATAGACCAGGATCCCATAAATCAGCTTGTATTGATGCTTCAAACCAGTTACAATATTCAAATCCAGTGTTTTAATCTATCTCTCTTCATAACCTAACCTATCTGTTACAAGCAGAGCTCCAACAGCCAGTGAAATCCTATCTACAATCAAGAGTCTTCAGCTCAGTTACAATACAATGCTTCAACAATTTACATTAACAACCAACCCCTCACTCATCTTCTACTGAAGTATTTATAGAAAGATGAGGAGGTGAGATCTGATGAAAAGATCTCAAAAACCAATTAATATAGATATTAATGTCTTCTTGGCCATCGAGGGGCTCAACGAAGAACTATACAGGTGTTCCTCTGTATTAAATGATTTACACTCATGAATTTAGCTCGGTGGGAGCTTTATTAGACTTTTGAGGCTCTGTGTATCAATAGGGTTGCTCTGCCGAAATTCTGTCATTAATTTCCTGGCAGAAATAACTCCTTTGGCTGTGTCGAGGCAAAATGTCTGACTTTGATCAATAAATTCGGTTCTTGATTGAATCCTTTGAGGCACAGGTGGCGCTGTAGTCGCTGGGAGGAATCAATTCGCCTCCATTTGTGGCGGTGGAGGGAATATGTCTGATAAACACTTTAGGTTTTTCCTTCAATTAGTATTTGAGAGCGGGGATTAGGAGTTTGATAACTGTCTTGGCCTTAATCCCCATAAATCTGTCCACTTAAGTTGTGATCTGGCTTACTGTTGTCTTCAATCTTTGATACTCTTTTTCTGCATTGATTTTGACGGTTTTCTCTGTTGTGCAGGGCTGCGCAGGTAGGGAAAGGCATCAATGCCTATGGAAACATTGAAGAGACGTAATAACTAACTCCTTAAGTGATTTCCTTGGAGAAATCGAAACGTAGAGGATCGTCACCCTCCTGGTCTGAAATTTCCTTTTAAAACACAAACAAATGACCTTAACCCTGCAAAATACAACAAACACATAAAAAATCCAGTTTTATAGGTCAATCTGCTTTGGGGACTGTGCGGAGGAAAGGGGCGATCGGAGCCGTCAATCGCACTGTGATCGACGTTCGGGAGTGATTGAGAGAAGTCAGCGGCGAAAAAGGTGGACTGAGCAATGGAATCAGGAGTTTAAATGCGAGCCGTCGATCTGCAGAGATCGATGGCGGAGGTTGATTTTCTGTCACGTGGGGGTCTGGCTAAATGGCGAGCAGGTTGGTTAACGGTCAAGCAGATCGGGGGATTGACAACCGTCAGATGGGAGGGGTTAGATCGGACGGCTGCCGTTGATTCCGCTGCGTGGTTATGGTACGAAGATTAATGTGCGAAATGATTTGGTGGCGCGGCGGTTTTGCAACAGTGTCGGGGACACGTGTCGGCTAGCGTATGGAATCGCTGGCCGACGGGAAAAAACCACCAGCCGGCGGAGGGTGGTGCAGAATGATACCGACGGTTTTTTGGATTCTGCGCGAGAAAAGGGGGTCCACCAGGCAAGTTGCGTTCTGCTCCGTCGGATCTGTGGAGAAGATCGACGGCCCAGGTAGATCCATAATTTCTCGAGCGGAAAACTTTAGAATTTAATTAAAACCCATTTTTCATGCTTTTCAAAGGTTTTTAGGTGTTTTCGGGTGGAAGAATTTCATTGGAGGGATAAGCGCCCGTTGGTTAAAGCGGTCGGTTCCGGTGCTCGAGTTTATGGAGGAAGGGGCTAGAGGCTAAGCCCGAGGGGGCTAAAGTCTGATGTATGAAAAATAGGCATTTTGTATGGTTTTTACAGGGAAATGAAGGTTTCGGTAAGGTCAAAAAGTGAGTTTTTAACCTTCGGGGATGGATTTTATGAAGGGATGAATGGAAAACATATGTTTTTGTGGGGTTTTTATGGAAAAAAAGGAAAATGGAGAATGATGTAAGTTGGAAGAAAGGGAGGGGAAAAAAGGGGAATGCAGTAGTATTTGACTTGGATTTTTGTAGCATATCAGAGGTTTTTTGAAGTATGAAACAACAGTATGGGATATGGACCGAGGAAAAAGGCTGGAGGCCTTATAGAGACTTCAAGATCCAAAAAAAAATTTTTAGAGATGAAAATTGTTCCTTGGAGGCTCCCAAAAGTTCTTAGCCACCTTTTGGTATAACAAAATATTATGGGTGGCTAACATCATCTCAAAAATGAAAACAAGGGCCACATCCCAAGCTGTCACCTCTTCCGATAGCCCTTCTCCTAGAAAAGAATCTTCTCATAAAAATAAAAAGAAAGTCACTGCTTTTTCCACTTTCCTACCTAGGAGAAAAATGAAAACGACTGTTGAATCTGAAGTCATTCCCATTTCCCCTGACCCTGCAGCTATCTTGCTAAAACTTCATTCGTCATCACCATTCCAAATTCCCGAATCATTACCCGTCTCGTCCTGTGGCACTGCTCCACAAGAACCAGATGCCTAGGGTAATATGACATCATTTTCTACTCAAAAAGTAACTGCTCCACAAGAACCAGTTACCCACTCAGTAGCTGAAACACAAGAACCAGCTGCTGAAGTGCAAAAATAAAACATCCAGAATGATAATATAAGGAAACCAGTTGTAGTTGAAACACAAGAACCAGCTACAGCTGCGGAACAACAATCAACTCTAGCAAAAGCAACCAACACACATGGTTCACTCACCATGGCATCTTTATTAGAAGAAAATGAATTTTTAAAGTTGGAATTAGAGGCCTACAAAAGAGAGTTGGTAACAGAAAGGGAAGCCTTTGATAAAGAGCTAAATCTCTACATGTTGGCACATACAGCATCAGTACAAAAGAATGAGCCATGTAAAGAATATATGTGCCATGAATGTGGAAACATCTACCAACAGGCCGTATACAAAATAGTTAAAGTCCCAGTGCCTGAGGCATCCACATCAGTTGCAGTCAAAGAAGAATGCCCTACTTCCACACAAGAACCAGTAGGGCCCTCAAAAATTCTGGAGAAAGAAACCAAGCCACAGATATCCTGCCCTGTATTAGTTAACTCAACTACTCAGACTATGCCTCAGCCCATTACTTATAATGCCACAACACAAACTCTGCCATGGAAACAGTTGGAAATAATGAATAAATGGAAGCAGCAGTATGCTATTGATCAGGATAAAATGTTACAACAGCATAAGTTGGCTTGGAAAAATCAGATGTATTCCAACTGGGATAACTGGGAGCAGACACTTTAGCAACTTAAGGATTCCAAGAAAGAAACCAAGGAGTTAAAAGACAAACTGGTCCTGGTGTTTTCATTAGTACAAAAATTGTTAGCCACCAGGAAACCTTCTTTGAATTATTCTCTCTTTCTTTCTGAACGCCTTGTTTATTTTCAGTTGAAAGCAATTAAGGATGGGAGACCTCATGAGTTGCTCATAGCGGAAAAATTTGTCAAAACATTTGCTAAGGCCTCCGCTAGTGATCAACATCTATTATGTGAACTTTATCTTCATAATGAGGCTATGCCTGAAAACAGAGAAGTCAACCTGAATCCGATTGTTGGTGATATACATATTAAGGCATTTGTTTCCTTTCTTGCCAATCAAATCACATGGAAAACCGCTTTTATCGCAGGTAGGCACAATGAGGATAATCGCCTCCTCTGGATAAAGCCAGAACCTTCAAAGCCAACCATTTTTGTAGCAGAATATCGTCAGTTTTTGCAGAAACCGAAATAGAAAGCGAACATTGTGTTTTTTAGAAAGGTAGTTGTGTGCCGGCGGTACACCAATC
>JAXQQM020066832.1:0-24354 GCA_034641835.2 Pinus albicaulis
GACTGTTATCACTCAGGCCTTCCTTGAAGTTGTAAGAAAAGGAAAAAAACCCGAGGTAACCACTAACCAACCTTCAGATACAGAATCCAGCCAATCTGTATCCAGAGAGGGCTCTCTCTTTAAAATTTAGCTTTGTTCTTAGAAATTTTTAGGCTAGTTATAAGTCCAAGAAATTTGGTTTGAATTTGAATGGTGGAATCCGCCAACTGAGGGCAAGATTGAGTATTTATGCCATTGGGCTATGGAGTCGAAAGGATGGCTTTACTGGATTAATCTTCTACACACAAGATGACTTTGCAGGGCAAGATAGCCAAACAGAGAACAATTTTAGATCTTAAAATGAATGGAATGGATTTTAATGAAGTGAAAAGGTGTTAGAATCTCAACATGTTAAAGGAAGATAAATGAATATACAATACAATTGAAATCCTACTGTAATCAATAATAACCGTGCAAACAAGCAATTAAATTCGTTGCTTATAACCGACTTAGAAGAAAACATTTAGAATAATCACATTTGAAATCGAGTACAATTAAGTAAGTTCTAATTTATTACTTTTATTTCAATTATTCGAAATGGAACTAGAGTGATAATATACTTGAGATGTAAAACCTAAAACATAGGATAGAAAGGACTTATTGAGCGTAGTCGGACATATGAATCTGCAAAAAGTCTTGAGCTTCAAATCATCATCCAATGAGCCACAAAGAAATTTCTCCAAAAGCACTTTATTCCAAAAGTCAATGTTACAGCAAAGTAGAAGAATCCACCTCCAATACTTCCAAGAGTGAAGTATTTATACAAATTCTAAACTAAAATATCTTAAAAAAATATCAAGATTAGTTCACAAATCTCTCGAACTATTTTACATATATAGAACTTAAGTAAATGAAACTCAAACTAATGCATCTATTTGGCACTATTTTGTATGGATAGGTGATGAAAAAGAGGAGAATTCGAATTTTATCCAACTCTTAGTTGATGATGAGGCATCCAAGTCACTAATTGCTTCCTTTCTTTGTGGAATTCTGCTCCAACAATTCTGCAAATTTGGGGTCCAATGAGACCTTTTTATTTCTCAATCCGTAATAGATATGTAAAACGTGAAAGAGGTTATTTTATATTAATATTTTGGTGAGATAAACCTGTTTCGGTTTCCCCATATTCCTCTCCAACTATGCACAAAAGGCTCTGCACAAATATGTGTAAAACAGAGTTTTACAGAGTCTGAGACATAACCTGTAAAGATGTGCATGTATCTCTCATTCTGAAATCACTGTACAAAAAGTGAGATAGGTTTTTGTAGATATGTCTCTTAGGAACAAAAAAATCCTTCAGTTTTGTATGATGTATTTTTTATTTACCACAATATACTCTGCAAAATGATGACTTAACTGGTATTTTCTGCAAAAAGTGCTTTCCATCATTGTTTAATGTTTCCAAAACCATAATAAACATTGGCAGTGAGAGAGGTTTTTGAGAAGTGTTACTCTTAAATTTCATAAACCTCCTTCATTTTGGAAAAATTCATCTTGGATTGATCACAATAGTTTCTGCAAAATAATGACTAAAACATGTAATTTCTGCAAAAATATTCCTTCTTGTTGTGTTTTTCATCTTTTCACTTTTTTATTCTTTTGAATATTTTACTTTCAATTTAGACAAAATTCAATGTTGGTGAAAGTATTTTCATTTCCTCTTTTTACCATTTTACTACCTCTGTAATTACTTTTACTGTTTACCTTTGACTTCTCTGTAACTTCATTTTAACTTTCATTCTGACTTTTACCTGACACACTTTAACCACTGATACTCTTTAGCTGTTATGCTTCCTAACCTCTGTTTGAATAGATTTGGTAACACTCTTGGAGTAAAAAAGTCTTATGACTAGTATTAAGATTGTTTATCCAAGGATGTGGTCTTCTAATCACCTGTAAAACAAAACAAATTGTTAAGAAAGCATTGATTAGCAGGGGAGGTCGAAAAGGTTTCATTTGATTTTGAGATGTTTGTGGAGTGAATCTAGAATGATTTTTGAGAGGTAAACCATGCTCAAATTGGTTAGGGAAGCTTCAAATAAAATTTTGCAGTATTTGAGTTACAAAGGGTTTTCTTGACAATCAGGTGAAAATAGGCAACACTAGGGTGTTTGTGTTTAAATGGGTAAAACGGTTAATATTGGCGGGTAAGCTTTGGATGAACCAGTGTTTGAGCAGTACTAGTTATGGCGGATAATCTTACGAGAGGCTTGTCTACAATATTCTTTGAAAGGATAAGGTTAGCGAACTTCACAAATTCGAAATTTGAATTTTACGCGAGAAGGCGTATTCTTTCTCTGGCGTACAAAATGATGAAAAAGACGCGAATGTTTTGTTTTATTGGCAAAGTCAAACGGGTGGAGAATATTTTATTATTTTATGGGATGACATCAGCATACGGGAGGCGAGTCATGGGGGAATGGTGGTAAGCGGTTTATTCCGCGCCACCTTTGAGGGAAGGCATTTTTATGCGAATCGGCAGCGATTCCATAGATTGAAAGACACGTGGACCGGGCACTAATTAAAAACCGCTTTGATTTCGCGAGTTAACATTTAGACAATGGATGGGCAGCGGAATGAATGAGGGCCGTGGATCTCTGAGCGGGAAATCAAACGGTGATTTGGGACGGGGAGATGGCATAGGAATTAATGAGTGGGCTCGACGCGTTTAATATCCATTAATAATTCCGGGAGGATTTCGATTGGCTGGAAAGATTATTAATTAATCCTGATGATTAATTAACCTCTTCGCATATAATGACGGTGGGGGGTAATTAATGGGTTAATTTTCGAAGTTTGATTTGAATTTAGACTTCGGGCTTTATTTTTCCGTTATAAACATATAAAACACATGTTTAAACCTTTTTCGTATATTTTTATTATATGGTAATAAATCAATGAAATTCATTTACCATAGGGGCGGAGTTAATATATGCAGATATATTTTAGCCAAAGGGTTTGTAATGTGGGATTTTTGTTTAATCACGTGGGTTAAATACTTTGGCTAAAAACTTATAGTAAGAGGGTTTTGGGGATATTATTATAAAAGGGAGTTATAGATAATAGGATAAGGTATTTTCAATAGGGATTTAATAGATAAATTAGAGTTAATATGACAAAGGACAAGGTAAACTCAAAACACTTTAAATATAACCAAGAAAGTGAGGATTTTTCAAAGTAATTTGCATTATAATACTTTCATCACTTAGACTTAGAATAAAAAGTGATTTTGAGGGCTTTTATGGATTATTGCATGTTTTTTTTCTAAGTAAAATGAGATTTTACTTAGGAAAAGATTTTTATGAATGAATGAGTATGATGATGAATATTTTTTAAATACTAAGGTTTTCTCCAATCATTGGGCCGAGGGTCCGGTCCCTCCAAAAGTCAAGGAAATGCCTTGAGCCCCTTTAATCTTCAAATTCCTTAGCACTTAGGGGAAATTAGTAAATTGTTAGGGAAAAATTGAGATGGGAAGTTAATGATTTTGACCTTGCTGTGTTCTGAAATTCTGCCAATGTGGTGTTCTGCCTTTGCACTTGGTGATGAAAGTAAAAGATTACAAACATTTTAAAGCCATCATTCATCATATGAGAATTTGCAATGCCATCTACCTACCCTATCTACTTTCTCTACCATTTTCTCTTCTTTATTAGGGTGCACTTAGACTGGCAAACCCTTATCAATCTTCTTTTCCTTTTACATGGAAAATCTATCTATTTCTACACTTATTACATCCAAGGGCTCAGATTAAACTGTTGAGCACCTTTTATTAACTCTACCTATCTACTTATCTGCCAAGATTAAACTGTTTGGTCATATATTTATTCTCTATTCTACAACATGAAATTGAAAAATGAATGAGTCAAGTTTAAACAGTTTGACTCTTCATAAATTGTGGCAAAATTTTGACAAGCTGCACACAATTTTGTTTATTACAAAAAATGAAATAGTAGTGGCATTTAGACTTGCACACTTTCTTGGTCTATTTTTGTTTGGGGTTCATTTCTTTCACTTTTTTGACCATTTTATTCTTTTCACCCTTTGATTTTTCTTTTAGGGTATACCCTCTTTACATTTTTTTAAATTTTTTGATTTTTTGAAAATATGGAAAACCTTTGCAACAAGAAAAGGTATGAACATATTACATAGCTCATCAAGTCAATCATGAAATATGACACCTATTGGTATAGGAGTCTAACACTGGCTCCACTTGGGGATGGCTTTTCCTAGTGAAAAGTCAAGAACAACAGGTCAGTTGTCCTCATCCATTGACCTTGGTGAACCTGTAAATGTCTTCTGTCTTCTGCAAACTGAAATCTGATCTGAAACTAAAACAACACACAAAAGTTTTCAAACCAACTTAATGAAAAACTAGCTGAAAATTGAAAACTAAAAAAAATGCTCAAAATTCTGAGCTTATTGGCACTCATCTACCTACTCAATCTACTGTTCAACTGCTGGTTAGGTAAAATGAAATAGCCAATGCAACCATTCAAGCATTATGTACTTTGATAGATTTTGTTGCATTTTCTTGTTGATTATCAAAATTGTACTTCTACAACCTATTAGAAACTTGTCAACAAACGATAGGATAAGGAAACACTTGATTTCCTTTGTTGACTCTAAAAACTGTACAAAAGGATCTTCCAAAATATATACACTGATGTTTAACTGATCTGAACAACTGTACATCTGTTCTAGATGGCCTCCATACCATGAATATGAAATGCTATTTTCATCTTTATCTCCCTGTAAACTTTCAGATAAGATTTGTGATGATATTCCTACTGATTGTAATGTTTGAGTGTTAAATCCTTTATCATCTTGATTCTGAAAATCATAGTTAGTTAATAGAGGAATGCTTTGAATGCCTTCAATATTCAACATAGCTGCTATTGGATCCTGAAAATCTTGGGAAAATTGCTGGAACCTATGACATATAAAATTCCATGGGACTTCATAAACTTCAACAAGTTTCCCATTCTTTTCTTTAAATATATTATACCACATTTCCTTTAAAATTTGAAATGGTTCAAAAAATAGTGGTATGGAACTTTCTTGTGTCATTTGATCATTTATTTCAATGGGAACTGATAACTGCAATTGTGAAACTGAAAAATCTTGATCAATAGTTTCATTATCTTCTTTGTTGTTAATCACAATTCCTAAAGATTGCTGATTATTGATGGCATGATAATTGTCTCTAATGAACTGAAATGAAGCAAAACAAAGAGGTAAAGAACCTTCACTTATTTCCACATTTTCTGCTCTTTCTTCCTCACTCTCATGGTTTATCTGTATTGGTTGATCACTGTCTTCAATCTGCTGAAACTGAGTTTCTTCATCCCACAAACTAGCTTCTGATTGCTCTGTAAAGTTAGCTTGAGTTTGGAGAACATAACTATCATCATAATGATCATACTTAGGCAAATCATCAAAATAAGGAATGTCATCAAACATACACATTAGAACAACAGATTCCTCTTCCTCATATTGATTTGTAAATTCATTTTCTGATTTATGATAATTTGAATTAAGAGGAATTTGTTCATGACTATCAACCTCTTCTATTTCTTCATGGTGATTTTGAATAAAAAATTCTTCTTTCATAGTGATCTCCTGTGTTATTTCATCTAGTTTTCTTACCAAAAGGTTGAGTTTTACTTCTGCAATGTTTTTCTTTTCCTCTTCTTCTGCTTTCAACATTTCCTATTTGATTTGGAGATTAACTTCCACATCAACTGCAATATTCTGCATCTGTACAAGTGTTTTTGGATCTCTTTCTCTTAACCTAAATTCTATTTCTGAATCAAAGGCACTTGGATAATGCAAGAGAGCTGAATCATGAGGAGGTCTAATATTTTCTGGCATTGAATAATAAACTTGATTAAATCTGTCAGAAAATTGTTGTATCATTTCATTTGAATGTCTTTTTAATTGATTATATTCTTCCATGATCACAAAATGATTAACTTTTATTATCCATCTATCAAGGAAAAGTTTGATAAACTGTTGGAAATTTGAGATGCTAGCATTAGGCAGATTTTTGAACCAAATCTTTATTCTATTTTGCAAGGAAAGAGAAAAAAGTCTGATTTTAACATCATCTTCATCAATCTCAAATAAATCCAAATAATTTTCAAAACCTTGAATATGTTTTTGGGCAATGATACCATTCTCTCCATCAAATCTAGGAAGATACTTGTAGTATTTTTTAGGAAAATCATGGAGTATAGGAGGTAAAATAAGGGGCTTATATCTATCCGGAACTTTATATGGTACAGGGATATGTACAGGGATTGTAAGATCAGTCTTGATTATTTGAGGCTTCTTAATTGGAAAATGATCATCATTAGATTCATAAGAAAGCTACTCAAAGAGATTAGGAGAATTATTACTTACAATATTCAAAGGAAAATAACTAAAAACTAATCTAAGATCTTCTATAAAATACAATATACATTGAAAAAATTTCTTAATGAGAAAGAACATAATGTCTTGGATTAAGATCCAAGTTGAAAGCCTGATCTTTCCATATTTTCCTTTGAGGTTCATTCCTCCAGTGGAGTCTTGATTGTGAGATTGATTTTGGAGTCGCCAGGTGGATGATTTTAACCTTTGTGTGTCTGATCCCTGTCCACCATCATAGATCAGATCTAAACCTATAAAACAATTCTGAAGAAAAAGTTAGTTCTTCAGGAAACCAAATTTTGAGTATTTTATGATTATTTTGTTTTTTTTATGAATTTTCAAAACAACTTCTATGATTTCTTTAAGAGGCTTTAGATATGAGATTTAAACTTTCTTAAAGACTTATTAAACTAGAGAAACTAATTGAATGTTTGAAACCAAAGTTTAGTTATTAAGCTAAACCAGAGATAGACTGAAGCAGCATTTATTTACTGTGCAATTGCAGAGCAAAAGCAGTTCAAAGGCTACCTAGCTGATCTTCAGGCTCTATTTGTAGCTTATAAGCAAACTAAAGTAACAATAAAAATGATTCAGATCCTCAGTATGGTCGCCACTATGTTATCACTCAGATTTTCCTTGAAGTTGTGGAAAAGGAAAGTAAATCCGAGGTAACCACAAACCAACCTTCAGATACAGAATCTAGCCAATCTGTATCCAGAGAGGGCTCTCTCTTTAAATTTTAGCTTTGTTCTTAGAAAATATTAGGCTAGTTATAAGTCCAAGAGTTTTGTTTGAATTTAAATGGTGGAATCCGCCAACTAAGGGCATGATTGAGTATTTCAGGCCATTGGGCTATGGAGTCGAAAGGATGGCTTTACTGGATTAAGTTTTTACACCAAAGATGGCTTTGCAGGGCAAGATAGCCAAACAAAGAACAATTTTAGATATTAAAGTGAATGGAATGGATTTTGAAGGGATGAAAGGAAATTAAGAATCTTTCAACATGTTCAAAGAAAGAAAGTGAATGATTACAAATAAAGAGTAGTTAATAATTCTTTACTATAGTAATCAAAATGTTTAAACCAGCGAAACAAGAGCAATTAAGAATTCGTTGCTTATAACTAGTTTAGAAGAAAACATTTAGAATAATCACAATTGAAATCAGAGTACACTTAAGTAAGTTCTGATTTATTCTTTTATGTCAATTATTCAGAAATGGAACACAGTGATATTATAAATAGATATAAAACTTAAAACATAGGATAGAAAAGACTTATTGAACTGTAGTCTGACACATGAATCCTGCAAAAAGTCTTGAGCTTCAAATCATCATCCAGCAAGCCACAAAGAAGTTTCTCCAAAGAACTTTTATTCCAAAAGATCAATGTTACAGCAAAGTAGTAGAATCCACCAAAAATACTTCCAAGAGTGAAGTATTTATACAAATTCTAAACTAAAATATCTTGAGAAAAATATCAAAATTGGTTCACAAATCTCTCCAACTATTTTACATAAATAGAACTTAAGTAAAGGACACTCAAACTAATGCATATATTTGGCACTATTTTGTATGGATAGGTGATGAAAAAGAGGAGAATTCAAATTTGATCCAACTCTTAGTTGATGATGAGGCATCCAAGTCACTAACTGCTTCCTTTCTTTGTGCATTCTGCTCCAACAATTCTGCAAACTTGGGGTCCAATGATATCTTTTTATTTCTCACTCCGTAATAGATATGTCAAAAGTGAAAGAGGTTATTGTGGAATAATATGTTTTTGAGATAAAACTCTTTCCGTTTCCTAAAATTCCTCTCCATCTATGCATAATAGGCTCTGAAAAAATATGTGTAAAATAAAGTTTTACAGAGTCTGAAACATAGCCTGTAAAGATGTGCATGTATCTCTCATTCTGAAATCACTGTGCAAAAAATGAGATAGGTTTTTGTAGATAGGTCTCTTAGAACAAAAACCTCCTTCAGTTTTGTATGATGTATTTTTTATTTACCACAATCGTCTCTACAAAATGATGACTTAACTGGTATTTTCTGCAAAAAGTTCTTTCCAACATTGTTTAATATTTCCAAAACCATAATAGCTGCTAGAAAAGTGAGAGAGGTTTTTCTAGATGGTCCTCTTAAGGAAGTAAACCTCCTTCAGTTTTTAAAAATTCATCTTGGATTGATCACAATAATGTCTACAAAATAATGACTAAAACATGCAATTTCTGCAAAAATATTCCTTCTTGTTGTGTTTTTCATCTTTTCACTTTTTTGTTCTTTTGACTATTTTACTTTCACTTTAGACAAACTTCAATGTTGGTGAAAGTATTTTCATTTCCTATTTTTACCATTTTACTGTCTCTGTAATTACTTTTACTGTTTACCTTTGACTGCTCTGTAACTTCATTTTAACTTTCATTCTGACTTTTACCTGATACACTTTAACCACTGATACTCTTTAGCTGTTATGCTTTCTAACCTCTGTTTGAATAGATTTGATAACACTCTTGGAGTAAAAAAGTCTTATGACTAGTATTAAGACTGTTTATCCAAGGATGTGGTCTTCTGATCACCTGTAAAACAAAACAAATTGTTAAGAAAGTATTGGTTTGCAGGGGAGGTTGAAAAGGTTTCATTTGATTTTGAGAGGTCTGTGGAGTGAATCTAGAATTATTTTTGGGAGGTAAACCATGCTCGAATTGGTTAACAGAGGCTTCAGGTGGCGCAGCTGGGTTACAAAGGGTTTTACTGCACAATCAGGTGAAAATGAGCAACACTAGGGTGTTTGCGTTTAAACAGGTAAACATTTGATATTGGCGGGTAAGCTTTGAATGAACAGTGATTTGAACAGCATCAGTTATGGCGATAACTTCCTAGGCTTGTCTGCCGTTTATTGTTTGAAAGGATAAGGTTTTCAAACTTCACAAATTCGAAATTTGAATTTTTCTCGCGAAAGTACATTCATTCTCTCCGGCGTACAGAATAATGAAAAATGCGCGAGTTTTTTGTTTTATTTACAAAGTCAAACGGGGGGAATATTTTATTATTTTAATATATGACGTTAGGCTGTACAATGGACACGTCACGGGGGAATGGTGGTAAGCGGTTTATTCCGCACCACCTTTGAGGGAAGGCAGTTTTATACGAATCAACAGCGATTCCATAGATTGAAAGACATGTGGCCCGGGCACTATTTAAAAACCGCTTTGATTTCGCGAGTTATTTTTCGGACGGAAGATGGGTAGCGGAATTGATGCGAGCCGTCGATCATGAGCGGGTTGATCTAACAACGGATATAACAGGGAGATGGCGAAGTGTTAATGTGCGGGGGTTCAATATAATTAACGTTAATTAATTATTTCAGGCGGGATTTGATTGGCTATTTAATTAATCCAGGTGATTAATTAATCTCGTTGGTTTATAAAGGGTCGGGGTTACGAATGGTTTAAAGACTTCGGATGTTATTTTTACGTTTTAAACATATAAAACATATGCTTAAACCTTTTTCATATGTTTTTATTATATGGTAATAAATCAATGAAATTCATTTACCATAGGGGGCGGAGTTAATATATACGGATATATTTTAGCCAAAGGGTTTGTAATGTGGGATTTTTATTTAATCATGTATGATTTAATTAACTTTGGCTAAAACTTATAATAAGAGGGTTTTTTGGGGATATTTTTATAAAAGGGAGTTATAGATAATAGGATAAGGTATTTTCAATACGGATTTAATAGATAAATTAGAGTTAATATGACAAAGGACAAGGTAAACTCAAAACACTTTAAATATAACCAAGAAAGTGAGGATTTTTCAAAGTAATTTGCATTATAATACTTTCATCACTTAGACTTAGAATAAAAAGTGATTTTGAGGGCTTTTATGGATTATTGCATGTTTTTTCCTAAGTAAAATGAGATTTTACTTAGGAAAATATTTTTATGAATGAATGAGTATGATGATGAATATTTTTAAATACTAAGGTTTTCTCCAATCATTGGGCCGAGGGTCCGGTCCCTCCAAAAGTCAAGGAAATGCCTTGAGCCCCTTTAATTTTCAAATTCCTTAGCACTTAGGGGAAATTAGTAAATTGTTAGGGAAAAATTGAGATGGGAAGTTAATGATTTTGACCTTGTTGTGTTCTGAAATTCTGCCAATGTGGTGTTCTGCCTTTGCACTTGGTGATGAAAGTAAAAGATTACAAACATTTTAAAGCCATCATTCATCACATGAGAATTTGCAATGCCATCTACCTACCCTATCTACTTTCTCTACCATTTTCTCTTCTTTATTAGGGTGCACTTAGACTGGAAAACCCTTATCAATCTTCTTTTCCTTTTACATGGAAAATCTATCTATTTCTACACTTATTACATCCAAGGGCTCAGATTAAACTGTTGAGCACCTTTTATTAACTCTACCTATCTACTTATCTGCCAAGATTAAACTGTTTGGTCAAACGTTTATTCTCTATTCTACAACATGAAATTGAAAATGAATGAGTCAAGTTTAAACAATTTGACTCTTCATAAATTATGGCAAAAGTTTGACAAGCTGCACACAATTGCTTTATTACAGAAAATGAAATAGTAGTGGCATTTAGACTTGCACACTTTCCTTGGCCTTTCTTTTGATGGGGTTCATTTTCTTTCACTTTTTTGGCCAATTTTATTTTTTTCACCCTTTGATTTTTCTTTTAGGGTATACCCTCTTTACATTTTTTAAATTTTATGATTTTATGATTTTTTAAGAATATGGAACACCTTTGCAACAAGAAAAAGGTTTGAACATATTACATAGTTCAACAAGTAAATCATGAAAAATGACACCTATTGGTATAGGAGTTCACTGTGACCCTCTTAAAGAATAATGTCAGCAAGATTGTACCATACCCAAAGTGTTAGTCTTTGCTTTTCGGATTGAAGTCAATTTTTTTTTCATATTTCTCAGCAAGGTTGTGCACTAGTCAAAGAGATGAATCGGGTATTCCATTATTATTCTCATTTGTGCCCATGAAGCTTGATGTAGAGAAGTTGATCCTGCTACTCTTCCAATGGTAAAGAGAAGGATCTTCATATACAAATCCTTCAAATCTCTGATAGGAATCTGTGTTCCTACCTTTTTTGCATCTTCTACACAATATACTTCGACATAATCCTCTACGGTAAGCCCTCCAACAGGATTTTTGTGCAAGTCTATTGGGTTTCCCCTCTGAGAGAGTCCAGTAATGAAGTATATATCTCCCACTTCTATGTGTAGAGGCATCTGATCAATTATGAAACAATATTCTTTTGGTTCCCAATGATCAATTAAAATTTGAAGCAAATGAACATTTCTTTTCATATTGGGAATTTTGAAAATTTTGAGCAATCCGCAATTCCAGAGAATACCTAAGGAAGTTTGATCCTCCATCACTTAATTTTCGATTGCACTATGCTCATGCTCTCTCCAGCTGATGGAAATGCTGGGCAAAATCATTAAATGACTGATTAGATACAAGTTTGAAATTTTTGCTCTATGCATACACAACCTCATTTGTATACAGTCGCATATCATACGCAGGTTCGTCCACACGAACCCGTGTATGCACAGAGGGTTTCAATAAAAAATATCTTTTCTACGATCGAAATTCCAAAAATTTTCTTCAAACAGGAACAAAATTGATGAAAAAGATGAGTTTAGAGCTTACTTGACTGATTCGGCGCGATTTGATGGCCGATTGCTCCTTATTGTAGAAGAGGAATTTTTGCCCCAAAGCTCTTTCTTCACTTCTGCAATGTGAAAATGATCAAAATGTGAGTCAAATTGTGTATTTATGCCCATAATTTGAAATTTTTTTACAAATTTAACTTGTGCTTTTTTTAAAAATTTGACTAAGGCCATATAACCGTTTGGTTTGTAAGTGTTCGGCAAGGTATTTTTTCAGGTACATTTCGCTGAATTCGAGATTGTCCTAGTTTTTCTTTGGATCCATGACCGCTGACCTGTTGTGGCAGGTGTTTGATTTCGAACTGGCATATAGGTTAGGAAGTTCACTTCTCGTTGCATCTTTTCATACTATGCTCCATTTTGATCACTTCCCATAGGGTCGATCTCATCATGTCATGAGTACTTAACCCATTTCAATCACCGATTTTTTAATCATGACTTGATGGTAGAGCCTTCCTTTCCATGGGCTTCCTAGTTAGTCCCTCGCTAGCATTTGTTGCCCATGCTGCAATTTATGTAGGCTTGGGAGTCCTATTTAGTCCTGCCATGTCTTATGCATTAAAGCTTCATTCTTCTCCTTCTTCGCTATCATTTTTCTGGTCATTTACCCTAGAGGCTCACTTAAGTTGTCGAGTTGTATTACTGCATTGCATATTGACTACTTGTTTATCTTGGCCTTTAGCTGAATTCATTTGGACTCATGTTTAAGCCATGTTTTGACCATGACTTTCTATAAAATTTAACCATGCAATCACTTAGCTTCTTTGACTTGACACCTTTACCCATGGATGGAACATTCCTTTGAGTGTCACTGACCAGTTTTCGCCACCTTGCATTGAGCATAAGATTGTTCCTATCCCAGGAACTAGTGCATATGTTTCACGACATTCATTCTATCCATTTTAATATAGCATTCTTTTATTCCTTTTTAGGCTTTGAATATGAAAAATACAAAAAAATTAAATATTTTTAAAAATAGCGGGAACGAGATATTACTTCTATACTTGATGGAAGCTACAGTGTCAGTTGTGTCACCCTTAAACAAAGCACAAAAAAGCTAAGTCTTTTCTCCATTTGGGATGGTTTTAGATTTTGATTTAGGAGAAGCCATAACCTTGTTTCATAAGTCATTTCTCCCTCGGTTGGTTATCTCTTCCAATCATATGGAGGGTTATTTTATAACTCCTACATGACAAACTTATACAAAGTTACCATTTGCTGCCATAGTCAACATGAGTCATGTTTTTGTTCAAGGGAAGTTAACTTGAGTCGGCCTTTATTGGGTGTCTCTTGACTCATTTTTCAGTCAGCCTTCTCAGTCTTGTTAGTATCTTGTTCTATCACATAAGATATTTGGCCCTTTTCTCGTGCTAGTTTGAGACGGTCTCCACTTACTTCTTGCTGGTGGGTTTGTCTCTTATTGACTATGACATATTTCTTTGAGGGTAAACCTAGAGCTGCACCTTGGCCCTATTTACATCATTGATAGGTGACCTTGTGCTTATAATTTGATCATCATCCTAGGTCTTTGACTGAATGGTTTTTCTTGTGTTTGACTTCAGCTTACATTATCACACCTGGGATTTGTGCAGTACCTTGATTTCCAATTGACCCTATCAGTGGATATCTCGCCTCTTTGTCATATTTCATTATTGGTTGGTTCAAAGGGTTTCTTTAGTGCACTAGATTCATCTTGTGCATGCTAGAAATGTACTTCGGATTGGTTACATCACTTTACTTAGTCCGATTCCTTCAAAATCTTGGCCTGTGGGTTACACTCGCACTGGACTGATGTGGGATGCCTTAATTCCTTCCTTCCAGTAGATCTTTTCCCATCAACTTTGACTCATTACTCTAGGAATAAGGTCTAGAGTCCATTTGTCAGTACCTTAGGGTTTGCAGTCATCAGTGGCAGACTCTTCGCTATCAACAGTGAGGATACATCATTGCCTCCCGATTGGTATATTCTTTGAAGTGTTCGACTTCAACTCATTCATTCGCACTTGCTAGATTGTACTAGGGCACTTTGACACTCATTATCATTATCAGTGGGTTGTCTTGTGTTTGTTAATGGTATACACCAATGGTTGGTAATGAAATGATTTCTCACATGGTTGACTTCAGCTCATTTATTCCCATTGTGTAGAATTGTGCCATGGTGACCAGTGAAGACCTTGTGTTTGCATCAGCATGCTTTGGTTAACTTTGACAACTCCTTCATTTTTCTGCCAGTGACACCATCCACCCTTATATGTTGCAGTTCCATCACAATAACATCTTATATGTTGGATCCCGAGTTGTGTGTTGTACCATTTTTTCCACCACTCATGATTTGGTACTTGGAGTTTCAGTTGTGACTTTTTGGTGATAATATATCTATTGTAGCATCATTGATCATTCTTTTATATGTGATATTTGGACATGATTTTGACTTGTACTTATGGGCAGTGATCAAATGATTCACTATGTACTCTACATTTCATCTATAATTGTATACATATAGGATCCGCTCTATACTTCATATGCAGACATCATTTTCTTTCACTAAGCATGGGTATGCCCACCTCAGACATGAGCTATCTTTCTGATCTCTCTCATTGGTTTTTTGGTAGGCTGAAATTTGGTGAAGTCCTCTCTAGTCCTCGCAAGGTTCTTTCTATGCACATAATACATTTCGGCCATCATGTACCCCTTCTGACCTCATTTATTAGGGGGCATCTGTTATAGCATCATTTATTACCATAATATACTTGATGACTTATACATTGGCCTTGGGTGACCCTTCCCTTCAGACTTGGACATATTTCTCAAAAAATAGTTTCTTAAAACACATACGCGAAGCTGCTCAGAATTTTCTTCATATACACGCAAGTCCATACATAGAGAAACACGTATGCCTTTTTAAACATTAAAAAATATATAAATTCCCTATTTTAGAGGCGGGGTTTATGGTTTTTCCTGTAACTTAACGACCCCAGCCCATGGCCTGACTGTTCCCAACTGTAAAAACTAATTTGAGGGAGTATAAAAGCCCCTCAAGGGATTTGTCTAGGGGAGGAGAGAGAGAAATATAGATATTATACGTTGTTGGAGCCCTGTCTAAGTCTGATATATTCCTTGTGCCTCCTGCACTTCCCAGATATTTTCAGGAAACCCTTGTTTTCTTGAGATGCTCACTCACCCTATGTGACATCCATTGTGCACTATTCTTGGAATAAATCTTGAGAGGCTAGGGCCGGATGGATCCAGAGGATGGTATGCTCTAAGGCCGTGGCAGATTTCAGGTGATCTCTGCACATTTTTTTACTATACATGTCGTTAATAACAGAAGTGCCATCTTGTTCCTGATTTTTACGTGTCCATGATATTTTATACATGTGTGATGATCTTAAATTTTTCATTTAATATTGTTTTCATGAGATTATGCATGATTTTAAATAACATCTAGGACATATATATGCTGTAAAACTAGGATTTTATGTTCGTTCTTTGTTGATTTACAAATTTCGGAGCACAAAGAGTTGCAGGGGGTTTGCACCCTGTGGGATCTACTACAACCGAAGGATATCCGAGTAAGGTCCGCAACCTGTTGTTTCTAGTTTAAAGAATAGAAGTTGGTTAAGTGAGTCCTTCTTGTAATTACACGTCCCTGATCTGTGAAGGTTTATCAACCCAAGACCTTTAGGGTAACATTTCCCGAAACAGCAGGCCTCCTGAACTTGCTACGCCTTCCCCATTTTGTACGCTATAACATAACCAACCTCATCGTTCACCAATTTATTGCACTTGTGCATGATGGCTTCTTGTGGCTCCAAGGTGGCATACCAATTGATGCTTCCCTTATTCACCGCATCACAAGCCTCCTGATGAATGGGATCGACCCTTAGGATGCGACGGGCAAGAAATTTCAGCACCATACAACCAACTACATCCAGAAGAAGTACGGGGTCGAACGCAATAGGAAAGGCTTCTTGATTAACACCATCTAAGACTCACACACGTGCATGGCCACTTTATTTCTTGCCTACAAATTGATGCGAAAATGTCAGGCTTCAACTGTCCCTACTCACGTAATTTAGATCGCTAGCGAGTGTGAAAAGGGAGTTTGCTTCAATTGGTCCCATTACCTAGTTGAAGAATTTCTAGACAATGTGCATGAGGCTCAGGAGCAAGGAGAACTGTTCTAGTACTCCTGGATGCTCCTGCTAATCATCTTAGTTGCCTGGGAGACTCCAGAAGAAGCAGTTTTTCCCCCTCTAGAGGTCGGTATGTGAAAAGGGGCATGGTTCGCCAATCTATGGGATTCAAAGGACCCCAAGCAGGTCGAGGAAAACATGTTCTTATGGATACCCTACGATGGGGCTATCTTTGTGGCCATTGACTCCCAACCACGCCTATCCCCGGTTGTCTACGACAAGTATAAGCACATAGTGGCATTTCAGATAACCATGCACAACGTGCAAATTCAGGCTCGAAAGGCTCACACTTAGCATGACTTGCCATACATAACTACTGAAGCAAAAATTGAACAGGTAATCACCACTTGGCCGCCAGAGTGGAAGGTCGCAGCTCTTCCAACCACCCTCGACGCAGCAGGAACATATGTCCCTCCCGTGGTGTCCAAGCCTACCATTATGCTCGATGTAGCAGTAGAGTCTGGGCCCCCAACGTCCATGTCGCAGGTGACACCCAGGAGCACCACTACATAGCTAGAACCAGACTCCCCTCCAAACCACCACACCAACAATGCTAATGATGCCAAAACTTCCATCCTGCACACCCTTAAGCATCCCTGTGAATTTCCCCAAGGGCCTCAAAAGAAGCATAAGGCCACTAAGATCGACACCACCATGGAAGTTACCCTCATGGAGGATGACCTTGATCAGTTTGTCGATTTTTTCACCACTGCGTCTATTGATCGATGGAACATTTGGGAGGAACAAAAAAAGGCTGCTATAGATGTTTTACAAGCTGCACTATAGGCCCTCCAACTCAAAGTGAACACACTTCAAGCGAGCAAGGCAGACTCAGGTGAGTGTAGATCAAGTGAGGCAAACTCCTATGGGCTCACTAGCCCCCATTACAGCCTTGGCCATTGTTGCAGATAACTGAATATTCCCCCTCCCTAGTGCAGCCCTTGTCTTGGAACCCACTGAATTATACACGCAAGTCCAAATATGCTCTTCCATCGGCCTTGATTTTGGCCAATTGGCTAGGGTGTAGCTGCAAGAATTGTTGACCACTGTTACTAGTGAAATATAGCACCATGAACTCTGAGTACAACAGCACCTCGTCACAGCCGAGCAAACTATTCTGACCCATACCGCCGAATTCGCTCAACTCCAGGCCGCACACGTCGCCACCATCATGCAACAGAATGCCCTCAAACAATTGATTAATAGGATCTGTGAGGACTTTCTTGGAGTAATTCCTGCTTCTGCTGAACCTCAAGCTAAGGTTGAAGGTTTGGTCGTTTCCCTGAAGGCATCCCGAACTGAATTACAAGTTGTTAAGGCTGTGTTCGAACTTCAGCTCGCATATTTTGTAATATTCCCAATTTTCACCTGATATTTGGAATATTAGAGTTCTTAATTTCCTTAATGAATTAAGTAAATAAAAGGGTGGAGGGACCCATAATCCTTAATATGAATAAATATCCACTTTTTGTGTGTGAATGTGGATTAATTAAGCCAAGATCTACATAATGAGGTAGTTGAGAAACTACTAATGTGAATGGAATTGGAGATTATGTCTCATTAATTAAGAAAGATCATGGAGGTTGATACAGTCAACTAAGATCTTGAAGATGTCAAATAGAAGATCATGGAACATTCATGATAAAGTGATGGAGAATGTTGTGCAATCAAAGCACACATGATGGAGAGAGTGTACATTGCACCTAGACATAATGGTTGATTTGGTCAAACAGCGCAACCAAACTTGGAGAATCTTGTCCACATGCACAGCGCAGTATTAGATGAGGGCCAAAGCATGGAAAGGATTAAAAATTATATAAATAATATGAAGGCAAGGATGAAGGATGCTGATTATTCTTGATGTAAGGATCTTTTCAGATCTGGAATTTTCATGTTACATTCCATTGCTTTCTCAAGATTTTTAGCAGAGATTGCAAGTGATTTATAGCACAGGGTGTTCCTGATCGGGAATCCCACCTCATTATTAGAGTAGATCTAGAAATATTATTGTACTTCACTCTACATCAGGCATTGGTGCCACATCTCTTTTCCTAGTTTCTATAGAACATTCATATTCAGAAATTGCAGATTTCTGAAGATCGGTTTGGAAGGTGGAAGTTGTCTTTAGTACTTCAGTTGGAGAACTGTTGAGGGTTTATTCCTATCACCTTGGGCTTATAGATCAGCTTCCCAAAGCTTAATTTCAGATTTTGCATCAGGTCAAAATTTATTGACCTCCTAGCAGAAGTATTCCCTTAAGGAATTACACTGTCCAATTTGCAGATCTAAAAGGAAGAAGGAATTTACTAGCATTTCAGCTAGTAATCATGTGAGGGATCATCCCCTCACATTTCCATCAGTATTTCCATTAGCCTGGAGTTTACTGCAGCATTTTTTAGTAGGCAGAAGGTCTCCCTTTCCCTCATAGCACAATTTCTATTGGCAGTTGTGTTGCAACAGCAGAAATCAATATTGGAGGATTGAGAGGCTAGATCTAGAGCTTCTAGCTTGTAGATCTAAAGAAGGGATCAACCCTTAAAGCTTAGATCTGATCTTGCAAAATATTTCAGCCATATATTTGACAGATCTAGCTTCATATCTATATTTCCCAGTATATCAAGGATCAAATCCGAGGGAGGTGATTTTCCAAAGTTGCAGATCTGGAAAATCCTTTCTAGGTTATCTTGGGAATCGATCACATTGGCCAGATATTGAATCTTGGCATCATCTGAGCTCCATATTTGAGTAGATCTGCATTTTCCTTTTCAGCCTGTAGTTATATGTTCATATTCTGCTGAAGGGACAGTGTAGTATTTGCTTCAGTGCCTCTCCAGTTATGCTATACCTATTTTAGCATGCTTTCTGGGTGATTCTAGGCCATCTTTTTGGCTAGATCTACTCATATTATTGTACATTATGTAACTGATTCATCTGCATATAATAAAATGGCTTAGCTTCTTTATAAATTATGATTTTATCTTAGGATTTATTTTTTACTTAGTTGCAGTTCTTATATTGTGTTTAAGTATTACTACATTCTCTGTTTTGGGATATTACATCTTTAAAGGCCAAGTTGCAGCCTGAGACCCCCTCGAAGGTATGCGCCTAGCACGCCACATTGTACAGAGGCTACGACCACTATTATAATGTAGATAAGCTAGGGTGTCACTTTTCTTGAGTAGGCTATGGAATTATGGTTCCAGGTACAGCATGACCCTTTCCTCCGAGAGATCGATCAGGAGGTACACCAAAACCCCTGAGCCCACTAATGACTTTGAATAATTGGAGGCTATAATGTCCTCTCTTGTTTCCGCCCAACGCTTAGCCCACCTGCGAACCAGCCACACACTTCACAATGAAATTATGGGGCTGCAACGTAAGAAACAAGTGCTCAGTGACCATCTCACTCTGTGGTTAGATCATGCCCTCAAGCTATCGCAGGATTTAGATGGGGCCATGAAACAATTGAACCAGACCCTCGATAGTGTCACCAGTGCTATAGAAGGAAAAACCTCACAAAAGCTAGTGGAAATCATGTAGACTACTACAGTGGAAAGCCTTTTCATTTTTCCTCTGCTCACTACTAGAACAACTCAAGGAACGAATGAATACCCTACCGTAGCTGTAACTCAAGATGAGTCACAAGATTGTGTTGGGGGACTCTTGGAATGGGGGTTACTAGCCCTATTTTTGTTGAATTTTTGTAATATTTTGGTACTATTTTGTCTAGCAGAGGGGGTTTGGGGTGGATCAAACCCCTAATGGATTGTAATGGGTCAAAAGGGTAGACCTAGGGTCCGAAAACCATGGTTTGTGAATCATAGGATAGCGTAGGCTAAGGTGCTATAAATAGAGGAGTAGATCATGTCTGGAGGCAGGCTAAGATTGATAGATGCTAGCTACGAACTATTGAGATTTGTTTTTGGGTCATGATTGGGTAAGGACTCCTGTTGGCTATGTGCACAGAGATCCTCAGTCCTGCTATGTGCAGACCCCGCTGGCTATGTGTGCAGGTCAGGAATTGGGTCTGTAAGTGGATTTTGGAGCAAATGAATGATAAATATATTTGATTGCATCTCTGTGCTATAGTCTGGCTATATTTATTAATGTATTGATTTAATTTATTAATATGTATTGATGCACACGTGGATGTGAATGTATTATTAAGATCTGATTAGTAATAATTTCTTATTTATGCTATCTATGGGGTTATGAACTTCTCATTCTACACGTGTATTGTGAACGGTTCTCCGATAAGATTCCCTCTGCGCAGGTCTGATAGATCTTAAACAAGGCCGCCTCTATTGAAATCACCTTTCTCTCAGGATGCGGAAACTTGGTTCCAGCACCCTCCCATACTACTTTGGGTGAGACCTTGGCCTACACAAGTAGGCCATTGCCAAAAGGGCTAGTAGTATAGGGGTTTTGTTGGAAAACCTTAAATCCGAACCTGGGTCGGGACCCCTCAAGCCAACAAGGCACAATAATAACAATATTTCTGTTATATGGGTACAGCAATAACAATAAGAGGGCTACAATTACAACAATAAGGTACTACACTAGTAATATAGGGACCTAACATAGATGGTTGCTACTACTTTAGGAGTATGAATTTGAGATTGTTGTGAAGCCTCAGACACTAAATGCGGGACTTGATCACTTGTATCAAATTGAGAATGGAGAAGAGCCAACGTTTGTGGAGTCCCAAACTTGCATCTTGCTTATACACCTTTCTAGACCTTTTTCATTCATGTTGGACCTTCTAAATCATCAATATCATTGCATATTAATTGTAAAAGAGCATTTAAAATGGTTTTTAACTATGTTTTTTGTTTCTTTGTTTGAATTAGATTTTTGCTCATTTAGGTACAACGGAATCTTGCTTTCATGTTCTTGCAACTTTCATGACCATTTTGTTAAAGTCTATATTGCGGGTGTCTTCGGGCAAGGTGTCTTCAGGCAAATCGAGCCACACGGGCAAGTTAGAAATGAAATGGACATGGATCGTGTCCTATTGGCTCAGTAGAATTCACCTAAGAAGGCTGTGGTCAAAGGTGGCCAAGTGGTGGTCAACCGAAGAGTCCCACAGTGACAGAACTCTGTTTCTCATCACGTGAAGATTTGCGTGGCCATTTCTAAATCACGGGAGACACATCAACACCTGTAAATGGCTCCATAAGCCGAATCCAACAGCCACTCTCCATAGATTTAATCCTCATGGCGGCCATAATGCTAGATCTCTGGATGTGGTGGTTCACGTGTCTTCTATCAGCGCAGACTTTAGGGAATTAGTTATGTCACCCTTTGTTATAAATAATGCGTTCTCATATGCATAATAGTTAGCTCTGTAATGTAATTGCATCGCCATTGTGCTGTGACATTATTTCTCTGTTATGACCGCATTTTAAATATATGAGAAGACTTTGTTCATAAGCATAATTCGTATTTGATAGCTGCTTCCCGAGGATTGTGCAGAGGGCCCCTGCACACGCCGAGGTTTTGTGTATTACTGTATAGTTTCATGCTTCATTTTTTCCTTATGTTCATTGTGCCATAGTCACTCACATGTATATATACATTACATCTTTCATGGTATTTACGTTTCATCTTTGTCCATAATCTTTCATGCTTTACATTTTACTTCTGTTCATAATCTTTCATGCTTTATATTGTTGTTAACTGATCAATGTTTCTGTTCCAGATTACAATAGAAAGCCCGGGCATTTGCACATAGTTTTTGTAATGACTAATGACATGGAATTAATTTTGTCCTTCTGCTGATTTCTTTTTCTTAGTTTTTAATTACAGCACTGTTTTATTCATTTCAGTTTTGTACATTTGTTTTACTAGTTAGATTAGATATTAAACTGCTCATGTCATTATCAGTTACCTCCGAAAGCCATAACGAGACTAATGGTGAGGGATTGAATTATGAATGTGTAGTTTGATATTGGTTTATTTTTCCGCAAGTTAGATATTAAATTGCTCATGTCATTATCAGTTACCTCCGAAAGCCATTGAATTATGAATGTGTATTTTGATATTAGTTTATTTTTCTGCAAGTTAGATATTAAATTTCTCATGTCATTATCAGTTACCTCCGAAAGCCATAGTGAGACTAATGGTGAGGGATTGAATTATGAATGTGTAGTTTGATATTAGTTCATTTTCTTTCTGCAAATTAGATATCAAATTGCTCAAGTTGTTTATGATTACCTCCGAAAGCCATAGCGAGACTAATGGTGAGGGGTCAGAATATGAATTGATGTAATTTGATTTTAGCTTTACTTTACTTGCAAATATTTGGATTTCTTTGAGTACAGTTTCTTTTGTGTTTAGACAGCAGCAAGGGTAATGGGTTTCATGATCAATAGTTCACTGTTTGTTTGACTAGTATAGTGGCACATTTTCATTTTATTTTAGGAATTAATTTTGTCATTGCATGTTTTAAAACCATTTTGAAGTTTGAAGTTTGGGAAATCATTATAAAGGACATCATTGCCTTGAACATTTATATCCATACTTGTATTTTAGAATTTCCATCTCACATTAGGAAACCAACCAAGATAAAAACCCCCAAGATAAATAAAAAACCCAAAAACGACAAAAAGTAAGAGATAGGTTATCTTGCACATATAGTGCGCCACACTTCGTCAGCTTACGAATCCTGGATTGAAAAATTAATGTAGCAATTTAGGACACACTAAATTGACCAAACATTTTGGCGCCGTTGCTGGGGAAGTGTAACTAGGTAGCCAATTTCTTAAAAAAAAAAAAAAAATCATAAAAGAAGGGAAAACTTGATAACTTCTTGAAGTATGCTCTCCTCTTGCACCTAGTGTGATCTGGAGGATCAGAAAAAAGAGTTATTGGTTCAGTAATTTCTTAAGTATGCTCTCTTCTTGCACCTAGTGTGACCTGGAAGATCAGAAAGAGAATTATTAGCCCAACTTAAAAAAAAAATAAAAAAAAATGACATGCATAGAGCAAGAGATTCTAGGGGAAGGTTTATAGCTAAAGCCAAGAGTTCGATTTTCACAACTCCATCTTCTTCAAGGCATAGACAAGATTCACCACCATCTAACCCTAGCCTTAAGATTTTTGGAATTCAAGGAGCAGCTGAATTAGAGGATTCTCCTATACCACCTACTAAATCTCATTTAGAAAAGGATCCTTTCTTTACTTCTACAGGAGAGTATATTGTAATCAAAGAAGTAGAATCACCTGAAGAAGAAAAGGAAAAGACTCCCTCTCATCCTCCCTTGATAGAAGAACCAGAGGAATTTGAGGACTCTAAAGAAACTATCATGGCAGAGGAAATAATAGATGGATTCGGAGGTAGAGGTAGAGGTAGAGGAGGAGGAAACAATGGAGACAACAATGGTGAAGGTAATAATGGAATAAATAGGGAAGGAGACAACTTGTTTGGATTCCCTATAGTTGATGAGGAAACTCATACAACGATGAAAAATATCTCACCATCTGTCCTCCCTAACTTTTATGGATTGCGAAGTGAGGATCCTGAAACATTTCTATTTGAGTTTGAAGTCATGTGCCGAACCTATGACTATATGGAAGACTCTCAAAAACTCAAACTGTTTCCTTCAACATTGAAGGGAGCTGCTTTGAAATGGTTCATGGGATTAGCCACCCAATCTATTAGGACTTGGAATGACATGAAACAAAATTTTTTGGATAGATACTTGGACTATTGCATGCCCACCAATCACAAGGATGAGGTATTCAAAATGGTGCAAAAAGAAGATGAAAATCTGGAGGATTTACTTGAAAGATTTCAATACAACTTAAAAAGAGCAAAGATGAGCAACTTAGATGATGAAACTTTGAAAGCCCTTATATTAAAATCCATCAAAGATGAATGGATAGATATTTTAAACATGATGGGGAAAGGAGACATTTCTCAACTTCCACTTCGTGACATAACAGAACTATGTGTCCATCTCTCAAGAGGAAAATCTAAAACAGGAAAAGGG
>JAXQQM020086305.1:0-28914 GCA_034641835.2 Pinus albicaulis
TTCACATGTTGAGGAATATGCAGTTTAAGTGAATCGCTGGTCAATACCTTGGGGCAAAGGTTACATCATTAAAGTTGTGTTCCCTTCTCCAAGTTGCGATATTGTTTATGGAGACAGCTTCTTCAGCCTGATCCTGTTATGACAGACACTCCCACATTGTGCTTATTGGTGGACAGATTCTTCATATCTCTATTCTAGAGAAATCATGTTGTTTAAGCTACTGAGCATGGGAATGCTTGACTCAAGACAGATACTATATTTTATGACGTATGTTGTTGTTTCAGGTTTTCCTCAGTCTTTCAATCTCTTTATCTCTACTACACACATTGTAAAGTATTTCAGCCATCGTCTTCATCTATGACCTCACACTTTAGGGCGCATCTGTTACAGGTCAGAATACCTCCTCATCAGCTCAGAGGAGAAGACAAATATGGAAGGAATACAAAGACCTAAATTAAACCTATTTCTGCCAAGGTAACGCCTCTCTATAACAACACAAGAGAGTTATAATGCAGCTGATCAGTGAATGGGCCACGTTAGTGGCTAGGGAAAATGCTCGTTTACACTAGAGGTTAGCGTTACTCCGTGTTTTAAGATTGAAACGGAAAATCCGTCGGGCGAATGATTTGAATTTCCAAAATTTTTCACAGAGAGTCAGAATAAAAGCAATCGCAAAGCACCGATCTCTTATTAGGTCTTGCTATAAAATAATCGAACTCTCAAAGAAGGAAAAGCATAGTGATTGAGAAACATCTTGGTTTTTTCTATTCAGAACTGGTGGAAAGAGAAGGGCAATGATTGCTCTCTCCATCTCCTATAAAATGGAGTTGAAGGCTCTTGGTTCAAGGATGAAAGATTGCTAAAGTTTTTGCATACTTGTGAAGTAGAGATCATTGTTGTAGTGTGAAGGTCAAAGGTCAAAGAGGTTCATTGAGAACTTGTTGATCAAGACATCACCACTTTGAAAGATAGAGAGATTGGAAGGTTGAGGAGGGCTTGGTGCAACCGACAGTTGTAATCCTCCTTTTTATAAATCAATAGAACTGTATCTATTTTGTCCATTCTATGCGTTGATGTTGTCATTATTATTCAATCACTTATATAGAATGAGATGAATGGCTTAGATGTGCATAGTTTAAATTTTTATTATATATTGGCTTAATTGATAGAAAATGTATGTTATGTTAGAAATTACACGGGTGCTTTGATTTATTGCAGGACCAAGATTTGGATCCAGTGAAGAAGAACCGCTGCTTTACTGCCTAGTGCTCTCCAAAGGACTCCAAGATCATTAAAGAGGTAATCTTCTAGCTTATTCTATCAAGTGGTTTTAAGTTAATATGAACATTTATATGCCATCTTTGTGAACTATACAACTAATCATACTGTCTGCCTCGGGCACCGGAAAGCCCTAAGAGGGATATACGATAACCAAAAAACCAAGCATTTTACCCTACAGCAGAATTGGTGACTCCACTGGGAAGTTTCCCCATAGTTTTTGGACTATTTCTTTCCTCCTTTCTTCTTTCCTCTGTTCACAGACCCTTCCGACCAGTTTTTATGCCCAGTAGACATTTCAAAAGCTCGCAGAGTTCAATCCTGTTTCTGTTTGACCATTTGAAGAACTTTACCCTGGCTAACACTACCTCTGTGGGTTTTCCAGTGCGTTATAACACTGCCTCTGCTTAAATACAGTGCGTTACTCTGTGGATTAACGCTGTCTTTACTCAGAAATAGTGCGTTACTCAGCCAAAACTTGTTGTTCATCGCTGTGATTGTGTTTTAGTTGCAGAGTTTTTTGGCCATCAGTATCTCTTCTTGACTGAATCCCTGTGCTTGTTTACTAAGCTGGAATTTCTGTTTGTTTGCTCTTGTTTGAAAAGTTAGTGTCAAAAGCACTTTTAAGAGAATAATTTTTTTACTTTATTTTTTATTTTTTTTAATTTTTTTTTCTGCATATAGCTGAGTTTATTCTGAAAATTTTAGTTCATAGACTGTTAAGAAGAGGTAGATAGAAGTCTGAATCTTTAAAGTTAAACTATGCTATTTGAATGTTAGTGCATGGATGTTGAAAATAAACCTCTCCTTGTAGAAATACTCTTCATCGAATTCATATATTTAGAGCATATTGCATGTTTCTGATCAAATCTGTTAAGTTATAAATACTCCCCCTCATAGATAACAATCAAATCAGGTAAAGAATCAGCGATAATAAAATCGTCCATTACACTTTGACTCTTACAACGACAGATTTGTTAAGATCTTGGTTGAGAAAGTGAGAAAATCTTGAATCTCAAAACTTGAAACTAGAGTCATTACTTAAAGCCCAGAATCTCACACTCCTATCATTGGACATTACTGAGCTGAAACAGCAGAACAACTTGTGATTTTTAGAAAGATGGCCTTCTCTTGAGTGTCAGGTGGTGTGTTATATATTGTGGTTCTACCTAGAGTCATGAAACTAGATCGAGGATCAGTATTAACCATACTCTTGTCTTTGTCCTTGGCCGTGGACCCTCACGATGGTAATCTCTTCCCAGCAGTGCAGACCTCTTTAGTGGCCATACTTTTGGGGGATTGACAATTTTGGTGCCTTGTCCTAATCACAAGCAGTCAATTCCTCCTCTTGAGTCTTTAGGATGGTACTCGTCTTCACAAGAGTGCCTATTGTCTAAAGTTCAGGTATTTCTAGAAGTAGTAATATTTGTGTAACCAACCACTGTAGTAGCTGCTATTGTGTCTTGTCCCTTGTCACTAGCAGCTAGTCATATCGAGCAGGCACCTAATGTGTGGCTTACCTTACAGTTCTGATTTTTAAAGTCTTTTTCCTTTGATGTGTGTGTGATTCTGTCATGGAACACTATTATCTGATTACTGAGTGAATTCAGGCTTCAGCAGGGTCTCCCTTGGCGTCATCGGCCCCATGGCCAAGTACTTGTCTCGGCTTGACAGCAAGGTCTACCTCCTCTAACTATTGAAGAAGAAGTCCTTGTGGTGAACACATGCCTGTGAAGCAGTCTCCAGCAGCCAGTCTGATTTTCACATGGCCTGTATCATCTGATTTACAGAGACTTCCTTTCACCGAAAGAGTTTGCCTGTCAAAATCCTCAAAAGATGATCAGGTGGGAGACATCTGATGATTCAGATTCCACCTTCAAAGCTCTGTGCCATTAAAAACATCCATTTCACCACTAGCATCCACAGGGTCGATGCCAATGGTAGCCATCACAGGTTCGCCACCATCCTCCCCATCGGTGGTCAGTTCTATGCCATCACTTGGTAACCCTAGTAGTCAACATATACCTAATCCCAACTCGATAGCCATCACAACTGTCAGTAGCTCACCAAATCCTTCGGGATCTACTCCCACCGTGACCATGTTGGGACCCATGGTTCCTCCTCCCATGAGTGTGACTACTTCGGTGCCTTTTAGCAACCCTTTCAGTTGGAACCCTCTGCTGAGTTCAAACCCCCTGGCCACTATACCAGGGGGCAGTGTCACCAGCACACAGGTAGCAGGGAACATTTCACTTCCCCTGCAATCCTTAGGACAAATGGGACAACCTATTGTCAATACTATTCCCTTCAGTGGTTCAAATATAGGTGTAGGGTCTATGCCGTTGCCAAACTATGCATGTAGTGGCATGCCTCCGGGAAACTCTATTGCATCCATTTGGACCAACCCACCCCAACCTCCATCTGGAATGGGAGGGCACTTTTATACTGGGGGCAACCAACCGTTCGCCCCGCAATACAATATGCCCTATGGACAACAACCATATGTCCCTACCCCTCCACCTATAGGAAATTTTTATCAAAGTCCTCCTTATCCTCCTGGTAACACATTGATGGGTGGAACCTATGGTCTAAGTAGTCAGCCCATACTTCCTTGGTTAGATTTGGGGGAAAATCCACAATTGCCATTTTTGGTAGCTCTGGACATCCCCGATATCCATAAACTGACTAATGATCCCATCAATCACAACCCGCTCTGGCCTACATTACTGCACAAGATTCCTTCTGACATCCCGAAGCTCGACGGGAAACAAGGGGATGACCCAGCCACACACATCACTACCTTTCATCTATGGTATATATCCAATTCCATGGTGGATGATAGTGTCCGGATTTGACTGTTTCCCCGCACGCTTATAGGCAATGTTGCCAAGTGGTACATTGAATTTCCACGCACCGCCATCAATACGTTTGGTGCTTTAGCGACGGAGTTTCTAAATAACTTCCAATTACCAATTAGATTTGAAACCGAAATGGAACTGTTAACCTCATTGCTCCAAGACACTGCCACCCACATCTCCGATCACATTCATGAATGGAGACGTAGGAAGAGGCTAGTCAAAGTGCCAATTCTGGATCATCTCTTAGCCAATTGGTTTTGTAAGTCTCTCTTACCCCACATCTCTAAAGACATTGGCCTTTCTGGTGCGGTTACAGGTGATCAATGCATTCGTCGTGCCCAGCATTTGGATTTAATCTATTCATAATTTGGCACGCTATATGATTTTCTCCCCAATGCCCCTGGTAACCCAAATCCTCTGGCTACTCAGAAAACTGGAGCTCATGCCGACGGTCTTGTTGGCACAATCTCTGGCGTAGCCACAAAACAGTCTCGTGGGCAAGGCTCCCAGCCATCTTCGGCTGCCACTGCCCCTCACCAAATGACTACTCTTCCTATCGCTGAGGTAAATTCTATGCAAACCTCACAAAAACCTAGCGGGAAAAATAAGAAGAACAAGAAAAAAACATCTTCTTCGGAAGAGCAGTTGCACAATCAGAATAACCCTAATCAGAAAAACACTGCCAAAAATAACAAAGGGAAGGATAAACCCATGAAATTTCCTTGCAATATCTGTGCAGAGGACCACTTGATATACAAATGTCCTCGGCTGCAGGAATGCACCAATTTTATTGCCAAAAAGGATTCTGGGCGAACACGTGCCTTTATTCATAATCCTTTCCCTAATCAACAGCAACAACATCAACACTTGGTTGACAATCCGCCACAACCCCATCAACGGGGAAATGGTGGTTCACATCCTTCCAGCGAAGGAACATCCGCCATTTATGGCATTGAGAGTGTTGAACTTCAAACTCGAGCCAAGCTTTATGGAAATCCTACCATAGATGCTCAAGAACCTGGTACTAGTTCAACTCCACCACCGCCCAACGATTTGCATATCGAACAGCCTACTACTGACCCCATGATTCGTCCCCCCAAAGGGACACTTCGATGCATGACTCATAACACCTTTGCATGTGCAGCCCAAACTACAACATTGTACAATATTTGGCACAGACACCGTCAGCTATGTCTGCTCTCGAAGTATTACAAACCTGTCCAGCACAAAGGAAAGCCTTGCTTTCGGCCATTGGTGGAATTGACCCCCAGGATTCCATGCTAGCTATCTTTGATATGGAAAAGTCTAAACCTCGCCTCTCACACCAAATCGCATTCCAGGTGTAGGTTGTGTCGAAAGGGAGACCAATCCATCGCACTGTCATAGACGAAGGTGCCTCAACCTGCGTTATGTCACAAGCTTGCTGGTTCGCTTTAGGTTCTCCTACCTTAACAGCGCCGTCGAATTCTCTAAAAGCATTCGATGGCCACAAGTTCCTCCCAAAATGATACCTTTCTATCTTTACCATCACTCTGAGTGGGAAAAAGGTAACCGTGGACGTTGAAGTCGTAGATCGCCACCTCGACTATAATCTATTGCTCGGTCACAGTTGGTCTTATGCCATGACTGCCATTGTTTCTTCAGTCTTCCGACTCATCCTATTTCCATTGGATGGGAAAATAGTCACAGTGGATCAGTTATCCTTCTGCACCCCTGATTATTCCACGTTACCAAGTAGCACTATACCCCTAATAGGAGGCCTTCTGACTCTTACATCAGTATCGGTACCGGACTTCTGAAGGCATCTTCCCTACTGGGTTGTTTTCCTCTCCCGCTGCCACAGATCCAAAATATAGTTGCAATGATATCCACCACTTTCGATGGCTCTATCGACCCATGGATCATCCCGACACCTTTAGACATTGATTCCTACGGAGATCAGATGCCGCTCTCACCAGCCGAGTTGGCTTACCAAGCCATCCAAATCACATCTCAACCCTCCACTGCTATGGTTTCGACTAAAGGTACAAACCTCCCACCCATCACAGTTCTCTCTAAGGATCTCCTCAATGAAGTCTTGCCTATAGACGAAGCTATTCGAGAGATCATGTATCTAGAAGAACGACCTTGGGGAGAGTTTCACCATCGTGCTTCGATGATTGATTTGGACATGATAAATATTGAAATCCCATCCTTTGACCCACCTGAGATGGTTCCCTCCGCTTACATGACTGTTCAACCGATCGATTCATAAGGGAACATGGGTAATATTTCTAAGACAATGCTCATTGATATCTCGGTCAAAACGGGTATCGTGGAAAATATTCAGATTGGAGCATATTGCAATCCTGAGGAAATTGCACGCTTCACATCCCTTTTCAAGGAATTCTGCGATGTGTTTGCTTGGTCTTACAAGAAAATTCTCGACATAGATACTTCAATTGACGAGAAAGAGATCAAGAAATTCTGAGCATTCCTTTTATGGTATTTTTCTTGCTCGTTAATCTGAAAAACCTCGAGTCCTCTTCTTCGGGCTCATTAAACTTACACGAAGAAGCATTGAGCATTCTTTTTATGGTATTTTTCTTGCTCGTTAATCCGAAAAACCTCGAGTTCCCTCCTTCGAACTCATTAAACTTATACAAAGTTGATATCGAGCGTTCTTTTTTTTTGGTCTTTTTCTTGCTCGTTAATCTGAAAAACCTAGAGTTATTTTCTTCAGACTTGTTAAAACTATGAAGAAGCACTGAGATTTCTTTTTAGAAACCTTTTTCTCGCTCATAAAACTGAAAAAACCCTAAGTTGACTTTGTCGAGCTCCTTAAACTACCACGACAGAGAGTAAGGAGCCATTCTTTTCCTCGTTTTCAAAGCTCTTTAAACCAAAAAAGTAACCGAGTTTTCTCCGCGTGACTCGTTAAACTTTCACGAAGGTAATCGAGTTTTCTCTGTGTGACTCGTTAAAATTTCACGGAGGTAATTGAGTTTTCTCCACGTGACTCGTTAAAATTCCACAGTGGGCACCGAGTTTTTCTTTGTTCGAATCGTTAAAATTTCACAAAGATTACTAAGTTTACTCCGTCTCCTCGTACTCATCACAAAATGAGGTAGACGTCCATCAAACATAGATTTCTCACTTTTTCGGCTTCGATGGACTAACTTACAAAAAATGAACTGTTTCAGGCTTACTATTCTCCCTTTTCCGTGCCTGGTTATCAAGACATGACAAAGGTACCCCAATGGAGTCGTATTTTATGATATTTTTCAGACTCTCTAAACATGAAAAATTCACCGATTTTACTCATCTGGACTCGTTAAACCAAATCAGACGGGGCACGGAGTTGTATTTTATGATATTTTTTAGACTCTCTAGATATGAAAAATTCACCGAGTTTACTCGTCTGGACTCGTTAAACTTAATCAGACGGGGAAAAATTTGGACAAAATAGATACTACCTCTGTTACATTTCAGAAAGGTCGATTTGGCAGCAAAATTCTTGAACATGGCACTTCCCAGAAAACTCTTTCGCAGTTAGCCAAACCCTGCCATCTATGAGTATTAGCCTTCATCTCCCAGTGTCCCTACACCGGTAAACTCCTAACACACTCTTTGGTGTTCATTAAGCCTCAGCTACCTAGTACCATGTTATAGTTCCTTCTATTGTTCAAGCAGATCTCACTATCTACTACTCCTGTTATCAACCAAACTACTCATTATGCTAGAAATTATTTGTTGTTTTACATCCCCATTTAATCTTCATTATCTCAATCATAAAGAAAATCAGTTGGTTTCCGTTTCATGTTGAATGATGTAGGACACCTCAGTGCCTACCTTTCAATAGATCTCCTCCTATCAACTTCAACATCTTATCTAGGAAGTTGATCCAGAAACCCATCAGTACCCAGATACTTGCAGACATCAGTGGCAGGTAGTCTTGTGTTTGATCAGGAGTCTTCATCATTGGCTCCTGGTCGAATGATTCTATGAGTGTTCGACTTCAACTCATTTTACTCACACTCACTAGATTGTACTGTGCATCTTAGGGACCATCATCATTATCGGTGGCCACCTTCGCGTCTGTTAATAGTTTTCATTATCGACTAGTAATCAGATGATTTCTCACATGTTTCACGACAACACTTTCATTCACATGTTGAGGAATATGCAGTTTAAGTGAATCGGCGGTCAAGACCTTGTGGCAAAGTTTACATCATTAAATTTGTGTTCCCTTCCCCAAGTTGCGATATTGTTTATGGAGATAACTTCTTCAGCCTGATCCTGTTATGACAGACATTTCCACATTGTGCTTATCAGTGGGCATATTCTTCATATCTCTATTCTAGAGAAATCATGTTGTTTAAGCTACTGAGCATGGGAATGCCCGACTCAAGACAGATACTATATTTTCTGACATACGTTGTTGTTTTGGGTTTTCCTCAGTCTTTCAATCTCTTTATCTCTACTACACACATTTTAAAGTATTTCGGCCATTGTCTTCATCTCTGACCTCACACTTTAGGGGGCATTTGTTACAGGTAAAAATACCTCCTCATCAGCTCAGAGGAGAAGACAAATATGGAAGGAATACAAAGACCTAAATTAAACCTATTTCTGCCAAGGTAACGCCTCTCTATAACAACACAAGAGAGTTATAACACAGTTGATCAGTGAATGGGCCACATTAGTGGCTAGGGAAATGCTCTGTTTACACTAGAGGGCAGTGTTAGCCATGTTTTAATTTTGAAATGGGAAAAACTAGTGGAGAATGATTTGAATCTCCAGCTTTTTCTCACAAGAGAGTCAGTACAAAAAGGAAACTGCAAAGCACTCATCTCTTATTAGGCCTTGCCATAAACAACTAAACTGTCAAAGAAGGAAAAAGCATAGAGATTGGAGAAACATCTTGGTTTTTTCTATTCAGCACTGGTGGAAAGATAAGGGCAATGATTGCTCTCTCCATCTCCTATAAAATGGAGTTGAAGGCTCTTGGTTCAAGGTCGTAGGATTGGTAAAGTTTTTGCATACTTGTGAAGTAGAGATCATTGTTGTAGTGTGAAGGTAAAAGGTCAAAGAGGTTCATTGAGAACTTGTTGATCAAGACATCACCACTTTGAGAGATAGAGAGATTGGAAGGCTGAGGAGGGCTTGGTGCATGCTGACAGTTGTAATCCTCCTTTTTATAAATCAATAGAACTGTATCTATTTTGTCCATTCTATGCATTGATATTGTCATTATTATTTAATCACTTATATAGCATGAGATGAATGGCTTAGATGTGCATATTTTAAATGTTTATTATATATTGGCTTAATTGATAGAAAATGTATGTTATGTTAGAAATTACACGGGTGCTTTGATTGATTGCAGGACCAAGAGTTGGAGCCGGTGAAGAAGAACCACTACTTGGCTGGCTAGTGCTCTCCAAAGGAATCCAAGATCATTAAAGAGGTAATCTTCTTGATTATTATATCAAGTGGTTTTAAGTTAATATGAACATGTATATGCCATCTTTGTGAGCTATACAACTAATCTTACTGTCTGCCTTGTGCAATGGAAAGCATTGAGAGGGATATAGGATAACCAACAACCCAAGAATTTTACCCTACAACAGAATTGACGACTCCACTGGGGAGTATCCCCATAGTTTCCGGACTATTTTTTTCCTCCTTTCTTCTTTCCTCTGTTCACGGGCCCTTCCAACCAGTTTTTATGCCCAGTAGACATTTCAAAAGCTCGTAGAGTTCAATTTTGTTTCTGTTTGACCATATGAAGAACTTTACCTTGGCTAACGCTACCTCTGTGGGTTTTCCAGTGCGTTATAATGCTGCCTCTGCTTAAATACAGTGTGTTATTCTATGGATTAACGTTGTCTTTACTCAGAAACAGTGCGTTACTTAACCAAAACTTGTTGTTCACTGCTGTGATTGTGTTTTAGTTGAAGAGTTTTTTGGCCATTAGTATCTCTTCTTGACTAAATCCCTGTGCTTGTTTACTAAGCTGGCATTTCTATTTGTTTGCTCTTGTTTGAAAAGTTAGTGTCAATTTTTTTTTTTTTTTTTCTACATCTAGCTGAGTTTATTCTGAAAATTTCAGTTCATAGACTGTTAATAATAGGTAGATAGAAGTCGAAATATTTAAATTTGAATTGTGCTATTTGAATGTTAGTGCATGGATGTTGAAAAGAAACCTCTCCTTGTAGAAATACTCTTCATAGAATTGAATATTTAGAGCATATTTTGCATGGTTTCTTGAGTCAGAGTCTCATTACATTTCATACGTCCACTCCCCTTAACAGAGACTAATAATCAAGTACACTAAGAATCAGCGATAATAAAATTAATCACATTACTCTTTTTGAGCTCACACAAATAGTAGTTCGAGGCTAGGATCTTGGGTTAGGAAAGTGAGAAAATCACCCAAGATCTCAAAACTTAGAGATTGGAGAGTCATTAATAATGATATCTGCATCATATTGTTAGGACTGATTCTTTTACCCAGGATCTGTGAGAGACAACACACTGGGTGCACAGAAGGTAACTTCGCCTTGTTGCATAGGTGGGTGTGTTATATATTGTGGTTCCTTGTTTCCTTCGGGGATGTCAAAATGATGCGAGATCTGATGTTTTATATAACTGTGTGTGCTTAGCATTCCCCTGATGATGTACGTGATTTGAGGTATCCTTTAGTATTTTTATACTTTGAGTTTTTAGAGAAATTGACTGGGACAGGCTATCCTAGTACAAGCAGACCGGACCCACCTGTCTTCGGTCTTCAGGAGGGTACTCGTCTTCCCGAGAGTTTACACTGCTGCGTACGAAGTTCAGGGCGAAACTCCAGAGATGACATCGCTGCCTGCAGCCAGGCTACCTCTGCCCTGCTATGTGAAATCTTTTGGTTCATCACCAATGGTGGCCATGCTAGGCCAGGGCTGCCTATTACGCTACTTACTCTTGTTAGAGAAGTTTTTAGAGAATTCTTTTTTTTTCTTTTGGTCTTAGTTCTTGTCATTGAGATTTTATAACAACACAATTTACTAAGACATGAACCAAAACTAAGCAGCGTCACGGGCAGTGTCATCAGGCCTATGCCAGCATATGTCAGCAATGACAAGGTCTACCTCCTCTAACTGTGAAAGGTGAACTGTGGTGAACCCAGGATTTCACTGCTGGAAAGAGTGAGACCCATTGACAGTCTCCAGTTTTCACATGCTTTACTCATCATACGGAATTTCTGGAGGACCCTTTCACGGAAGGGGTTGCACCTCATTACAATCCTCCACTCACTGATCTGTTGGGGCCTGTGATAGTTCAGATTCAACCATGCCAAAATATGTCTTCGGCCGCACAAACATCCATTTCACCACTAGCATCCGTAGGGTCGATGCCAATGGCAACCATCACAGGTTTGCCACCATCCTCCCCGCCGGTGGTCAGTTCTATGCCATCACTTGGTAACCCCAGTAGTCAACATATACCTAATCCCAACCCAACGGCCATCAAACCTATCAGTAGATTGCCAAATCCTTTTGGATCTACTCCTACTGTGACCACGTTGCGACCCACGGTTCCTCCTCCCATGAGTGTGACTACTTCGGTGCCTTTTAGCAACCCTTTCGATTGGAACCCTCTGCTGAGTTCAAACCCCTTGGCCACTATACCAGGGGGCAGTGTCACCAGCACACAGGTAGGAGGGAACATTTCACTTCCCCTGCAATCCTTAAGAAAATTGGGACAACCTATTGTCAATACTATTCCCTTAAGTGTTTCAAATATAGGTGTAGGGTCTATGGCATTGCAAAACTATGCAAGTAGTAGCATGCCTCCGAGAAAATATATTGCATCCATTTTGACCAACCCACCCCAACCTCCATTTGGAATGGGAGGGCACTTTTATACTGGGTGCAACCAACCGTTCGCCCCGCAATACAATATTCCCTATGGACGGCAACCATATGTCCCTACCCCTCCACCTATAGGAAATTTTTATCAAAGTCCTCCTTATCCTCATGGTAACACATTGATGGGTGGACCCTATGGTCTAAGTAGTCAGCCCATACTTCCTTGGTTAGATTCAGGGGAAAATCCACAATTTCCATTTTTGGCAGCTCTAGACATCCCCGATATCCATAAACTGACTAATGATCCCATCAATCACAACCCGCTCTGGCCTCCGGTACCACACAAGATTCCTTTTGACATCCCGAAGTTCGACGGGAAACAAGGGGACGACCCAGCCGCACACATCACTACCTTTCATCTATGGTCTATATCCAATTCCATGGTGGATGATAGTGTCCAGCTTCGACTGTTTCCCCGCACGCTTATAGGCAATGCTGCCAAGTGGTACATTGAATTTCCACGCACTGCCATCAATACGTTTGGTTCTTTAGCGATGGAGTTTCTAAAGAAATTCCAATTACCAATTAGATTTGAAACTGGAATTGAACTGTTAACCTCGCTACCCCAAGACACCGCCACCCACATCTCCGATCACATTCATGAATGGAGACGTAGGAGGAGGCTAGTCAAAGCGCTAATTCCGGATCATCTCTTAGCCAATTGGTTTTGTAAGTCTCTCTTACCCCACATCTCTAAAGACATTGGCCTTTCTGGTGCAATTATAGAAGATCAATGCATTCATCGTGCCCATCATTTGGATTTAATCTATTCACATTTTGGCACGCTATATGATTTGCTCCCCAATGCCCCTGGTAACCCAAATCCTCTGGCTACTCAGAAAACCAGAGCTCATGTCGACGGTCTCGTTGGCATAATCTCTGGTGTAGCCACAAAATAGTCTCGAGGGCAAGCCTCACAGCCATCTTCAGCTACCACTTCCCCTCACCAAACGACTACTCTTCCTATCGCTGAGGTAAATTCTGTGCAAACCTCACAAAAACCTAGCGGGAAAAATAAGAAGAACAAGAAAAAAATATCTTCTTCGGAAGAGCAGTCGGACAATTAGAATAACCCTAATCAGAAAGACGCTGCCAAAACTGACAAAGGGAAGGATAAACCCATGAAATTTCCTTGCAAGATCTGTGCGGAGGACAACTTGATATACAAATGTCGTCGGCTACAGGAATGCACTGATTTTATTGCCAACAAGGATTCTGGGCGAACATGTGTCGTTCTTCATAATCCTTTCCCTAATCAACAACAGCAACATCAACACATGGTTGACAATCCGCCACAACCCCATCAACAGGGAAATGGTGGTTCACATCCTTCCGGCGAAGGACCATTCACCATTTATGGCATTGAAAGTGTTGAACTTCAAACTTGAGCAAAGCGTTATGGAAATCCTACCATAGATGCTCAAGAACCTAGTACTAGTTCAAATCCACCGCCGCCCGACGATTTGCATATCGAACGACCTACTGCTGACCCTGTGATTCTTCCCCCCAAAGGGACACTTCGACGCACGGCTCATAACACCTCTACACGTGTAGCCCAAAATTACAGCATTGTAGAAGATTTGGCGCAGGCACTGTCAGCTATGTCTGCTCTTGAAGTATTACAAACCTGTCCAGGACAAAGGAAAGCCTTGCTTTCGGCCATTGGTGGAATAGACCCCTAAGATTCCATGCTATCTATCTTTGATATGGAAAATTCTAAACCTCTCCTCTCACACCAACTCGCATTCCAGGTGCAGGTTGTGTCGAAAGGGAGACAAATCCATTGCATTGTCATAGACGAAGGTGCTTTGACCTGCGTTATGTCACAAGCTTGCTGGCTTGCTTTAGGTTCTCCTACCTTAACACCGTCGTTGAATTCCCTAAAAGCTTTCGATGGCCACAAGTTCCTCCCAAAAGGATACCTTGCTAGCTTTCCCATCACTCTGAGTGGGAAAATGGTAACCGTGGACGTTGAAGTCGTAGATCGCCATCTCGACTATAATCTATTGCTCGGTCGCAGTTGGTCTTATGCCATGACTGCCATTGTTTCTTCGATATTCCGAATCATCCTATTTCCGTTGGATGGGAAAATAGTCATAATGGATCAGTTATCCTTCTGCACCCCTGATTATTCCACATTACCAAGTAGCACTATACCCCTAATAGGAAGCTTTCGTGACTCTTACATCAGTATCGGTACCGTTCTTCTGAAGGCATCTTCCCTACTGGGTTTTTTTCCTCTCCCATTGCCACAGATCCCAAATATAGGTGCAATGATATCCACCACTTTCGATGGCTCTATCGACCCATGGATCATCCCGACACCTTCAGACATTTATTCCTACTGAGATCAGATGTCGCTCTCACCAACCAATTTGGCTTACCAAGCCATCCAAATCACATTTGAACCCTCCAGTGCTATGGTTTCGACCAAAGGTACAAACCTCCCACCCATCACAATTCTCTTTAAGGATCTCCTCAATGAATTCTTGCTTAGAGACGAAGATATTCGAGAGATCATGTATCTAGAAGAATGACCTTGGGGAGAGTTTCACCATCGCGCTTCAATGATCGATTCAGACGTGATAAATACTGAAATCCCATCCTTTGACCCACCTGAGATGGTTCCCTCCACTTACGTTACTGTTCAACCGATCGATTCAGAAGGAAACATAGGTAATATTTCTAAGACAATGCTCATTGATATCTCGATCAAAATAGGTATCGTGGAAAATATTCAGATTGGAGCAGATTGCAATCCTGAGGAATTTGCGCGCTTCACATCCCTTTTCAAGGAATTCCGCGATGTGTTTGCTTGGTCTTACAAGAAAATTCTCGACATAGATCCTTCTATTGATGAGAAAGAGATCAAGAAATTTCGAGCATTCTTTTTATGGTATTTCTCTTGCTCGTTAATCCGAAAAACCTTGAGTCCTCTTCTTCGGGCTCATTAAACTTACACGAAGAAGCATCGAGCATTCTTTTTACGGTATTTTTCTTACTCATTAATCCGAAAAACATCGAGTTCCCTTCTTCGGAATCATTAAACCTATACGAAGTTGATATCGAGCGTTCTTTTTGTATGGTCTTTTTCTTGCTCGTTAATCCGAAAAACCTAGAGTTCTCTTCTTCAGACTCATTAAAACTATGAAGAAGCACTGGGCTTTCTTTTTAGGAACCTTTTTCTCACTCATAAAACTAAAAAAACCCTGAGTTGACTTTGTTGGGCTCGTTAAACTACCACAACAGGGAGTAAGGAGCCATTCTTTTGCTCTTTTTCAAAGCTCTTTAAACCGAAAAAGTAACCAAGTTTTCTCTGCGTCACTTGTTAAAATTTCACGGAGGTAATCAAGTTTTCTCTGCATGACTCGTTAAAATTTCATGGAGGTAATCGAGTTTTCTCCGCGTCACTCATTAAAATTCCACGGAGGGCACTGATTTTTTATTTGTTGGACTCGTTAAAATTTCAGAAAGATTACTGAGTTTACTACGTCTCCTCATACTCATAACAAAATGAGGTAGACGTCCATCGAACATAGATTTCTCACTTTTCTGGCTTCGATGGACTAACTTATGGAAAATGAACTATTTCAGGCTTACTATTCTCCCTTTGTCGTGCCTGGTTATCAAGACATGACAAAGGTACCCCAATGGAGTCGTCTTTTACGATATTTTTCAGACTCTCTAAACATGAAAAATTCATCGAGTTTACTCGTCTGGACTCATTAAACCTAATCATACGGGGCACGGAGTTGTCTTTTATGATATTTTTCAAACTCTCTAAATATGAAAAATTCACCGAGTTTACTCGTTTGGACTCGTTAAACTTAATCAGACGGGGAAAAATTTGGACAAAATGGATACTACCTCTATTACATTTCAGAAAGGTCGATTTGGCAGAAAAATTCTTGAACATGGCACTTCCCAGAAAACTCTTTCGCAGTTAGCCGAACCCTACCATCTATGAGTATTAGCCTTCAGCTCCTAGTGTCCCTACACCAGTAAAATCCTAACACACTCTTTGGTGTTCATTAAGCCTCAGCTGCCTAGTACCCTATTACAGTGCCTTCTATTGTTCAAGCAGATCTTGCTATCTACTGCTCCTGTTATCAACCAAACTGCTCATTATGCCAAAAATTATTTGTCGTCTGACATCCCCATTTACTCTTTATTATCTCAATCATAAAAAAAATTAGTTGGTTACCATTTCGTCTTGACTGATGTAGGACGCCTCAGTGCCTACCTTTCAACACATCTCTTCCTATTTACTTCAACATCTTATCTAGGAAGTTGGTCCAGAAACCCATCAGTACCCAGATACTTGTAGAAATCAGTGGCAAGTAGTCTTGTGTTTGATTAGGAGTCTTCATCATTGGCTCTTGGTTGAATGATTCTATGAGTATTCGACTTCAACTCATTTTATTCACACTCACTAGATTGTACTCTGCATCTTAGGGACCATCATCATTATCAGTGGCCACCTTCGTGTCTGTTAACAATTTTCATTATTGACTGGTAATCAGACGATTTCTCACATGTTCGATGACAACTCCTTCATTTACATATTGAGGAATATGCAGTTTAAGTGAATTGGCGGTCAAGACCTTGGGGCAAAGGTTACATCATTAAATTTGTGTTCCCTTCCCCAAGTTACGATATTGTTTATGGAGACATCTTCTTCAGCCTAATCCTGTTATGAAAGACACTCCCACATTGTGCTTATCGGTGGACATATTCTTCATATCTCTATTTTAGAGAAATCATATTGTTTAAGCTACTGAGCATGGGAATGCCCGACTAGAGACAGATACTATATTTTCTGACATATGTTGTTGTTTCAGGTTTTCCTCAGTCTTTCAATCTCTTTATCTCTACTACACACATTGTAAAGTATTTCAGCCATCGTCTTCATCTCCGACCTCACACTTTAGGGGGCATCTGTTACAGGTCAAAATGCCTCCTCATCAGCTCAGAGGAGAAGAAAAATATGTAAGGAATACAAAGACCTAAATTAAACCTATTTCTACCAAGCTAACGCCTCTCTATAACAACACAAGAGCGTTATAATGCAGCTGATCAGTGAATGGGCCATGTTATTGGCTAGGGAAACACTTTGTTTACACTAGAGGGCAGCGTTACCCATGTTTTAAGTTTGAAATGGGAAAAACCCGTGGAGAATGATTTGAATCTCCAGCTTTTTCTCACAAGAGAGTCAGTACAAAAAGGAAACTGCAAAGCACTGATCTCTTATTGGGCCTTGCCATAAACAACTGAACTCTCAAAGAAGGCAAAAGCATAGAGATTAGAGAAACATCTTGGTTTTTTCTATTCAGAACTAGTGGAAAGAGAAGGGCAATGATTTCTCTCTCCATCTCCTATAAAATGGAGTTGAAGGCTCTTGGTTCAAGGTCGAAGGATTGCTAATTTTTTTGCATACTTGTGAAGTAGAGATCATTGTTGTAGTGTGAAGGTAAAAGGTCAAAAAGGTTCATTGAGAACTTGTTGATCAAGACATCACCACTTTGAGAGATAGAGAGATTGGAAGGCTGAGGAGGGCTTGGTGCAACCGACGGTTGTAATCCTCCTTTTTATAAATCAATAGAACTGTATCTGTTTTGTCCATTCTATGCGTTGATATTGTCATTATTATTTAATCACTTATATAGCATGAGATGAATGGCTTAGATGTGCATAGTTTAAATTTTTATTATATATTGGCTTAATTGATAGAAAATGTATGTTATGTTAGAAATGACATTGGTGCTTTGATTGATTGTAGGACCAAGATTTGGAGCCGGTGAAGAAGAACCACTGCTTTGCTGCCTAGTGCTCTCCAAAGGAATCCAAGATCATTAAAGAGGTAATCTTCTAGCTTATTCTATCAAGTGGTTTTAAGTTAATATGAACATGTATATGCCATCTTTGTGAACTATACAGCTAATCTTACTGTCTGCCTCGGGCACCGGAAAGCCCTGACAGGGATATAAGATAACCAACAACCAAAGAAATTTACGCTACAACAACGGATTTCTAACTGAATAATGGCCATTGAGCTGAAGAATGACAAGTTGTGAATCTAGATTTACAAGCAATGCGCATATGCCGAGGTTAATTGCTTCGGTTAATAGCTCAATGACAACGCTATATTCAGCGACATTGTCTGTAGTTCACCCTAGACAAATACCTTGTAGATCTATCAACTCACCAGCAGGATCATAAATTACCCAGGTTGTTGAAGACAAATTCATGGTACTGTGAGAAGCACCATCTGCGAAACCAACATAAGGGGTAACAGACATCTGCACAATAAGAAAGACCCAATAAGCAGGAAAATTCTCACAAAGCACACCAAATAAGAACATGTACAAAAATAAAAACAACACCTATGTACACCAATTATGCATGAATGACTCATGCATAATATTTTTTGAGATACAACCCATTTCTTGGTTGTTCAAGAGGATGACCTTCGTAATCAATGAGCTCATAGGCCCTATTCTACAATACACATTTAACGATCTAGGGCCCATGCCACATGGGTTGAAATTTTCCTGCCCCCAGCTTGTCATGAGCTTGGTCGTACATGAGGATGAGATCTCCTTCAATGAAATAACGAAGGGAAATTGACTTGTCAAAATTAGTTTTGACCCGCTTCTTCTGTGCTTCGATAACTAAAGCATAAAAGTGGTGGGTTTCATCTAGCCTTTCTAAATAAAGGAGACACTCTTCTTCTGGAAAATTATTTGGAAGTAATTCAACAGCCAACTTGAGCGAAGGTATTTCACATTCAATCAGAAGAGTAGCTTCCAGACCATATACCAACTGGAAAGGAGTGAATTTGGTGGCGTTCTTAACGCAGGTTCGATACGCCCAAAGAGCCAAAAATAACATGAGATTCCAATTGGATTTGTGGATCCCAATCATACATTGAAGCATGGTGACAATAACTTTGTTCACAGCTTCAACCTAGCCATTGGCTTGAGGGTAGTATGGTGTTGAGCTGTCGTGATGCAGACCCAACTTAGAAGTCAACTCCGACACCATATAATGCCGAAAATCAGAACCATGATCAGTAATGATGGCTTGAGGGACACCAAACCTAGAAATTATGTTATTGAATATGAATTGAGCAACTGTCTTATCGTCAATGACAAGTGTAGGCATTGCTTCGGCCCATTTGGTGAAGTAGTCCATGACTACGATAATATAGGCATGCCCCCCGGCCGAGTGAGGGTTACACATCATAAAATCGATGTCCCACTTCACAAAGAGACCAATGGTAATGACAAGATGAAGAGGGATGGGTGGCACACACATCTTGCGTTGGTAAATCTGGCAATCATGGCATTTATGAACCACGACAATGCAGTCTTTGAAAATGGAAGGCCAAAAATAACCAGCACGAAGAATTTTTTGTGCATTAGCATAACCAGACATGTGACCACCACAAGCGCCACTGTGACAATCATTCAGAGCTTTCTCAGCCTCCTCGAGGTTCAAACATCGATGGAGTATGGAATCAACTCCAATGCGATAAAGTGTATCTCCAACTATATGATATGGTTGTGACTAATGTCAGATGCATCGGCAGGCATCCTTCATCAACTCAAATCTAAAAGACGAATTCTAGAGATAGATGATGATATCATTGTACCAAGGATCAAGGGTGCTAATCAAGAAAAGTGAATCATCTGGAATGGATTCCTCAGAACGAGATGGAGCGGAGTCAGAAGGGAGAGAACAGAGTAAATCAGCAAAGACTAATGATTTCTTAGACTTCGTAACAGTAAATTCCAAATAAAACTCTTGGAGGATAACAATCCACTTCGAGTATTTGCCCCCCAAAAATTTTCAAGACAATATGTAGGTCATAGGTTTGCAATCAGAAATCACAGTCACTGTGTGTAAAAGAATATAATGATGAAAACGCTGGACTGCCTGAACCGCAGCTAACACTAACTTCTGAACATGTGCATAGCATGTTTCTGGGTCAAGAAGGTTACGAGAAAAGTAATAAATAACATTCTCATGACCATCATCATCGTCTTTTACCAAAAACATGGCAATCATGCTGAAAGCGAAAGCTAAATAGAGGGAAAAATCACGATGATAATTTGGAGGGCGGAGCAGACGAGCAGTGACAAGAAATGTATTCAACGCATCAAAAGACTTCTGAGCGATTTCATCCCAAAAAAAGGGACACCCTGCATCAACAATCGTTTGAATCCTTTAGCTATTTCGGCATAGTTAGGTATAAAACGACGTAGAAATTTAGTTTTCCCTTGTAAAATCCACAATTGATGCAATGAGGAGGGAGAGGGGAGATTGAAAATAGCCTCAAATTTGAGTGGATCGAGGTGAATTCCGTCTTTGGACATGATAAACCCTGAAAATCTATCGGAATCAACCCAGAAGACGCACTTGTGCGGATTAAGCCAAATGTTATAGCGTCTACAATGAAGAAAAATCTGATGAAGATGGTCAGAATGATCCCTATGCTTAGCCGAATGAGCCGGAAGATCATCCAGATAAGCCTGAATGATGTGATGAATATCATCAAAGGCATAGGACATCGCATGCTGAAATGTGGCCCCAACATTCTTTAAACCAAAAGGAAGCTTCTTATATGCGAAGGTACCCTAAGGACAGATGAAGGTAGTCTTGTGCTGATCTGTCAGGAAAATGTTAATCTGATTATAACTCAAAAAACCATCCATGAGGGAAAACGTCTGGCTCCTGCCACAGTCGTTAATGATTTTATCTATGAAGGGAGTGTTGGAAATATGATGCAGAGTGTTGTTCTTGATGGTAACCCACTGAATGGAGATGAAGACATGCGACTGTTGACATGTGTTTTCCTTGATGGAAATCCACCTGATGAAGTTATTCTTGACTTGATGGACTTGGTAAATGATGTAAATCTGATGTTTGTTGACAATATGATAGTGTTGTCCTTGAAAATCAACCCACTTGATGAAGATGATGACAACTTACTTGATGAAGTTGTGCTTGAGAGAATATGTTCCTGATGAAGAAAATACCAGAGTGTTTCTAGGTATATACGAAGACCAATGAAAAGGAATTAGAATGTACTCAAAATATGATGAAAGAGATTTTTTATAGTGTCACGGATTGGCCTAGGGGAAGTCGCGTATACACGCGGAAAAGAACGTGCCAAGTCGCGTATGGGCTAAAGCGCTCAAAAAGTGCAAAACCAAGGGTAACCACCATGGTATTGACCCATGGTATTGGGTAATGATCCGCCTAATTGACCCCGTCCGGGTAGTTTTGGGCTCATGGTATTGTTTTGGCCCATGGTATTGAAAAAGGGGCTCATGGTATTGAAAAAGGAAAACCTATATAAGGAGAAGAAATTCATTGTGCAAAGTATGTATGTGGGTGCAAGATGTCTGAGCTTGAATGAATACTTCTCTCTGAAGTATATCTGAATGGAAAGGGTTACACTTGAATGATAAATCTGATTGTATGATGCACCAATGATGAAGAAGGGGATCTAGATCTGAATTGCTCTTGTATTTGTTAGATCTGATTATGGAAGGCTTAGATCTGTGATAAGGCGAGCATCTGGGCGAACATCTATCTGAAGCAAAAGGGTAGATCTGAACTGAATATCTGATCTGATGAAGTATGCTTCTCTGTAATGATTGAAGATCTATACGCTACTTCGCCGCGGAGGAAGCGCGTATATACGCGGCTTCAGCGAAGAGAAAGCGCGTATGCGCAATAAAATATACACTGAGGTATACGCTGGTTTGTGTGGACGAAAGCGCGTATATACGCGACATCAGTGAAGGTAAAGCGCGTATGCAAACTAGGGTTTGCTGAAGCAAGGGGTATGAAATATCTGATCTGTTCTGTTGTGTTTCTGCTATCTGATCTGTGTTGATATGTATCTGTTGATGATGTATGTCTGTGCTTAAAAGTATGGAAAGGGTTCGGTCTGGAAATATGATGAATTGTGGCCTGCAAGTTGTGTTCTATTGAAGTGGTTGGATCCAGTGTGAAAATTGATGAAACATGGTCCAAGGTGGTGCTGAGGGTTGTAGCCTTCAGTCAGGGGGTTGTAGCTCCCTTCCAGGTGAGGCTGGTAAACGAGATCAGGGGGTCGTAGCTCCCTTCCAGGAGAGGCTAGTAAATGAGTCAGGGGGTTGGAGCTCCCTTCCAGGAAGAGAGAGGCAGTAAGCGGCGGCAGTGGAATTGCGACGTCTTGGTGAAATCTGCTTGACACATATGTTGTAAGATGTTTTCTCTATAACCAAATATTGAAGGTGAACAACTATTGGTGGTTTTCTCAGACTTGAGTTCCACCTAAAAAATCCTGGTGTTCATATGTGATGCTTTGTGTGATGATCTATCTGTTCTTATTTGCACATGTTTCTTTGTGAATATCGATGAATAAATGAAGGAATGATTTAAGTGAAGAATTGTGGCATAAATGATATCTTGTGTGTATACGCAGAGTTTAAATAAGGGTATGTGATATATCACATAAATATAAGTTCGGAAAGTAGCGTATGCATTTAGAGAAGCAAGAAAAAGTAGAAAGTTTTGAATATACGATTAATCTTTGATTCACGCCCCCCTCTCAGTATTTTTCCCAACAATTGGTATCAGAGCGGGTCCTTGTGCAGAAGCTTGATCGCTTAAAGGAGATCCGTCGCAATGGGAAGTCAAGAAGGAGTAATGTCTATAAAGCCACCTCTATTCAATGGAAGCAATCTGATATTCTGGAAGGTATGTACAAAAGCATATCTGCAAAGTCTTGGTGCAGATGTATGGGCAATCGTGGAAGAAGGTTATCAATACCCGGCAAGTATTCCTACTGATGCAGCTGAAAGAAAGAAGTATGAAATCAATGCCAAAGCAGTGAATGTCTTATTGGGAAGCATGTCTGAATCAGAATTTGCTAAAGTGATGCAGCTACATTCGGCAGAAGACATATGGGACAAAATCATTCTAAGCTATGAAGGAGACACAAAGGTAAAAAGTGCAAAACTCCAAACTCTTAGAATTGAATATGAAAATTTGAAGATGCATAGTGATGAGAGTGTTGCCAGTTTCTTTCTTCATCTGGATGATATTGTAAATCGAATGAGAAATTTGGGTGAAAGCATAGCTGATACTACTCTGGTGGAAAAGGTATTAAGATCATTAACTTCAAAATTTGACTCTAAAGTTTCAGCTATTGAAGAAAGGCAAGATTTGCAAACTCTTACTATTGTTCAATTACATGGTACTCTAACTTCTTTTGAAATGAGACAAGGAGGCCCTTCTCAAATAAGAGAAGCTGCTTTTAAGGCATCTACAAAAGGAAAGGAAAAGGAAGTTGTCAAAGAATCCAGCTATATATCCGATGAAGAAGAAGCAAATTTCGTGAGAAAGCTCCAACTAGGTACTGGAAGATTCAAAGGTAAGCTTCCCTTCAAATGTTTTGAGTGTGGAAAAGTTGGTCATTATGCTGCTAAATGTCCTTATAGAGAAAAGCATGGTAAAGGGAAACAATTTGAAAAGAGAAAGAGTTATTATGCAAAAGAAGATGATGATGAAGTATCCAGTGAAGATGAAGAAGATTCTGACCAAGATCTAAAAGTGCTCATGGCTAAGAAGCAAAAGAAGAAGGTTACTCGAGGAAAGGAGATATCTCAGAAATCATGTATAGCAAGAATTGAAGAAGATGAAACAGATTCTGACGAAGATCTACAAGCACTCATGGCAAAGAAGAAAAAGGAGAAGGCCACTTGTAATACTCTTCTTTGTGCAAACAATAGTAAAGATAGTGAAAGTAAAGTTGTGGATCTAGAAGAAGCTCTCAAGATTAAAGTTGAAGAACTACAAAGTTCATACAATAAGAAAGACACCATCTACAAAGAGATGATCTCACAAATGAAAGATCAAATAGAAATGCTGAGTGGACAGGTGGACAAGTATCAAAGGTTTCATACTTATGCATCCAATCGAATTAAAGATCTAGAAGCAGATCTTGAAAAATCAAGCAAGAAGAATGAAGGACTTGAAGTTGCTATCATCTTTCTGCAAGCAGAGCTAGAAGCATCAAGTAAGGAGAATGAGGAACCTCTACAATCCTTTGAAAAGGAAGGCCTTGAAGCAGAAATTATCTCTCTCAAAGAAGATCTGGAAAAATCAAATAAGAAGAATGAAGAGCTGGAACAAACATGTGAAGAAAACGAAAATTGGTTGAAAGAAGAGATTCTAAATCTGAAGGATCAAGTAGAAGATGGAAGAAAGAAAGAAGAAAGCATGACAAAACAATGTCAAGCCTTGGAGGTTGAGGTAAACATTCTCAAAGGTAAATTAGAAGAAAAGGTTAAACTTTTGAGGTTTCAAGATAGTACTAATATTTTGAACAATATTCTGAGTAATCAAAGGTCTCCTGCTATCAAAATTGGTCTTGGTTTCCATGAAACTGTTAAAGGAGAATCTAGCTCACAAGGAAGTGCTAAAAATTCAGAGGATGTCAATGCAAAACCTGAAGTGTTGAAAGAGACAAAAGGTCAACCAACAATGATGAAATCTCAAAGGAAATCAGTCAATAAAGTTGAATGCTTTAAATGTCATAATCATGGGCATGTTGCAGAAAATTGCAGGAGCAGATCATTTCAGCCTCAAACAAACAGTTCCTACATAGAAAGGTACTCTGGTTTCTTCAAGGGATATTGTTTTTCATGTAACAAGTATGGACACAAAGGAGCTGATTGTAAAAGGAGGAAGAATAGAAATACTCATTATGATTCTTATGCTTATTTTTCTGACCACATGAGATGTTATGCTTGTAATAAGTATGGACATGTAGAAAAGGAATGCAGGATGAACAGATCTGGGAAAGTGGATAACTTCCAGCACTCAAATAGAAAGTTCAAGCAAATTTGGAAAAAGAAGGAGGACCGATCAGAAACGTAGGGAATTCTGACCCTACTACAGTCATCCGCTTCTGAAGCTTACTTCTCTGATTGACTGCAGGAATAATGTGAGATACATTATGAGATCTAACAGGAACAGAAGGTAAAATTGCAGAAGGAGATGAAGGTGTGAAATTTTCTATATTTCACTTTCCATACGCGGGTTCTATGAAAAAAAGTCGCGTATACACGCGAGTTACAGCAGACACAGCCGCGTATGCATTGATGATAAGGAAATTTATCTGATAGCTGAAGATTTGGAGCAGAAGTCCAGGGGGAGCATCAGTCTGACTGCTGATAATTGCACTGTTAGCATTATTTTGGTTATACTCATGATAATGAAATGATACATGGGTTCTTGTGTTGAAGATTATGGATGAAGCCTGGTTGCTTTATGATGAAGAGCATTCGTTGTTGAGATGAAAGTCTTATAATTCAGAGATGAGGACAGATCATGCAGAGATTGTTGCTGATGACTTGCTGTTGAAGGTGCTTCAGATTGCAAGCTAAGGAAGAGTATTGGTTTAGGGGGAGCAGCAGGCTGAATACTAATGATTGCATTGTTGGCAATATGACTGCTTGTTCTTTGGTTTTTGTGATACTCATGCTCAAATGATGATGACTTGATACATGGTTTATTATGATGAGTTTTTGAGCCCTGGTTGCTGATAAGTATCCTTTGTACTCACACATGGATGAGTTGGATGTCATTTGATTCAGAAATAAATCATGCAGAGTGTGTTACTATGGTTGAGAGATCTTTTGCCTACATATGTTACTTCATGTTAAATATTGAAGATCATGGTGATGTTGGACCACATGGATGATTGCTTGACACCTATGTGAAGATGTTGTTCTGATATGAGAATCTCTCTTGGAAAGATTGTATTGATGCTGCAAAGAATCTGAAGGCTTGGTTACTATTGTACTGATGCCACAACCGTTGGATGACGCTTGAAGACACAACTACATCGTTCTATCTATCTGTAGTCCAAGGAAGCATTCAAATGTCTCAGAAAGAAGCTGAACACTGTCTTTGCCTCACAGAGAATCAAATCTGGTTGAAATTTAGAAGATGTCTTGGGATACGCGGGTTTCCTGAAACACAGTCGCGTATATACGCGAGTTCCTGCAAATAAAACCACGTATAACTGATTGCTGACAATTTTTGGTTGGTTCAGCTCTCTTCAGCATAGCTACAGTGCTGCTTGGTATCTCTGATACTGTTTGGTATCTCTGGTGGTGTTCCAGTTCTCATAATTCTGTTTCTAATGTTTTGATGAAGATGCCTTGATGATTTGTTGGTGGAAGTTTTCAGGATGCACAAACTAAAGGGGAGCCTTAGTCATTTGGAAAGATTTCTTGGTTGCACAGATTCAGGGGGAGCATTAGCTTTGCTGTGTATAATGCAGTGTTGGCATTATTATGGTTCTGAAATATGGTCTCTTTCTTGAGGACTTTCTGGTGTTGGTCATAAATGGTCATATTTATATTTTGGTGAAAAGGTCTTGTTGAGACCCATGATGTAAAAATTGTAATATTCAGTCATGTAAGGACTTGTCACTTTTGTAAACCCACTTGGTTGGGTAGATGAGTCAAATTTTGTAAACCCACTTGGTTGGGTAGCTGAGTCAAATTTTGTAAACCCACTTGGTTGGGTACTTGAGTCTTATATGTAAATCCACTTGATTGGATATTTGATGTAAGTATGAGTCTTTGGTGATAGGAAGTTCATAGAGTCATGTACTTCATTGACAAATATGTTTGAAGATTCAGCATGAACTCAGGGGGAGCTTGGCCACTTCAGCACATATCAGATCTGCAGAATGTTTCTTCCACATGAGGAGGAGAGTGTTGGTTTTTGATCCGCCCTTTGCCCTTGATGACAAAGGGGGAGAGTGACATGGTGTTTGAATGAAGAGAAGATAATGATGTCACATATTTGGGAGAGTGACATATTTGGGAGAGTGACATATTTGGGAGAGTGACATGGTACCTATCTGTTGTGGTAACCAAACACCATCGTGGTTGCCATCAAGTCCAAAGGGGGAGATTGTTGGAAATATGATGCAGAGTGTTGTCCTTGATGGCAACCCACTGAATGGAGATGAAGACATGCGACTGTTGACATGTGTTGTCCTTGCTGGCAATCCACCTGATGAAGTTATTCTTGACTTGATGGACTTGGTAAATGATGTAAATCTGATGTTTGTTGACAATATGATACTGAGTGTTGTCCTTGAAAAGCAAACCACTTGATGAAGATGATGACAACTTACTTGATGAAGTTGTGCTTGAGAGAATATGTTCCTGATGAAGAAAATATGATGTTTCTACAGTGTGTACAGAAGGCAATGAAGAAAGGAATTCAGAATGTACTCAAAATATGATGAAAAGAGTATGTCTCTTTGTATACGCGGATTGGCCTAGGGGAAGTCGCGTATGCACGCGGAAAATAACGTGCCAAGTCGCGTATGGGCAAAAGCGCTCAAAAAGTGCAAAACCAAGGGTAACCACCATGGTATTGACCCATTGTATTGGGTAATGATCCACCTAATTGACCCCGTCCAGGTAGTTTTGGGCTCATGGTATTGTTTTGGTCCATGGTATTGAAAAAGGGGCTCATGGTATTGAAAAAGGATAAACCTATATAAGGAGAAGAAATTCATTGTGCAAATAACAAGTGTGAGAGAAAGATGTCTGAGCTTGAATGAATACTTCTCTGCGAAGTATATCTGTATGGAAAGGGTAAAGGTTTGATGATATATCTGAATATATGAAGCACTTATGAAGAAATGATGAAGCGGGATCTTTAGATCTGAAATGTACTTGTATTTGCTAGATCTGTTTATGGAGTGATTAGATCTGTGATGAGGCGAACATCTAGGCGAACATCTGTCTGAAGTAAAGGGTTGAATCTGAGCTGAATGTCTGATCTGATGAAGTATGTTGCTCTGTAATGATTGAAGATCTATACGCTACTTCGCCGTGGAGGAAGCGCGTATATACGCAGCTTCGCTGAAGAAAAAGCGCGTATGCGCAATAAAATATACACTGAGGTATACGCTGGTTTGTGTGGATGGAAGCGCGTATATACGCGACATCAGTGAAGGGAAAGCGCGTATGCAAACTAGGGTTTGCTGAAGCAAGGGGTATGAAATATCTGATCTGTTCTGCTGTGTTTCTGCTATCTGATCTGTGTTGATAAGTATATGTTGGTGATGTATGTTTGTGCTTAAAAGTATGGAAAGGGTCCAGTCTGAAAATATGATGAAACGTGGCCTACAAGTATTGTTCTATTGAAGTTGTTGGATCCAGTGTGAAAATTGATGAAACGTGGTCCGAAGGGGTGCTGAGGGTTGTAGCCTTCAGTCAGGGGGTTGTAGCTCCCTTCCAGGTGAGGCTGGTAAACGAGATCGGGGGGTCGTAGCTCCCTTCCAGGAGAGGCTGGTAAACGAGTCAGGGGGTTGGAGCTCCCTTCCCGGAGAGGCTGGTAAACGAGCGCAGGTGGGTGCCTGCGTGCTGGTCAAGTCTGCGCCAGCACATATGTTGTAAGATGTTTTCTCTATAATAAAATATTGAAGGCTGAGCAACTGCAGCGGTGGTTTTCTCCCGACTTGGGTTTCCACCTAAAAATCCTGGTGTTCATGTGTGATACTTTGTGTGATGATTTATTCTGTTCTTACTGCACATGTTTACTGCTTATTGAATATCTGATGAATAAATGAAGGAATGATTTAAGTGAAGAATTAATGACATAAATCGATATCTGTGTATACGCGAGTTTCGTAAAGGGTATCCGCGTATATACGCAAGTCTGGTTCAGGAAAGTAGCGTATGCATTTTAGAATCAAGAAAAAGTGAAAGTTTTGAATATGCAGTAAATACTGATTCACCCCCCCCCTCTTAGTATTTTTCCCAACAGGGAGTAGGATAATTATC
>JAXQQM020076934.1:0-14904 GCA_034641835.2 Pinus albicaulis
ATCAGAAATTAATTGTGGAATTTGTAAGCATCTATCGATCTTGTTTTACTTAGCTCTATCTATAATTAATATAACAAAAAATATTTTATATTAAATATATGATTTGTTATGGGGTATAAAGCTTGCAGGGAACAGAGTATGGAACTACGCCAACAAATGAAATGTTGAAAGATGGCATGAAACTTGGTTTTGAAGGAATATGTATAGTTCATGAGTCAATTCTTTCCATGGTACAACATTTATTTTTGATTTACATTGATGTATATTATTTAATATTGCAATTTTCATTATTCTCACCAATGTATATACACTCATTATAGTTTATTTTTATGTTTGTAGATGGAAGGTTAAGAAGAAGAAAACAATCAACACCGTGAAAAAAACATTCCTAAAAATAACCTGTCATGGAATTATCTCGAGCAATGACAATAGTTCAAGTGAAAAAGGATGATCAATATGTTTGGATATCAAAGCAAGGCGTTGTATTTTGTGAAATATTTGTCTATGAAATCAAACATTTTGTTTAATGTAATGGACATAATGTCCCAATTGAAAGATAGAGGGATACTAATAATTGTCCCATTTTGAATGAAAAATATTTTCTTATTCATATATATATATATATATAATAAAATACGCTTTAAATTATTCTATTGCGTTCTCCATTTTCGCTGTGAAATGTAACACCACTCATTAAATATATGGATGATTAAATATTATAATGAAGAGATGCGAAATCTGATGATATGTTATAACAAATTAATCCAAACATGACATTCAAATGCACTAATAAAAATTTAATTAATATGAATAATGTTATAAGGTATGTGTCGACTTTTGATAAATAATGAATTTTAAAAAATCACAATAATTGCACTGTCATAGGTCAATGTTTCTAAAAAATACAAAATGAACACCAAAGCATGTTATTTAATGTGCACCGGTGCATTTGTATGATAATGCGCACCAGTGCGTTTCTACGACCTATGGGCACTACAAAAATACCCATACAAATTATAATGCTTAGTGTGCTTGTGTGATACTGCACACCAATCCATTTATGTGAGACTGCTCACCGATGCGTTTCTAAGACCTATGGGCACTGCACAAATACCAATACCAATTAGAACGCTTGGTGCATTTGTGTGATACCGCACGCTAGTGCGTTTGTATAATATTGTGCACCAATGTGTTGATACAACCTATGGGCACTGCACAAATACCAATACCAATTAGAACGACTCGGTGCGTTGTATCACCTACAGTGTGCCCGGTGCAGTTTTACACCTTAACGGCCCAATGCATGCACCTTCGACCACCCCAAGGCGATCGTGTAACTGATAGGAACTAGGATGTTGCTAAACACCCCCGGGCATCCTAAATTTGCTTTCCATCCCAGTGCTTGGTAGGTTTATAGTACCAGTGCATTCATTGTAAAAAAAACTGGTGCGTTGACACTTGATGAGCACACCGATGAGAAAAAAATCCGTAACAACCTCTGGCCTCTCATTTTTTTTTAGTTGTGTTGAAATTATGTTAGAAGCTCTGCAAAAACCTCCGTTACCGAAAACGAATGTTGTAGCAATTTTTTTTTTGAAAATTTTGGCCAATTTTGTTACACTAAAAACCTTCGTTATAACCTTTGCTATAGGATATTTTCCTTGTAGTGTGTTGTATCCAAGGAGGGCATTACCATAGATCCATAAAAGATAAGGGCCATCATGGAGTGGGTAGCTCCTAAGAATGTAGATGAGGTGAGATCATTCATGGGATTGGCAGGTTATTATAGGAGGTTCATGAGGAACTTATCACAACTTTTTTATCCTATTACATCGTGGTAGAGAAAATGTAAGAAGTTTAATTAGACAGAGGAGTGTAAGGTTAGTTTTGAGAGGCTTAAGTAGTTGTTGACACATGCTCCTGTGTTAAATATTGAAGATCCGGGAAAGGAGTTTGTAATATGTACAAATGCATGCAAGAGAGGACTTGGTAGAGTCCTTATGCAAGATGGATAGGTGGTATGATATGAGTCACAAAAACTCAATGAGCACAAGAAAAAATACCCGACACATGATCTTGAGCTAGTTGTGATCATTCATGCACTGAATATGTTGAATAACTATCTTGTTGGCAAGAGGTTTGTTTTGATGAGTGATCACATTGGGTTGAGGTACTTGTTGAGCTCCAAGAATGTTATTTCTTCCACCACATTCCACTTGATTTCTTTTGTCCATTGTTAATATTAGGCTCAAATGATCAATAGAATTAGTTAAAATTGCTTTGAGAATGAATATCATGACTAACTTGCTATGTTTTTATGATCTTGTCATTGTAGTACTTTTTGAACTAGGTCTAGCTACAGAATGCAGACATTCTGTAGTTAGTTTCCGATTCTGCAGTTGTCTTCATGTCTAAGCAGGTTCCAGGTGTCCTCTCAGAGAAAACCACACATGGTCATATTCCACATCATGCCCTCAGCATTTTTTGCTCTCCACGAAGATTGAACGAAATTATGTACGTGGTTATGCACGTGGGAACTCAAACTAGGAGATAGACTCCTAATAGGACAAGGACAGTCCAGATGTCCTTAGTCATATTACGATGCCACCTTTAGATTTCTAGTTCGATTTTAATATGGAAAGACAGTTATCCCTGGATGATCTCGGATTCTGTTATGTAAATTTGTTATAAATGTGGCTCGGGGAACCGAGAGACGAGGTTAGATTTTATGGTTGATTGCTAGATTTCAGAAGTCTGAAAACACTCTATTTTGAAGTAATTTCTATTTAATGAAAGAAGCAGCATTTTCTTGAAAGCGTTGAATAAATCTTGAAGTAGATTTCGTGCTACTCTAGTGGTAGAGGGCCCCTGCCTCCTGAGCAGCCTTGTTTATACGGTTTAGATAAGTATTTTAGTCTCGTTTTCATTTCTAGCTTAGGCAAGTTTTTGAAGTTTATGTTCATACTTGTTTACATTAATTATCATAGCTAGACGTCCTCTAATAAACTCTTCCAAAATATCATTACGATGAATAAGGCATAGCTGTGGATTTGTAGGTTTTAGTTGCATTTCCTTTCGTTAAATATCACAGTTAGACTTACTCTAATAAACTCTTCCAAAATATCATCATGATGAATAAGGCATAGCTGTGGTATTGTGGGTTTTAGTTTCTTGTTTACGCTGAGTGTCACAGCCGGTCTTACTCTTACAAACTCTTCCAAAATATCATGAACAACGAATAAGAAACAGCTGTGGTGTCTTAGATTCTAGTTGTATTTGCTTTCAGTCTTATGTTTATGTTCAAATTACATTGAATAATACAGCCATATTTGTTTTACAAACTCTTCCAAAATATCATTCATATTGAACGAGATGGACTTTAGAATTCCTTAGGTTAGTTGAATGTTAATTTGGTTATAGCACTCCGGAGGTAGAATGCATTTAGCTCAGCTCTGTCACCACATTTCAGTTTGATAATGGCATTTTAGTTTAACACTGTTCACTGTACTCCAAGTAGACTAGTAGCACTCTAGTTTAGTCTTAGCTCACTGTATTAACATTCCAGTTTAGTTGCTATCCATTGAATTTTAAATTGTATTAGTTGTTAAATTTAAATACCACGGTCTTCATTATTTACAAAACTTCTTTTGTTCCAAACTCATATTAATACATAATCATCTGGACAGAAGCTAGTATCATTCTAAGGCCTAGAGTATTTTGCAACCTTTTTACCATTTCACAAACAAGCCTTTTCTCAAAGACTATTCTAAAAAGGAAATCTATAACTTTTGAGTGAGGCCTAGTGGTGTTAAATTGAGTTGCAGAACAGAATTAGAAGCTATTTTAGAGTAGAAATCTTATTATGCTACAAATGTTCTTTTCCAAATATATTCCAATAAACCTTTAATCATGGATGAGATGTTGTAACATTGTAAGTTGATTGTTTGATTGTTTAGTTAGGAGAACTTCATTTACACTTAACTTGTCCATTTCTCAAGCTCTTCCAACACATCTTTAATGAATGAATTGGATAAGTTTAAGTTCATGTTGTGATTTATTTTCTTACACTGAAGTCATTATCAAAATTTGCATTTGTTGTTTTCCATCCATAATTTAGGCTTTGTTATGTTTTAACACAACCAATAGCTTCTTTTCACCAGCACTTAGTTCTTTCCTTTTTCAACATAAAACCATAAAACCAAAAACATCACAAAACACTAAACACAATGTAGTGAGAAAAAAATACCTAGGCACATATAGTGCACCACACTTCAGCAGTTTACCAACCCTGGTTGACAATTAATGAACTCAATTTAGGAACACTAGGTTGAGCACAAACATTTTGGCACCGTTGCCAGTGAAGTGTAACTAGGTAGCCTTGTTTCTTAACTCAAAAAAACAATTATATGCGTAGAGAGAGAGACTCAAGGGGTAGATTCATAAGAAGTAGAAGCAGAAGCTTGATTCCTAGAACACCACTTGTTTCACCTAGACCAGGAGCCATCAAACCTCCAACTCAAACCCACATTCCATCCCTTACTGATCCTAGACTCCCAGAGGACTTAAGATTAGATATTCCATTAGAAAGACCTTCCACTTCATCCACTAAACCTGTCTTAGAAGAAGATTCAAGGACTCCTGTTAGATATAAAAAATTTTCCACTTCCACAGAAGAATCAACTATGGAAGAAGAGGGGGGAGGAGGAGTCTTTAATGGAGAACACACATTATTTGGAGGGGGTAGAGGTAGAGGTAGAGGAAAAGGGGGTAGAGGTGTAGAAGGAGAAGGAGGTAGAGGAAGAGGTAGAAGAGAAATGGGAAGCTCTTTTGGGTTTCCTATTGTAGATGAAGAAACTAATACAAATATGAAAAACATTTCACCCTCTGTCCTTCCAAACTTCTATGGACTTAAAACTGAAGATCCTGAAACCTTCCTATTTGAATTTGAAGTCCTGTGTAGAACTTATGACTACTTACAAGATGCTCAAAAACTTAAACTATTTCCTTCAACATTGAAAGGAGCAGCATTGAAGTGGTTTATGAGTTTGATCAACAATTCTATTAGAACATGGGAAGATATGAAACAAGCATTTCTAGAGAGGTATTTGGATTATTGTATGCCAATCAATCATAAGGAGGAAGTGTTTAAGATGTTACAAAAAGAAGATGAAAACCTGGAAGATTTGCTGGAGAGATTTCATTACAACATCAAAAGAGAAAAAATGGAAAACTTAGATCAAGACACCTTAAAAGCTCTCTTGTTGAAAACAATTAGGGATGAATGGTTGGATATCCCTAACATGGTGGGAAAAGGGGATATATCTCAGCTCACATTGCCTGAAATATTTGAGTTATGTAGTAACCTTTCAAGAGGGAAATCCAAAACTGTAAAAGGCCCAAGAGACCCTGCTCTTGCAAGGGCAAGTAAGTCTGCTTCTGGGACAGTAAGTAGGGCAGAAATAGGACATATGCTTGATGATTTCAAATCTGATATCTTAGGGAGTCTTAGTGAACAAATAGACACCCTTAAGCTACAAAACAAGCAAAAAGCTGAATCTGATGCCTTAGCAATCTTTTGTCCCAAATGTAGAAAGAAGCATGCCCTGAGAGAATGTCCTTTGGATGCAAAAGTTGTAGAGACCTGTGTCATTTGTTTAGAAAAACATGATACCAAGATTTTTCCTTCACTTCCTGGTCTTAAAGCTGTTTTTCAAGAAGATACTCCTACAAGTTCCACAAAATCTCTCAATTTTGTCTCTAGAAGTCCTTGGCAAGGACCTCAAACACAAGGATTCCATGATCAAATGTATAACCAACCTCCACTAAATTGGAATTCTTGGCAGCAACCTTGGCCCCAATTTCAAAATCAATCTCAAGCTTGGGCACAACGTTCACAAAATCCCTATGGAAGATACTCTCAGTACTATCAGTATCCACCATACCCACATTTTTCTCCTCAACAAAATTTTCAACAAAATCCTCAAAATCCACAACATCAAAATCAACCACTCCCATTACCATTTCCTTAGAAATCAAACTAGTTGCCTGCTCAACCCATACCAAACCCCAACAATAAAAATCCTCAGAATACATACATGATAGAAGGCCAACAGTTTCCAACTTATTTAAGTACTCCTCTAGACCTTAGTGATGTTCAACTTAGGTCTGGTAGAATACTTGAAAAGAGGAAACCTTCTGTGATTATACAAGAATAAGACAACTCTGAGGAAGACTCTCTACAGGAAAATAAAAGTCTTGAAGAAGACACATCTTTTCAGGACCCAAACATTGAAAAATCAAAACAAAAAGAACCAATAATTTCAACTCCTGTATTAGAGCAGCCATCAACATCCACTCCTACACCTCCCTTTCCAAAAAGATTACAAATTGATAGAGGTGTAGAAAAACAAATTATGGTGCCTAATTATGATTTCCTAGATGAGCTGAGAAATGTTTGCATTAAGATTCCATTATTACAAGCCATCAAGGAAATTCCAATTTTAGCAAAGACAGTAAAGGAGTTGAACATGAAGAAAACAAGAAAAAGAATAAGAGAGACAAAGAAAATTCAAATGGCAGGAAAAATAACAGACATTATGATGGGTAAGATTTCCATTCCAAAGTATCTAGACCCAGGAAATCCAGTTGTTAAAATTCACATCAATGGAATTGAGATCCAAAACACACTCATTGATTTAGGAGCAGCAAACAATATCATGAATAGACAAATCATGGATAAACTGAAACTTCCTAATATTCTCTTTACACCCACATTATTACAATTAGTAGACAGATCTGTGATCAAACCTGATGGGGTAATAGAAGACATTCCAGTGTCCCTAGATTCTTGGGAGTACCCTGTGGATTTTATGATCCTAACTCCTAAGAATAATCTAGGAGGACATCCTGTTATATTAGGAAGACCTTGGTTAGCTACAGCTGATGCTTTCATTAGTTGTAGATATGGTGATATGTACATCTCTGATGGTAGTTCAACTAAGAAATTCACTTTGTATCCTCCATCAAGGACAATTACAGATTTAGATGATACTCAATGGATAGAGGATGAAGAAGACTTACAACCTCTCTTCACAATTTCAGAAATTAGTGAAGATAGTCAAATTCTGAATACTTTAGAAAAATTTGAATCCTCTTCGGAATGTAAACATGAACCATTTCAAGAAGAATCCAACATTGAGTTTTTATCATCAAGATAGATGTCTCTTCATTCTATGGATAAATTTGGCAGCTCTACAAGTGAGATATTTCCAGGCAAAACTTTAAACATAAACAAGAACCTAGAAAAATCTCAACAAGAAGAGCTAGTCAAGATCTTACAGAGACATTCTTCTGCATATGCATGGGAGTACACTGATATGAAAGGGATAAGTCCTAAGACTTGCACTCATCACATCTACATAGAGGAAAATTGTAAACCAATCAGACAACCTCAAAGAAGGATGAATCCAAATCTTAGGGAGATTGTTAAAGAAGAATTGTAGAAATTTTTGAATGTCAACTTTATCTATCCTATTTCAGATAGTCAGTGGGTTTCTCCTTTGGTAATTGTGCCAAAGAAAAATGGTAAATGGAGGGTATGTATTGACTACCGAGAATTAAACAAAGCTACTCTTAAAGATCATTTTCCCTTACCTTTCATAGATCAGGTGTTAGATACATTAGCTGGAAAAAAGTACTTCTCATTTTTATATGGGTTTAGTGGTTATAATCAAACCCAAGTAGCACTGGAAGATCAAGAAAAAGCCACATTTACCTGTCCTTGGGGTACCTATGCTTACCGAGTATTGCCATTTGGACTATGCAATGCACCCGCAACATTTCAAAGGGCAGTACTAGGAATTTTTTCAGATCTAATACATGATTGTGTAGAGGTATATATGGATGATTTCACAATTTATGGAAACACATTTGAAAAATCCTTAGCAAACTTGGAAAATTTCTTAATGAGATGTAAAGAAGAAAATCTTTCTCTAAGTCATGAGAAGTGTTTTATGATGTTTACTGAAGGAATTGTTTTGGGACATCACATTTCAGGGGATGGGATTAGAGTTGATGAGTCAAAAGTTGAAGTCATCTCTAACTTATCTATTCCAAGTTGTCAAAAATATGTTAGGATTTTTCTTGGATTTACAGGGTATTATCGAAGATTTATAGAAAAATTCACCAAGATAGCATCTCCACTCTTCAAATTACTTACCAAAGACTATGATTTCAAATGGAATTCTGATTGCCAGTTAGCCTTTGAGACCCTGAAAACAAAAATTTTTGAAGCACCTATTTTAAGGGGACCTAACTGGAAGTTACCTTTTCATATTTCAATAGATGCCTCAGATACAGCTCTAGGAGCAGTATTGGGACAAAAAGACCTGATTCCTTATGTCATCTACTATACCGGTAAAAATTTGACTCCTGCAGAGTTAAACTATACTGTAATTGAAAAAGAGTTTTTATCTGTTGTTCATGCCATAAAAAAATTCAGACACTATATAACAGGCTATGAAACTTTTGTTCACACAGATCATTCTACAATTAGATATTTAATGAACAAATCAATTACTAATGGCAGAGTCATAAGATGGTTATTGATTTTACAAGAATCCAACATTACCATTCTAGATAGGCCTGGAAAACAAAACACAGTAGCCGATTTCCTATCTAGACTCCAAAACATCCAAGACAATACCCCAGTTGAAGATCAATTTCCTGATGAATATCTTTTTGCAATTTCTACTCAGACTCCTTGGTTTGCTGACATTGCTAATTATTTAGTTTCAGGAAAAATTCCTTCAATAATGAATGCAAGAGATAAAATAAAAATCATTTATGACAGTGCAAAATATTCATGGGTTGCTAATGAGTTGTATAAGACAGGTCCAGATCTTATTATTAGGAGATGTGTTCGGGAAGATGAGATGCCTGAGATTCTCAAAGCATGTCATGATGAACCTTGTGGCGGACACTTTGCTGATAAGAGGACAACTTATAAGGTCCTTCATTTAGGATATTATTGGCCATCCCTTTTCAAAGATGCTAAAGAGTATGTCAAAAGGTGTGACAGTTGCCAAAGGGTAGGGAAACCTTCTCCTTCAGGTGAGATGCCATTGCAGCCTCAGGTACATATTGAACCTTTTGAAAAATGGGCTTTGGATTTTGTAGGACCTATTAGTCCTCCATCAAGACAGAAGAAATACATATTAGTTTTCACTGATTATGTTACCAAATGGGTAGAGGCCAAGCCATTACTTTTTGCTACTGAAGCATCTGTAGTTAATTTTCTTTTTGAGGATATTTTTACTCGTTTTGGTGTCCCAAGGGAAATTGTTACAGATCAAGGCTAGTGGAACAAATAATGGAGAGGTACAAAATCAGACACATAAAATCTACTCCCTATTATCCACAAGCAAATGGTCAAGTGGAATCTACTAATAAGGTCATTGAAGGGATCCTAACAAAGACTGTTCATTTACATAGAAGAGATTGGGTAGATAGGCTTCCTGAAGCCTTGTGGGCCTATAGAACTACATGGAGAAGCACAACAGGCCATACTCCTTATGAAATTGTTTATGGAAAGCAAGTTTTGTTTCCCATAGAGTTCCAGATTCAAACTTTCAAAATGGCAGTTCATCTAGGACTTGATCTATCAGAGGCACAAAAGCACAGATTGGAGCAGATTAATGAATTGGATGAGATCAGACAAGATGCAGTTCAGAAAACCAGTATAGTCCAACAGCAAAGGACTAGATGGCACGACAAGTACATCAAGGAGAAGAAGTTCAAAGAAGGTGACTGGGCTCTCTTGTTTGATTCAAAGTTCAAGGATTTTCAAGGTAAATTTCAAACACATTGGCTTGGGCCATATGAAATTGTGAGAATTTTTGACAATGGAGCAATAAAAATCAGGACAATAGATGAAGAGGAGGTCACTTTTCTTGTGAATGGCCATAGATTGAAACTATATCATAAACCACTTTCAAGAGAAGAATTTGTCAAGAAGTTCCAGGAAAACAGTGATGTGAAGTTAATGAAGAAGAATCTTTCTTCTTCATCAACTTAATTGAATTTTCTGAAGTCATTTTATTGAAAAAAAATAAAAAAATAAATAAAAAATAAAGTATAAACATGAAAACTAATCACTGATTAGCGTGTTTATACAGAAAAGGTAGAGTGAAAATCAGAATCTTTCTGACACTCTAGCTTTCCAAATTTGTTTTTCTGCAAGCAGTTGTTACAAAATCATAAGTGCAGATTCATTTCACTTATGGTCCATTTCATTCATCCATACTCCATTTCACTTCATTCATTCATACTTCACTTCATTCCATATTTCATTCATTTCATTCCATACTTCATCCACCTCATTTCAATTCAATATTTTTAAAAGTTTGATGTCTTTCTGCAATTGAATAATACATGTCATAAATTGCAAACCATTTCTCATACTTCACTTCATTTCATAAGTTGTGATCCATTCCACTCCATTATTCATTTCATTCATACTCCATCCTACCATATTTCATTACTCATTTCATACAACCTTTCATCATTCCAGCTTCAAACCATATTTCAAGTTCTCTACAGGTACATTCTGCAATCAATCAGACATTCTGCAGCCAGTCAGACATTTTGTAGCCAGACATACATTCTGCAGCCAGAGAGCCTGAAAGCATTGACCAGTAATCATTTAATTTGCAACAAAATGATCCTGCATATCCATGAACAAGAAAAATCAAAAAGGTTATGAAGACTCAAAAATTGATGATTTCCAGGGGAGAATAAAGCATATGAAGACCACAAAAGTCAGATGAAAGGCAAAGGTAAAAGTTCTGATTATAATGACATATCATGAAAAATTTTAGTATAGTCAAGTTAGGAAATTATTCAAAAAGTTGTTTTACTTAATTTTGTTGATCATGCCGAACAAACCTCCCGCAAAACTTTGGATAAAAATCCTTCTATTCCGCCACTTCAAATCCCATATCCAATCATCATTTAAAAGTCTAGACGGTTAAAGTGATGAAGTGATTGGATTAGTTACGTCACCAAGCCAAAGCATTTAATGATGATTTTTGACTTCGTTACAAAATATCTCCGCGGTATTTTCACTCATTGATTCGTTTTCTTCACCTTCACTTCATTATACCCATTCCGTAACCACTCCATATCACTCTTTCCTGGAGCCAACCTTTAACCATTCCAGTTTGTGAAACAGAGGAATCTCTGTAATAGCCATTGTCACCGTGAACAGAGGAGCAACAATTTGAAGATTGGAGAAAGGAATTATGGGCCTCATCGTGAGAACTGAACCAGTTGGTACTAAGTACTTGGAAGGATATCCCCAAATCAGAGAAATCTTACAACAAGTAGGATGGTTGCAATTCCTTGAAAAATTCAGTGGCTTCCACAAAGAGGCTACTAAAACTTTTGCAAGATCCTTTAATGGAGCCGAGGTTGAAGTTGGAGATATTAAATTCACTGTCACAGAGGCTTTTATTGTAGAAGCAACAGGATTGCCTAGACAAGGAGAAAGGTGGTTTAAGAACAGAGAATTTCATAACGAAGCATGGAAGCAGATACTCAAGTCACCAGGTATGGATGTCACTGTTTTTAAAAAGGGTATCTCGAGCTCTGCGTTAAAGAACAAATGGAGGAACATGTTGCTTATCCTGCAAAAATTCATCACTTGTGAAGGTAGATATGGTACTTTCTATGTTTACCATATTAAGTTGATAATGCATTTTCTAGAAGAAGAACTCAACTTCCCCTTTTTCTTGCTTCATAGTTTAAAGAAAATGGCTTCAAGTGTTCAAAAGAGAATTCAATTTCTGGAAACAACCTTATACCACCATGGGTTAGTCAAGATTTTAATTGAACATCATTTAGCAAAAATGGGAGATACTTGGGATGACTTCTTGGTGAGAAATCACTTTGAGGAACCAAAGGAACCTCCACCTGAAGACAAACCTACAAAAAGAAGCAGAAAATGGAAATCCTCCAAAACTAAAACTGGTAAAACAATACAAGAAAGCAGTGAAGAAATGATTTCTGAAAAATTAGTTCAGATCAAGAAGCAGCTTAAGAAAGAGAGGATCATAAGAAAATTTTCCAGAGAAAAAGGAGAAGGGCCATCTCAACCGAGAAGGAGCCACAGACTTAGGGGGATACTAAAGAAAACAAAAGTTAAACAAATTGGATTCATAAACATAGAAGACGAAGAAACAGCTACTGAGTAGGATTTTGATGAAGAAACTCCTGAAATAGATCCTGCACAGCAAGAAATTTACAACTATGTTGAGTCATTGGAGAGAAGAGCTTCAGAAAGTAGAGATAGAACCCCTAGTCCACCAGAGTCTGAAATAGATGTGCTAAGAAGAGATAAGTATGAGCTAGAAGTACTTAATAGGCATATCAGGAATGAAAATGATATTTTGAGGGAGCAAGTTAAACTAAAAACCAATATGAATTCAACCCTGTCTCTACAAATGGACAAAGTGGAAAAGGCCAATGAAAAATTGAAAAAAAGAAACAAAAAGTTAATTAGGGCACTTACCAATTTAAGGTTCAAGTTAGTCATCAGGAAGCCCAGAAGGCCTTTAACTACCAGGCAAAGAAGAAGAAGAGGGTTGGATGTTCTTGCAGAGGTCTCAGAGTTCATGGAATAATTGCATGAGGACATGCAAGAATCTAGCAGTGGGGGTATGTTGAGCTCCAAGAATGTTCTTTCTTCCACCACATTCCACTCCATTTCTTTTGTCCATTATTAATCCCACGCTCAAATGATCAATGAAATTAGTTAAAATTGCTTTAAGAATGAATATCACGACTAACTTTCTATGTTTTTATGATTTTGTCATTGTCGTTCTTTTTGAACTAGGACTAGCTACAGAATGCAGACATTCTGTAGCTAGTTGCCAATTCTGCAGCTGTCTTCATGTCTAAGCAGGTTCCAGGTGTCCTCTCAAAGAAAACCACACATGGTCGTATTCCAGATCATGCCCTCAGCATTTTTTGCTCTCCATGAAGATTGAACGAAATTCTGTACGTGGTTATGCACGTGGGAACTCAAACTAGGAGATAGACTCCTAATAGGACAAGGACAGTCCAGATGTCCTTAGTCATATTACGATGCCACCTTTAGAGTTCTAGTTTGATTTTAATATGGAAAGACAATTATCCCTGGATGATATTGTATTCTGTTATGTAAATTTGTTATAAATGTAGCTCGGGGAACCGAGAGACGAGGTTAGATTTTATGGTTGATTGCTAGATTTCAGAAGTCTAAAAACACTCTATTTTGAAGTAATTTCTCTTTAATGAAAGAAGCAACATTTCCTTGAAAGCGTTGAGTCAATCTTGAAGTAGATTTCATGCTACTCTAGTGGTAGAGGGCCCCTGCCTCCTGAGCAGCCTTGTTTATACGATTTAGATAGTATTTTAGTCTCATTTTCATTTCTAGCTTAGGCAAGTTTTTGAAGTTTATGTTCATACTTGTTTACATTAATTATCACAGCTATACTTACTCTAATAAACTCTTCCAAAATATCATTACGATGAATAAGGCATAGCCGTGGTATTGTAGGTTTTAGTTGCATTTCCTTTCGTTAAATATCACAGTTGACTTACTCTAATAAACTCTTCCAAAATATCATCATGATGAATAAGGCATAGCTGTGGTATTGTAGGTTTTAGTTGCTTGTTTACACTAAGTGTCATAGCAGGTCTTACTCTTACAAACTCTTCCAAAATATCATGAACAACGAATTAGAAACAGCTGTGGTGTCTTAGATTCTAGTTGTATTTGCTTTCAGTCTTGTGTTTATGTTCAAATTACATTGAATAATACAGCCATATTCGTTTTACAAACTCTTCCAAAATATCATTCATATTGAACGAGATGGACTGTAGAATTCCTTAGGTTAGTTGCATGTTAATTTGGTTATAGCACTCTGAAGGTAGAATGCATTTAGCTCAACTCTGTCACCACATTTTAGTTTGATAATGGAATTTTAGTTTAACACTGTTCACTGTACTCCAAGTAGACCAGTAGCACTCTAGTTTAGTCTTAGCTCACTGTATTAACATTCCAGTTTAGTTGCTATCCATTGCATTTTAAATTATATTAGTTGTTAAATTTAAATACCACGGTCTTCATTATTTACAAAACTTCTTTTGTTCCAAACTCATATTAATACATAATCATCTGGACAGAATCTAGTATCAGTCTAAGACCTGGAGTATTTTGCAACCTTTTTACCATTTCACAAACAAGCCTTTTCTCAAAGACTATTCTAAAAAGGAAATCTATAACATTTGAGTGAGGCCTAGTGGTGTTAAATTGAGTAGCAGAACAGAATTAGAAGCTAGTTTAGAGTAGAAATCTTATGATGCTACAAATGTTCTTTTCCAAATATGTTCTAATAAACCTTTAACCATGGATGAGATGTTGTAACATTGTAAGTTTATTGTTTAATTTTTTAGTTAGGAGAACTTCAATTACACTTAACTTGTCCATTTCTCAAGCTCTTCCAACACAGCTTTAATGAATGAATTGGATAAGTTTAAGTTCATGTTGTGATTTATTTTCTTGCACTGAAGTCATTATCAAACTTTGCATTTGTTGTTTTCCATCCATAGTTTAGGCTTTGTTATGTTTTAACACAACCAATAGCTTCTTTTCACCAACACTTAGTTCTTTCCTTTTTCAACATAAAACAATAAAACCAAAAACATCACAAAACACTAAACACAACGTAGTGAGAAAAAAATACCTAGGCACATATAGTGCACCACACTTCAGCAGTTTACCAACCCTGGTTGACAATTAATGAACTCAATTTAGGAACACTAGGTTGAGCACAAAAAATACTTTTTTGATCAACCGAATCT
>JAXQQM020082727.1:0-197670 GCA_034641835.2 Pinus albicaulis
CATATAGTGTAGAAATTAGCTGAATAAATCACTTATTCACTGAAGATTAACCTGGTCATATATCAATTTCGAATTGCATACATAACACATAACCTTCTTCTACAATTAATTGTCACATGCGGAAATAACAGAAGCAATCTCACATCAACTCAATCACACATTAACTCAGTATGTATGGGGAAAGCCTATAGCTGAAAACCCCGCAGCTATTGTGTATATTATAATGGAGAAATCAAGTAACCAAACAAGTACAATACTCCTCACAAGTACTCAGTACTCTCTCATGAAGTTACTCACAATCTGACTCAGTTTTGAACAAGTCTGAGGTTCAAAACTCCCCGCCACTTGCCTTGCCTCTATTGCGCAATCATGGCCTGTATATGAAGAGGTTCAAGGTTCGAATCCCCTTCCCTTGATTGCGTAATTGTCATGGACAATTCCTCCAAGTGTAATGCAAATCTCATGCTAAACAAATCTACCAACTGATAGCTTTACTCACCCTTTCATCTACCTCTTCCACTGGTCTCCACTGAACTGATCATGCACTGTAGTGAACTGAAGTGTTCTTGAGTTGACTAATGAGTTAATATTTAGTAAATTAAATATTATTTAATTTACTCCACTCATATCTAGTTGATTAGTTAGTTAACTAATCCCAACTAGTTCAACTAAAACAAACAAAACACAACTCCACTATCTGTCCCGTTAACTCCTCCAAAACTTCTGCCACTGAAGTCTAACTGAAGCCAACCATGCAAGATGCCATCAAACCCTAGGAACCACGTGATTCCTTGTGTCAGTTGCACGAGCCACCTCCATGACTCAAACTGAAGTGCGCCAAGAGAGTAAACTGCTGTTTATAGTCAAAATATTATTAAGGGTAAATAATATTTGACTTCCATATTTTTAGGAGATCAGTCTAAAAATAGCCCGGGTCCTAAAAATAAGGGTCTCATCTATTTTTACTGACATGTCGCATACTTTAAGAATTTCCAAGTAGAATTCCCAAATTATGCTCCGTATGTCTAAAAATAGACATAGTCTAAAAATAGACTTTGCGCCAGAATTTGCCTGCGGGCCCACTTAGTGAAGGCGACTTCATTTCACTAAGCTCCATCATCTTGCCGCATTCTCAACACTCCCTCTCAGCAAGATATGGATTATCTGCAATCCCTATCCTGCCTCTGTGGAATTCGAACTTGCTCCTGGTGAGCGCCTTCGTCAGGATGTCGGCATCCTGATCCTCCGTGGGAACATATGAAAGCATCATGATCCTCCGCTGAACACAATCTCTGATGTGATGGTACCCGATGTCGATATGTTTGGACCTATCATGAAATACTGGATTAGCCGAGAGCTTGATGCAGCTCTGGTTATCACAGTAGATCACTGTAGGCTCCAAATGCAACCTGAACAATCCTGCGAAGATCTTCCTCATCCAAATAGCCTCTGCCATGCCCAAGCTGGCCGCCATGTAATTGACTGGACTGAGTGCTGATCAGGTGGATTGCCTCGCCGTACCATATAAATGTCATTTAATCTAATGCCGAAACCTCCAAGTGTTCTTCCGGTCTCATGCCTCGCTATTCGCATCAAGAAACTGCAGTTTCACTCCATCCTCCTGTCTGTACCATAGACCATATCCCGATGTGCCTCTGATATAGCGCAATACATGCTTGCCCGCCTTCCAAAGAGCTTGGTAGGCTTAACCATAGCTTGCGAAAGCTGGTTAACTGCATAGCATATATCGGGTCGAGTATTGACCAGATACATCAACGACCCCACCAATTGTCGATAGACAGTGGCATCCACTACCTCCTCCGAAGTAGCATCTCCCTTCCTCCATTCACCAGGAAGAGGGGTATCAACAGGCTTGCAGCCTTGCATGTTGAACCTCTCCAGAATCTCCCGAGCATACTTGCCCTGAGAAACAAACAGTCCTCCACTGCGCTGCCAAATCTCCAATCCCAGGAAATAATGAAGGATGCCCAGGTCCTTCATCTCAAACTCTCGTGCAAGATCATCCTTGCATGAAAGTATCAACTGCTCGTCGCCAGTCAAAATCAGATCATCTACATACAGTACGATGATCAACAGCTTTCCCTCCACCACAATCTGGTACAGGTTTGGATCCGCCTCACTCTTGGAGAATCCAAGCCCGGTGAAGTAGCTGTCTATCCGAGTGTACCAAGCACGAGGTGCTTGCTTCAGCCCGTACAGTGCTCTCTTGAGTTGGCACACATGCGACTCACTGCTGAAGATCTCAAAACCTTCAGCTGCTCTATGTACACCTCCTCCTCAATAACTCCATTGAGGAAAGCAGTCTTCACATCCATCTGATGAATGTGCCACCCCATCTGCGCTGAGAGAGCAAGGATCGTCCGTATGGAAGAGTACCTTGCGACAGGTGCAAAAGTCTCCTCATAGTCAATCCCCTCGATCTGTGAGAAGCCACGGGCAAAAATCTCTCCTTGTACTTCTCCACACTCCCGTCAGCCGCCTGCTTCACCTTGTAGATCCATCGCGAACATACAACTGATTTCCCAACCGGTCTTGGGACAATCTCCCATGCACTGTTCCTGATGATCGAATCATATTCTTCGATCATGGCATCAACCCATGCGGGTTCCTCCACGGCTTCCTCAAAAGAGGATGGCTCTGTCACAACACATTGACTCACAAGAGCCATGTATCCAGTGTACCGATCCGGTGACTGTCTCTGTCTGCGCTGTGCCGTAGGTGGTCCTACAACCTTCTCTGCATCCCGAGCCAGTCGCTCAGCTTCTGTAGTGCGCATGCGCCCTCTGATGGTTGGCGCTGCCTGGGTGGTTTCTTCCACCTCCTGAACCTCCTCTTGTGGCTGATCCACATCCGGAAGCTCCTCCTTAGGAACTAACAGCTCCTCATCTGCATGCAAGTGTAGCTCCTCTCAAGCGAACACTGCATGGCTTTCTCCTCCTGGAATTTTATATCCCGTCGCACAACAGTCTTGCGACTGTCTGGCACATACACCCGATAGTTGTGAGGTGTATCAGTGTACCCCACAAATATTCCAACTTCAGCAGTTGGATCCAGCTTCCTTCTTGCATCCTTCGTCACATGCATGAAGACAGGAGATCCGAAAATCCGCAAATGGGAAATATCAGGCCTCTTGCCAGAATAAGCCTCCTCTGGTGTACTCATGCCAAGAACCTTGTGAGGACAACGGTTCTGCACATACACTGCTGTATTGCATGCCTCAGCCCACAAGTGAAGGGGTAGGCCCCGATCATGCAACATCGCCCGTGCAGCACCCACGATCGTTCTGTTCTTCCGCTCAGCCACCCCGTTCTGCTGTGGGTTATGGGGTGCGATGAGCTCTCTCCGAATCCCTTCTGCGCTGCAAAACTCTTTGAATTCAGCCGAGATGAATTCACCACCGTTATCACTCCTTAGAGCAATCACCTTCTTCCCCGACTCCTTCTCGACCAGTGCTTTAAACTCACAGAACTTCGCGAATGTATCGCTCTTCTTCTGCATGAAGAAGATCCAGCACTTTCGAGAGAAATTATCAACAAAGATCACATAATACCTGTGCTTTGCTGTCGAAGCAACTGAGAAAGGACCACACACGTCTGTGTGAACTCTCTCAAGGATCGTCGTGGCGCGACTATCCTTCTCGTGAAAGGTGGTTTTCACATACTTCCCTAAAGTACACCCCTTGCACTGATCTGACTGCGCAAGGGTGCCCTTAGGAAGTCCAGTAGAAATCTGCTGCAGAATCTTCAAAGCTCCATGGTGAAGATGGCCCAATCTCCTGTGCCATAGTTCTCCCTCATCATCCCGGCTCACCACATCTCCAGCCTTGCATGCCATAGCTGCGCAGTCATCTACCTGCAACTGATAAAGGTTCTGAGTTCGAACCCCTATCTTCCGGGTCTCTCCAGTAGTCTTACTGCGCAGGAAAGCTTTTCCTTCGCTGAAGACCACATCATAACCCTTATCCTCCAACATCGCTACTGAAATCAGGTTCTTCTTCAATCCAGGTACATGCATGACATCCTTTAAGACAAAGGGTTTACCAGACTTCCTCTGAAAGGATACGGTACCGATACCAGTCGCACTGTATCTACCGTCATCGCCCATCTCGATGTGCATACCCAAATCCTTGTCCTCCAGATCTGAGAACAACTCCCGATCTCCCGTCATATGAAATGACGCACCGCCGTCCAAGAACCACACCGATCCCATCACACTTGAAACCAAGCATGCAATCAGTGAAAAGTCAAGCTCGAACTGTGAAGCCAAAGCTTCTCCATCTGCAGATCTTCCCGCTTGCTTGTTCTTCTTCTTTGGACAATTGGTAGCATAATGTCCGTGATCATGGCAGTGAAAACACTTCACTTTCGCCATATCCTGCTTCTTGCCCTTAGCACCAGAATGAGAGGTTTTCTTACCCTTCCCCTTCTTTGCTTTGGACACCAAAGCGCAGCTTTCTTCATCAGCTCCCTTTGATGAAGATCCATCTCGAGTAGTCCTCCTTATCTCCTCCTGCATGAGATCCGCCCAAAGGCGCTCCCATCTCGGCAGCTTCTCCCGACCATTGACACTATCTTGATATGAGTGCCAAGCCTTCGGAAGACCAAGGAGAGCCAGGTCGACCATATCCTCTTCATCGACAGTAACTCCCACACTTCCCAGTTCATCTCTGCATTGAGTGAACTCCGTGAGGTATTTAGCGATACTGTCGCCCTTCTCCATCTTGATGTTCCTGAGCTTGTCTTTGAGCGCCAGCTTCCTTTGGTCACTCTTACTCTGGAATAGATCCGTCAAAGCTTTCCACATTAAATATGGAGTAGCCTTTCCATGCAGGCTGGATACAATATGATCCTTGACGCCCTCCAACAAGATCCTTCGACATTTCGCGATCTTCTTTTGCCATGCATCGACCAGAGCTGCATCAGTGGGCTTTGGGACATCCGCATCCACGAACTCCTTCAGACCATTATCTTCTAACACTGCTTCCATTCGATCTTTCCATGCAACATAGTTCGAACTGCCTTCAAGAGCATATTCGAGTCGCAAACCACTGAAAGAAGACATCTTTCAACACCGGCACCAAGAAGAACAACCTTCTGCAAAATTCGAATTCCAAACTCCAAGCTCTATCGCTTCCGATCTATACTTGAAAACAAATTATTTCCAAATCAGAGATTGACTGCAAAGGGCATTCACCAGATCTTTCACCTACAAAGAAGGATGAATATTCCGGAGGCTACCTGGCCCGCATGCAGACTCTGTCCGAGGAAATAAGTTTGCAATCACCGTAATAGACTTCGACAATTAATCTCGCTCCGATACCATGTAGAAATTAGATGAATAAATCACTTATTCACTGAAGATTAACCTGGTCATATATCAATTTCGAATTGCATACATAACACATAACCTTCTTCTACAATTAATTGTCACATGCGAAAATAACAGAAGCAATCTCACATCAATTCAATCACACATTAACTCAGTATGTATGGGGAAAGCCTATAGCTGAAAACCCCGCAGCTATTGTGTATATTATAATGGAGAAATCAAGTAACCAACCAAGTACAATACTCCTCACAAGTACTCAGTACTCTCTCATGAAGTTACTCACAATCTGACTCAGTTTTGAACAAGTCTGAGGTTCAAAACTCCCCGCCAATTGCCTTGCCTCTATTGCGCAATCATGGCCTTTATATGAAGAGGTTCAAGGTTCGAATCCCCTTCCCTTGATTGCGTAATTGTCATGGACAATTCCTCCAAGTGTAATGCAAATCTCATGCAAAACAAATCTACCAACCGATAGCTTTACTCACCCTTTCATCTACCTCTTCCACTGGTCTCCACTGAACTGATCATGCACTGTAGTGAACTGAAGTGTTCTTGAGTTGACTAATGAGTTAATATTTAGTAAATTAAATATTATTTAATTTAATCCACTCATATCTAGTTTATTAGTTAGTTAACTAATCCCAACTAGTTCAACTAAAACAAACAGAACACAACTCCACTATCTGTCCCGTTAACTCCTCCAAAACTCCTGCCACTGAAGTCTAACCGAAGCCAACCATGCAAGATGCCATCAAACCCTAGGAACCACGTGATTCCTTGTGTCAGTTGCATGAGCCACCTCCATGACTCAAACTGAAGTGCGCCAAGAGAGTAAACTGCTGCTTATAGTCAAAATATTATTAAGGGTAAATAATATTTGACTTCCATATTTTTAGGAGATCAGTCTAAAAATAGCCTGGGTCCTAAAAAATAGGGTCTCATCTATTTTTACCGACATGTCGCATCCATCAAGAATCACCAAGTAGAATTCCCATAGATATCCGGTATCATCATCTCAGATATTGTGTGCAGCAGAAGATCATGTTGCTTCAGTACATTCCTACAGAAGATCAGGATGTAGATATTCTAACGAAGGTGCTCACCAGGAGAAAATTTGAATACCATAGAGATAGGATCAGGGTGAAGGATAATACCTATCTTGTTGAGAGGGAGTGTTGAGATTCAACAAGATGATGAGCTTAGTGAAAATTAAGCACCTTCACTAAGTGGGGCCCGCAGGATATTTTTTATGTGTATGTCTATTTTTAGAATGGTGAGCATATTCTAAAGTTAGCAGGATGCTGATTCTAGATGGTTGAGAAAATTCTGTATTTGGATGAATTTCTATTTTTAGAAGATTGGGCGAAGTCTATTTATAGATCGCTAATCTAAAAATAGATGCATGTTGATTATTATTAACCCTTAATAATAATCTGACTCTAAATATCAACTTATTCTCTTGGAGCACTTTATTTCAGTGAACAGGTGTGGCACATCAGTGGGTTGAAGGAATTACACAATTCCTAGGGTGGTTTGTGACTCATGCATGGAGGACTCAGTTATAACTGATAGTGGCAAGTTGTGATAGAGTTGGAAGAGTAGTTATGTGAGCTAATATTTAGTTTAACTCAGTTGAGTGAGTTAAACTCAGTTGTGCTACTTGTATCTAGTTCTAACTGAAGATACACTAGTGAGAGTTTAGTGAATTAATTATTTAATTAATTCACAACTAGAGACTCACTTGCAACTGAACAAATACAACAATTAACTACTTGCATGTCATTTCCAATGGAGACCCACCAGAGAGATAGGTGAAAGGGTGAGATGGACTATATGTTGTGACTATAGTGATGCATTCAATGCATCTACACAAAAATTGGAGTTGCCAATGAGGATTGCATAGTCAAGGAAAGGCAAGAACAAATTCATTTAGGGATCTTCTTCAACAGGGATTGCGCAGTGGAGGCAGGCTGCCAGGAGGCAAGAAATTGATGCATAGATATGCAAATTTCTGCATGACAGTGTGTGACGATTGTTGATTGTACTGAGAGCTTGATGTACTAAGCTTTGTATGAGATTGTTACATGTTCCATTGATATACATAATATATTATAGTTGGGGTTTTTAGCTTTAATCTTTCCCGTTAAAACATTCTTGTTATGTGCGATTGATTTGCTTCATATGTTTTTGCAATTGGTGATTTAATTTATGCAAAGAATTAAGTGGAAGGATTATGTATTTAACATAACCTTAATTTTTTAGATCAGGGGAGTCTGGTAATATACATGCATCTTGTATAATTTCTACAGTTAAAACCCTCAAAGATAGAAACAGATAGAGTAACAGTCAACAAAAAAAAAAGAATAGGGCCCAAAAGTGAGATCATATAACAAGCCCTGAGATGGGCATCCGAAATTGCAATACATGGTGACAAACCCCAACATTACTTAAAAAAAATGTTTCAGCGTCACCAAAGAAATAAATAACTAAAATCACTATTGGAGAAATAAGCAACAATGATGAATATGAGAAAGACAACAACATGTTGACCCTTAGACACCATCGTAGAAATGGGTAGTGGAAACCACCAAAACCCCAAAAGAGTCGAGCTATGGAACCAACACCAAAAGGTAGCAGCAATTGACATGTATCTGGGAAAGAATGTAGTGAGCGACCCCCATATGACAACAGAAATTGGAAACATTCGCGATGAAAAAACCCTTGAGGTAGTGGAAATCCATGGCATTAGGAAGGGAACACAAAAATAGGGTTGTGAATGCTGGGGTTCCAGCCATTGAGCACTCTCCCCCCTCAATGCCCTGATTAAATTCCTACCCTCTACCTAATAATTAAAATTATGGAAACCCTATTCCAAAATAGACACACCTATAAATATAATTATGGAAGAAAAAAAAAATGAAAACATTGAAGGAAATAATTAATTATACCTGTGACCAATTTTTTCGCGTCCACAATGAATCATCGTCTCAACTTCAGGATGTTACTCTATAACTAAAACTTAAACAAGTTGCATATTTGAATAACATCATAATCCCTACCTCTTTTGGTAGTTATTGGTTTGTTGGTGTAATTAAGGTTGTGTGGGGCCTGTGCTTTGTCCTTATTCAAAATCGATTTTTTGTACGTGACAACACTTCCCATGTCCGCATTTTTTTGTGATAGATACTACATGTGGAGCCCTATGCACTGTGACAACACCTTTTACTTCAATATTCAGATTAATTCTATTAAAAACTTGAATAATTTCTTGATTATGCATCACATTAGGGGAATTTTGAGGTCTAAAATGGGCCTCCTAAGGAAAATAATAAAATAATAGTTAAAATAATAAAATAAGAGTTATGAATTTTAAAGAAAAAGAAATGAAATTACTATTTTTTATTGTATTTTCGGATTATATCCTTGTAGGTTTACTCAAATGTCAAGTGTAGACATATGCTAGATGTATAATTAAATTCCCCATCCAACGAGTATCCATTGTGCATACTTCTGAGTAGACCCACATCGAAAAAAATGAAAATACGTGAAAAAATGTGTTCAACATGTTGTTTTCATGTCTTTTCATTTTTTTTTTTTTTTTAATGTGGGTCTACTCATAATCATGCACAGTGTGTATCCGTTGGATGTGGAATTTAATTCTAGATATAATGGGTTTCTACACTTGACATTTGAGTAAACCTACAAGGAGATAAGTTAAACATACATTTAAAAAAGTAGTATTCTTTTTTCCCTCTAAAATATTCTCCCTTGGGGATCACAACATCATCTAGAATCTTATTGGTTCTTTTAAATTTAATTTTTTTAGTACATTTTTTGTTTTGAGACCCATTTTCTACATCAAAATTCCCCTAATGATTCATTGAATAAATATTGAAAAGAATTACATTAACTGGAAAATTAGATTTTAGTAAAAGTGGTATTAATCTTAAATTAATTATTTAATATTAATTAAAACTCAATTACCTTGAATCCACAGCCCAGGAGGTTGTCTAAGTTCATTTTGTTTTCATGGAGGAATAAGAAAATATGTGTGTCAACGAATGTGAAAATTGACATTTTGCACCTTTTAATTAACATGAGTCTTAAGAATAAGAGTGGCAAAGCATGAGTAATGAGGATAGGGAGATGTGAAAAATATTACAAGTAACATGGATTTTACTATCGCGAGTTATATAGTGAGTTTTGTGAGTTCTTGTCAGGAGAAACAAATGCATGAGATGAGAATTGAATCTATTAATTGTTGGTAAATTTCTTGTCACACCGTGAGATGTTGTTGATGACGTGATTTTAAGTTTTTTTGTGTCTTCTAACGAAACACAAGTAATATATGTCATGGAAGGCGAGAGAAAGATTGTTAGGTGACAATGCCTTCTTGATATATTTCAAAGGGAATATGAATATAGGGATTTCAAGATAGGAAAATGAGAGAGATGAAAGCTAACGTAGGAAATGGATTCTCATACAAAATGACAAGGTTGTTCTCTTGTGAGAACAACCCATTAAATTCATCAAATCTAAACCCTTAGACGATGTTGTATAGTTATGCAATCATCAATATGCATAGAATTCCTCATCTGATAGCAGATGTAGTCATTAGATCCGATGAATGGTATCATGTTTAAACAAAGTGTATATTGGAGCCCAATATAAAATATGGCTAGGCCATGTCAAAAATTGTGGTGGGGACTAGGAGGCCCATTAGGTCACTCTTCACAGTTAATTGTTTCCTTATTTCACAATTGATATATATTGTCCATCATCATGTCAATTCACTTGAATCAAAAAATTTATTACGTGTCACTATCACAGAGGTTACATGTTAATATATTATCCATATTGTTTGTCCACATTATATAATGAAAGTGTCTTCCCATTGTGTTGCATCATTCCAAAGGAACCTCTCATACACAATTAGAGAGATGGATTCAGTGTAATATAGTATTAATGCCTAAAATTAAAGCATTGATCCATGTAATTTAAGCATTAACATGGGTAATTAAGGGTACTCAACTTTCATGTGGTTAATGCGTAGATTGGGGGTCATTTCACAGTTAGATGAAATTAACCACTGGTGAGCCCTGATATTTCACCAAGAGTGCTGCAAATCTTAGGGGCTGCCCTACTCTACTTTATCAACCTGGGGTTCGTAAAAACTTGGAGGTGACAATGCTATATACACAGCATATGCATTTTGTTCATGCCATCCTCTTCTACTTTGGGAAAGGGTGCTATGTCTTAAACTATGACGAAGACTAAGAAGTAAATTACTAAGAGGAAATGACATAAAGGAAACTAACTCAATTTGCAGAAAGGAAATGACTGAAATGAAACTAATTTAATATGCATAAAGGAAATGACTCAAAGAAACTAAATTAATTTGCTGAAAGGAAATGACTGGAAATAAACTAAAATAAGTTACAGAAAGGAAACTAATTTAAACCACACTTAACTTGTCCAATCAGCTAAATGCACCCTACTTACCTTATGCTCTATCTACCATGCTTCTATCCATGTAGCTAAACTATCCATGACTTAATTATGATTGAGAAAACATTGATTTGTAGTCTAGAGAAGAAAAGGGGGTAGAATGTGCTAATGGAGGGCTTAACACATGAAATGGGGCTTATAAGTGGAAAGAGGGGGTTTGAAATTTATTATAGAGCAAAAATGGCTTTGGAGAAGAATAATTCGAAAAGTGCGATGGCAGAGATGTGATGGAGAAAAAGTCGCGAAGTGAAAACTACGATAGGTTAATAGCTGCGACGAGCGGAATGCGAAATGCGAACAGGAAAGAGTTGCCATGTGCAAAATGCGTTGAGTGACGTGGCAGTGGGACCGATGGTGGAGCACGATTGCAATATCACAATCAGTGTTTGGAAGCGGTAAGTTTAAAAGAAAAAGAAAAAAAGGAAAATGTGTGAAGTGCGATTGCGATGGGTGATGTGGCGGTGGGACCGGTGGTAGAGCACGATCACAATATTGAAATTGGCATATGGGAGATGTAAGTGTTAACAAAAGGAACTAAACATTACAATTTGTGATTTGCGATGTACGGTAGTGTGAAGTTCGAGGAGTAAGGGCATATGGTCAAATTTTGATGGTTTTCAAGAATTTTGCATTGGAAAGGGTAAGAAAACCATGAATGATAAGTCTTGAAGGGAAGAGGAAAATGATGTGACGTGTGAAGTGTGATCATGAAAAGGGTCAAAGATTGAGATCTGTAATATGCGATATCACAATATCACAATTGGCAAAAAGAGCGATAAGTCTTAAAAGGAACTGAATGAAAACTGTGATCTGCGATGAGTTAAGTACGGTAGCAGGGATTTCGAGGAGGAAAGGCAGAGGTCAAGTTTGATGGTTTTTCCAGCATTTTTGTGTTAAAACGAATAAGGCGACCGTAACCAATAGAAACAAAGGAATAAGGCGGTTTAAGGGTTTAAGTGCTGTTAGGGAAAAAAGGTGGGTGCAACAGTTAAAATAAGCGGAAAACATGAGGCAATGGAGGCGTAAAAGCAAGGTTTAGAAGCACAATGCAGAGATGGAAATAATGAACAAAAATAAATGTTTTTGGTCTGCGGGAAGGTTTACCTTCCTCAAGCTCTATCGACATAGATGAGAAGGGAATTCTAGATCCACATATTTTAGAATTTTATCCTCTATTCTAGTACTCACAAGAAAATGAAAAATTACAACAGAAAACTGAAACAAAGACTAAGCAGCAATGAAACTATCAGAAGAAGATCTAACTAAATGAGAGAAAGTAAATTAGCTTAATGGAAGAAAGGAAAAGATTGTAACAACAGAGAAGATGAGGCACATGGATTGGGCCCTAACCCACGAGCCTAGCTCTCTGAAACTTAAATCAGTCGAATGAAATCAGTCTGTTCATTTCATAAAAGAATAACTTCATACATCCCTAAAGGTTTGATCACTGAGTAAAATAATAAAAATCTAAATAACTTGCAACAAAGTTTAAACTAGAATCCACTGGAATTGACTAACTCTTCCTAGCTCTAGCTCTGCTCTATTTATTCTAAAAGGCAGCTACCAACAACTCCCTAGAAAATAGTGATTGAGTCCACTTGACTCCCAGTAAACAAGATTAGGTGCACTCCTCTTTGAGTTGCTTGGTTTCATCTGGAATCTAATTGTTGGAGAGAATCCTCGGGGATCCTTTGGTTGCCTTTGGAATTCAAATTGCTGGAGAGAATCCTCGGGGATCCTTTGGCTGCCTTTGGAATTCGAATTGTTGGAGAGAACCTTTGGGATCCTTTAGCTGCCTTTGAGAGTTAAGGAAGGTGGACAATCCTCCTATAATTTTCCTTTGTTGTATCCTCCAAGTCTTTCTGATAAAATCCCTATAAAAATGCTAATAATTCATGATTTTTTGCACTCAACCTCATATTAGGCACTCGAAGTATGTTAGCCTTAATCACCACCTATACTAGCATCGTAAAACCAAATAATAATAAAAATGCAAGAAAAAGAGATCTAAAAAGGTAAAAAGGTGACTACTAACCCCTCCAAATATGTCTAATGATGGAGCTCATCATCACCCCCTTACTAAATGGTTTCTCATCCTATGAGCAACTAATCCTCCTCCTGCATTTCCTTCAAGGCTTTGATAGCCCCCATGATTTCCTGAGGAAGAAGTGTGGGAGCTTCCCCAAGGGGGTAAAAACCATTATTATTTTTTGCATTCTCCCATTCTCTATCTTGTGCATCTATGTCATTTTCATCATTCAGCCCCAAAAAAAAAGGTGGGTTGAGCTTTAGTCCCAACCATTGGAACTTTTTGGCTTGCATGGCCCTTTTGTATAATGGTGCCCTTTCCAATGCACCCCTCAGTCTTTCTGGAGTATGGTACTCCCTGTTCTTGAGGCTGTGAGGGAGGTTGTTCCATCTCCTTTGGCTGGACATAATGCACTCATCTTTTATCTGCCTAGAAACATCATCAAAGTGGCCTATCACCTAGGCTTGAGTCTGAAGGTAGCTTTCAACCAGTGCAGGGTCCCTTTCAATCTCTTGATGGTTAAGGATGAATCCTCTTGGGCTGAACAATTCTGGTCTGATATATAAGGGTTCTCTATTTATTTTTCCCATGACCCTCCATATTTCTTTTTCTCTACTGTCCTCATTCACCATCCAAGATACTAGAGCCATCAATTGCATATCCCCCATTGTAGGATTGGGGTCCCAAATATCCAGATTTGTCAACACAAGGTTATGCACATAAAAATCTTCTATCTTTTCCTGATTAGCCATGTTAGCTTTCGTGTAGAAATTCATGAATTTCCTACAATCTTGGAAAGGTAGTGATCCATGGGAGGCTAGAGTTCTGATTTGAAATAGAAGCCATTTCTCCTTGAGGTACACAGCTGTTGGCTTGAGGGGTCCTGACCAAGGTTCGGATGTTCAAGGTTTTCCAACAAACCCCTATACTACTGGCCCTTTTGGCAATGACCTACTTGCGCAGGCCAAAGTATCACCCGAAGTAGTATGGGTGGGTGCTGGAACCAGGTTTCTGCACCCTGGGAGAGGGTAGGTAAGTCAAGCAGAGCTGAAGTCACCCTGACCATGACCGGATCTAGTATCACTGAACCTATATTCCTTTCGCATCCACGTGCGCAACAATAATATTACTCACAGAACTTAACAGAACGAGAATTCATATAACAATACACATATATTTTAGATATTCTTGTATGAAGCAAGTAGAACAAACCCAAATCGCAACATAAACAAACACAAAAGTATGTTCGCAACTTAGACCAATAAAACAACAACATATACTAAGTAATCAAGACGTCACAGATTCATATCACAAAAATTCTAGTGGATTCAGATAGGCAACAATACGTTCGCATTCATTAGTCCTTCAGATCTACGTACAAAACCCCAAAAACCCAACTGGCACACATAGAAGCAACGTCCACACACAACAGGACATAGGCCCTCCACGCACACAACAGTAGGAGTCCTTACCCGAAAACCCTGACCAGATCTATTGATTTTCACTTAGCAGCAATCCCTTATCATTCTTAGCCTATCCTACAACTCAAAAAGATTCAACTACTTATACTATTATGGCTTATGCATCCAGTGGTCCACAAACCGTGGTTTGCGGACTCTTGGTCTACCCTTGACCCAATTACAATGCTTAAGGGGCTTTGAACCACCCCAAAACTCCTGTGCTATACTAAATATAATTAGAAATATACAAAATGGACCCGTTTCATAGCTTTGTGGGGGACCCTGTTCCAACAGTCCCCCAACACAATCTTGTGACTCGTCCCGAGTCACTGCAATGGTGGGGCTTCCACCTGTGCACGTAGTGTGTTGATGGTGGCGATTAGCAGGGGTATTAATTCTTGGCTCTGAGTAGCAACACGTTGCACAATATCCATGAGATTCTGGGACGTTGGCCCTTCGGTGGCCGTAGTGATGTTTTACAATGTCTAGTTGAGTTGTGTGACCGTGCCATCGACATCTTGTGAGATCTGGAGGGATGTGTCAGCCCATGGCTTTAATCACTTCTCCAGGACGTGCTTCTGACACCGGAGTTTCTTAATCGCATCCAGGAGAGTGCTGCTGGTCCGCAACTGTGCTAATCGTTGCATAGGCGCCAAGGTGGGCAAGGTAGCCTCGACCTGTGCGAAAGCTTCTTCCTGCTATCGTAAGTCTTAACTGACTTTTCAGAGGACTGGGTTGAACTGGACCATAGTCTAGAGCTGCATGGCTGATTCAAGTGACTGGATGCCCTGAGAAATTTGGTCAGAGATGGAGTTCATTGCTTCGGCCACTAGCGCAGTGCGCTGGGCTCGAACCTCCGGTAGCATGGCAGGTGGTAATGGAGCCTGTAAGTCGGAGAGTTGCTTCTCCAGTTATGCCTTTATGGTCTGTATTTATGTTCGAGATGCTTTTATGGCTGCAACCATACTTTTTACCTTGGCCTGAGGCGTCGCTGCGAACGGGACTCCCTCCAGAACCTCTGTGCAGAGCTGGTGGATTGCCATTTCAAGCTCCACCTGATGCGATATAGCAAGGGATTTTTCTGCGTCTTTCCATTTAAGGGTCCACGTGGCCATACCGAGTTGCTGATGTACCTCCAAGTCTTGCCGGTGGGTCTCCCAGATTACGACAGCGTGAAGGCCTTGCAATGCCTTAGTGGGCAACTTAGCCAGGTCCAAGTGGACTGCTGTATCGACTTGGAGTTGGGTTCTTATAAGGGCAGTGCTAGGTAAGGACCAGAGGTGGCTTCCTCTTGGTGCGAGCACGGTACTGCTGATTGCTAAGGGCGCCTGTTTATGAGTGACGCTGGTTTGCATCATATCTGCCTTCCACTAGAGGGTGCGAAGCTCACTCTAGAAGGTGCCAATTGCAGCCTTCTTTTGTTTTACGATGGCTACCCAGTTGTCCTCTATGGCCAATGTAATTGCATCTGTGATCTGTTCGAGATCACCATCAGTCAGTGTGATCGTCGCATCGTATTCGCGGCGCTGGGCGTGCTGCTTCTTTCGCGGTCCAATATTAGGCCTACCTGGCCACTTTGTATTTTGGAGAGAGGTGGTAGTTGGGCTATTTTTCCCTGACACAATTAGTGCCAGCTGCAAATCGACCCCGACATCCGTAATGATGACCCGTAGTAGTTGGGTGGTCCTTTTCATGGGTACACCCACACCCCCCATGCTTGGTTCTGGAGTTTTCCTTTGGCCGATAGTAGGAAGAACTTCTGTGGCGCAGGTCCCTTTGGTAATATTTTCACCAAGGTTGAGGCCACTCCTCCACTCAGGGAGCTAGAGTGCAATTAACTTATTGATTTCTTCATCTCTTGAACCAATGATAACTGCCTCTTGTTCAGGCTTTGTAGGTGTCTGCTAAACTTAGTGTTCCTAAATTAAGGTAATAAATTGTCAACTAGGGCTAGTAAACTATTGAAGTGAAGTGCACTATATGTGCCTAGGTATTTGTTTCTCACTACATTGTGTTTAGTGTTTTTCCAATGTTTTTGGTTTTATGTTTTTATTTTAAGAGGAAAAGAACTAAGTTTTGGCAAAGAGAAGTTGTTGGTCACACTAAAACAGAGCAAAACCTATTCTAAATTATGTATGGCACTTGAGAACAGAAAATACAATACTTTTACAAGAAAAATAACTCATAACAAGAACTAAATAACTCATAACATGAACTCAGTCCCATTCATTCATTAGAAATATGTTGGAATATCTTGAGAAAATGATAAGTTTAATGCAATGAGGTTCTTCTAAGTAAACAACAACTTATAATATCACAAAAATCTCATCCATGGTTAGAAATTTATTGGAACACAATTGGAAAATATTATTTGTAGCATATTAAGGAACTCTACTCTAAATTAACTTATGACACTGAAATTAATTCATTCTGCAACTCAAATTGTCACTACTAAGCCTCATTCGAAAGTTAGAAATCTTTTGGAATATTTTTGGAAAAGGCTATTTGTAAAATTATAAGAGATTGCAGAACAGTCAAGGCCTTGAACTGATATCACTAATTCCTGTCCATATGATGATGTGTTGGAAGAGATTAATAATAAGAGTAGTTTGTAAATAATGAAGGCCTTGAAGTCTAATGGAACAAAACTAGCATACAACTGACTAATAAAACTAAAAATACAATGGATAAATCTGAACTAGAATGTAATCATTCAAGCTTGAAATACAGTGACCACAAATGTATTAGAATGCCATTATCCTAACTTGAAATACAGTGAACAAAAAATGAACTAGAGTGCCATTAATCTAACTTGAAATACAGTGAACAGAAACTGAACTAGCACGCCATTAATCTTCGGATTATTACAACTACACTATAATGCAACTAATCTCTAAAATATTACAGCCCTATCTCGTTCAATATTAGTGATATTTTGGAACAATTCGGAAGAACAAGTCTAGCTGTAACAATTGATGTAATTGAGCACAAAAACGTAAAGTTCAGAAAAATGCAACTAATTCCTAAAATACTACAGTTATATCTCAGTCAATATTAGTGATATTTTGGAATAATTTGTAAGAACAAGACTAGACTGTAGCATCCAATGCAAGTGAGTATAAAACACAAAGTTCAGAAAATTTCTTAAACTAGGAATGCAACAAGGCTAAAGTTACTTATCTAAACAATGTGCACAAAGCTTCTCGGGCAGTAGGGGCCCTATACCACCGGATTAGCATACAAATCTCCTCAAGATTGCCTTAGATATTGCAATAAAGTGGTGCTTCTTTCATTAAAGGAAAAATATTTCAAAAATAGAGCATTACGATCTTTTGAGATCTAGCAACAAAACATCAATCTAGCTAATTGTCCCTCGGTCTCTCGAGTCATTCTTATAAAATAAATACATAACTACCCTTGAGAATAAACATGAACAAGTGTCTTTTTCAATCAAAATCAAATTAGAACTCTTATGGAAGCCTCGTACTTTGCTGGAGACATATGTAGAGTCCCTGTCGTGGTAGGAATCTGCTTCTTAGCTTTGATCTCTTCCACGTGCATAACCACCTGTAGATTCTTGCTCAGACTTCGTAGAGAGAAATAAATGATGTGGGAGAATTGTGGAATTCAACCATATGCGTTTTTCTCTGAAGTGACACCTGTAACCTATGAGAACATGAAGATAGCTGCGGAATAGGCGGCTAGCTACAAAATGGCTGCATTCTATAGCTGAGTCTAGTCAAAAATTACTACAACAACAAAACCATGAAAATATAGCAAGTTAGTCATTGTATACATTCCTAAAGTGTCTTTAACCAATCCTATTGACCATTTAAGCCTGTAATTGATAAGGGACAAAGGAAATGAAGTGAAATTTGGTGAAGGGAAATGACATCTTTGGGGCTCAACATACCCCCACTACAAAGTTATTGCATGTCCTCATGCAATCAACTCATATATTCTGAGACTTCTGCTAGGACATCTAGGCTCCTTCTTTTGCTTTGCCTAATAGTTAATGGCCTCCTAGGCTTCTTTATGACCAACTTGAATCTCAAATTTATAAGTGCCCTGATCAACTTTTTGTTTTTCTTTTTCAATTTATCACTAGCCTTGTACAATTTTTCCATTTGCAGAGAGAGAGTTGTATTCATATCACTTTTTAGCTTAACCTTCTCCCTTAAAATGTCATTCTCATTCTTGATATGCCTATTGAGTACTTCTAACTCATATTTGTCTCTTCTTAGTACATCAATTGCAGATTTTGGTGGGCTAGGAGTTCTGTCTCTACTTTCTGAGGCTCTCTTATCTAATGTCTCAATATAATTATAAATTTGTTGTTGAGCTGAGTCTATCTTCGGAGTTTCTTCATCAAGATCCTCTTCATATCGGTACTCAGGTGATCTAGCAGTTGGTGTCTCTTCATCCTCAATTTTTATGATTTCGTTTGTCTAATCCCTGTTTTCTTCAATATACCTCTAAGTCTGTGGCTTCGTCTTGGTTGAGATGGTCCTTCACCTCTCTCCTTGGCATACCTTCTTATCATCTTCTCCTTTTTAAGTTGTTTCCTAATTTCAGTCAATTTCTCATAAATTATCTCCTTGTCTGGGTAATTCCGCTGCTTCTGCAATAAAAACTTCTGTAATAGTGAATTTAACATCTCCTATTTCGACTTCTGCTCCATTGAAGGACCGTGCAAATGTTTTAGTTATCTCTTTATGAAAACCATTGAATTTTTCCAAAAATTGTAACCACCCAGCCTGTTGTAGCATTTCTCTAATTTGTGGGTAACCCTCTAAGTACTTGGTTCCAACTGGTTCGGATCTTACTATGAGACCCGTGGCTTCTCTTCTGAACCTTCAATTTACTGCTCTTCTATCCATGGTGAAAATGGCTGTGAAAGAGTTGTTTTCACCCCAAAGGTGCTTTCTCTGTTTATGTAGTAGGAATTAGCTACGGAAGGATGATATGGAGAGGTTATAGAATGAGTGAAATGTGGTGAGGGTGATTTACATGAATTAATGAGTTTGAGAGCCAGCATGGGAGAAAAGACCGCGGAAACATTTCGTGAGAAATTCAAAACCATCACTGAATACTTCGGCTGGTGACGTGACTGAATAGGTCACTTCAGTACTTTGACCGTTAAGTTTTAAATGATGATTTGAAATGGTGGAGTGGAAGGGATTTTGTCCAAAGTTTTTATGATAGGTTTAATAGGCATGATCAACACGAATAATTAAAACAACTTTTTGAATCATACATGACCTAACTATTGTTGAGTCTCAAAAGTGTCTTCCATATTCATACATATTTCCATTATGTCATAACCATTTAGCTCTTATTTCATAGCCATTTGACTTAAAACCCTACATCAAGTAACCATTTTCATAAATATATGGGTTAGGATCCTTGTTTTCCAAAGTTATTTATTTTATGTATTTTAAGTGAATTTATGATTAGAAACCAGAAAATTAACATAGTTTCATATATCTATATATGTGTTATGGGTTTTGTGACATGTGTAGGTCAAAAGGAGACTTCTAGAAGACCCTTATGTGGCACTCTAAGGCCAAATTCGAATTTGGTTGGAGAAGATTATGGGATCAAGAGGATATGTGTCTCACTTCCTTGTTGTATTGAAACTCTAAGAGGATATGCGTCTCATTTCTTAGTTGTGTTGAAACTCTAGAAAGACATGTGTCTTATCATTTCCTATTTTGATTGTAACTCTAGAGATGGAGGGAGAGATTCATGGACTCCCATTAATGAGATGACTCCTCATATTTTGTATAAATAGGAGAAGCTTTCTGCTATCATAAAATATGAGGAAGTAATGAAAAAGTAGTAGAGAAGTTTTTTGTAAAAAAGTTCAAGATGGAATGGGATGTAGATTTGTGAGTTCTTTTTAATAGAGAAATTCAGTTCTTTGATGCTGTTTTGATTACAACTTTAAGGAGCTAAAGGACTTCACCAAATTGGTAGCAGAGGGCCCCTGCTATCCAAGGAGGTTTTTACATGTTTTCTAGATAAGTTGCTTTCAATTCTGTTTTGTCATATTTCCTTACTTAGATTGCTTTCTGAAATCATAGCTTTTAGCATAATTTTTAGCTTTTAGATTACAGTAGGCAGCCTGGGCATTTGCACATCTTTTTATAATGACTAATGACATGGAATCAATATTTTCCTTCTGCTAATTTACTTTTCTTAGTTTTTGTTTAATTCCAGCACTATTTGTTTATTTCAGTCTTGCACATTTGCTTTAGTAGTTAGATTTAGATATTAAGTTGCTCATGTCATTTTCAGTTACCTCCGAAAGCCATAGCTGGAATAATGGCGAGGGATTGAAGTATGAGTGTGCAGTTTGATATTAGTTTACTTTTTTGCAAGTTAGATATATTAAATTGCTCATGTCATTTTCAGTTACCTCTGAAAGCCATAGCTGGACTAATGGCGAAGGATTGAAGTATGAGTGTGTAGTTTGATATTAGTTTACTTTTCTACAAGTTAGATATATTAAATTGCTCACGTCATTTTCAGTTACCTTTGAAAGCCATAGCTGTACTAATGGCGAGGGATTGAAGTATGAGTGTGTAGTTTGATATTCGTTTACTTTTCTGCAAGTTAGATATATTAAATTGCTCATGTCATTTTCAGTTACCTCCGAAATCCATAGCTGGACTAATGGCGAGGGATTGAAGTATGAGTGTGTAGTTTGATATTAGTTTACTTTTCTGCAAGTTAGATATATTAAATTTCTCATGTCATTTTTAGTTACCTCCGAAAGCCATAGCTGGACTAATGGTGAGGGATTGAAGTATGAGTGTGTAGTTTGATATTAGTTTCTTTTTCTGCAAATTAGATATCAGAGTGCTCAAGTAGGTTATGATTACCTCCGAAAGCCATAGCTAGACTAATGGTGAGGGGTCAGAATATGAGTTGATGTAATTTTATTTTAGTTTTACTTTACTTGCAATATTTTATTTGAGTACAGTTTCTTGTGTTTAGACAGTAGCAAGGATAATGAGTTTCATGATCAATAGTTCATTGTTTGCTTGATTAGAATAGTGATGCAATTTTCATTTCCTTTTAGGAATTAATTTTGTCATTGTGTGTTTTAAAATTCTTTTGAAGTTTGGAAAACCATTAGAAGGACATCATTGTCTTGAATATTTGTCTCCATACTTGTCTTTTAGAATTTCACAAAAATCCAAAAACGACAAAAAGTAAGTGATAGGTTATCTTGCACATATAGTGCGCCACACTTCGTCAGCTTACGAATCCCTGGTTGATAATTTATGTTAGCAATTTAGGACACACTAAATTGACCAAAAATTTTGGCGCCGTTGCCGGGGAAGTGTAACTGGGTAGCCTTATTTCTTACATCTAAAAAAAAATTATTAATAATTCTTGAGTATGCTCTCCTCCTGCACTTCGTGTGATCTGGAGGATCAGAAAAAGGATTGTTATGTAAAAAAATTATTAATAATTTTTGAGTATGCTCTCCTTGTGCACTTTGTGTGATCTGGAGGATCAGAAAAAGAATTGTTATTTAAAAAAAAAAAAAAAAGAGAGACAAAATCAACTTCATCATTTTAATTGATTCAATAAAAAAAAATTTCAATAAATTGTTTCATTTAGTAAAATACATATGTATATTTTTTTAATTTTTGAAAATATAACATGTGTAATTTTATTAACAAAAACAAATAAAAAAAAATATAAAAAAAATAAAAAATAAAAAAAATCAATAAATCATTTTGTTTAGTAAAACATATATGTATATTTTTAATTTTTAAAAATATAACATGTAGTTTTATTAACAAAAACAAATAAAAAAACAACGAAAACAAAACATGATTTTTTTTTTTTTTTTGGTTCAAAATAAATAAAAAACAAAACATCCAAGCCAGCCCTGCTGATCATGACTAATTGAAACTGTCAAACATTTTGACTGATCCGCTCCAAAATTCATCCTACGAAACCTGTAGCAATTGTCTTTGTCTTCGCTGAAAATACAGTTTTGAGAGATGAGCTTTCTCGTTGTAAGAGGCAGAAGGGTAGTAATGGTGTGTCGGAGCCTGCAGTGCTTAAAGATTCCCTGCCGTTGGAGTCTCATTTCAGCGGCATCTCATGAAGAGCTCATACAGAAAGGAGGTGCTGCAAATAAAGGTCTCCAATCACTAATTCAGATGCTTGATTCTTCTGAAGAGGAAACTCAAGAAAATGCTGCATCAGTTCTTGCTGATGTTTTTGGTGTAAGAAAAGATATTTGTGAAAATATTGGAAGGCTAGAAATCATCAACCCTTTAATCAAGTTATTGAATATTGGAACTAAGCACATTGCTATGCAGTCAGCTCGAGCACCTGCAACACTTTTCTCCTCAACTGAAACTAACAAAGATGTGGTCTATGCTACTAGTGGTGCAGTCAAACCGTTAATTGAACTTGGGAAGTCTTCAAGCATTTTTGCGGCAGAAATGGCAATCAATGCATTGGCTAATTTTCTATCAGATGCCCAAATTCCTGAGTAGGCTTTCGAAGAGGATATCATTCCATCATTATCTCATCTTACCACCCTAGTGGTTGCTGGCCATATAATCGGTGTCCACTGCCTCGAATGGCTTCTGGCAGCACTGACCATTCTACTTCTAGGAGGGGAAGTCAATCCAAAAAGCATAAACAACACAAGTCAGGCTGAGGATGAGTACAAGTCTTTAATTTTCAGGGTCTCAATTACCTTTGGTGAGAAAAGACCAGTTCTTGAAGCCTTCCTAGTTACGAGTGGCAAAGCATTATCCTCATGTCGTCATTGCATGATGGAGAATTCAAACGTTGAAGGGCAATGGAAGAAGGTAGGTTGATGATCTAACAGACAAATCCAAAAATCGATTTTTGTCGCTGAGGCAGAAGCCAGAAAAACGCAAACTGCTATTGACACGTAATTTTTAAACACGTTTTCTGATCAAACCGAAATGAATTTCAAAAAACCGAAACATGGGTTTTTCCAGGAACGAGGGCAATTAAATAACTCAAAAATCATTTTACGAAATTTGTGGCGGTCTGGGAGAATTTTTCGGTTCTTTGAAGCCCATTTTTGCTTGCCGCGTGAGGAAAAACGGTTTTCTATTTGCACAGTGGAAAGTTTGAACGACACTCTGCATTGATTTCACCCATAATCCGAGGAAGAAGAATTTTAATTGAAATCAAAGACTCTCGTGGCATTCAATCCACATTCCACTGCCCACTGATGCCAGATCTTCACCTGCACTGATCCACCAGCAACGCAGCCACTCTCATCGCATTTCACCTCTTCGTTGGCAGATGAGAGCATCGACTTCAGATATTTGAAAAGCATCATAGCTGTCACTCCATGTTGGTAATAGCGCAAGATCAAGGTGCTAAAAGCTTACAGATTTGAGGTGTGAGTATACAACGCAAAGCCAAATCGACATTGGTGCTCATTTGTAGAGCGAAAAAAACTTGGACGTAAAAAACTTGAAAGATATTATGGAGAATGGCATTCATGTTTTTAGTTTTTATTTAATTTCCTTATTTAATAAATTGTGTTGTTTAATAAAATTATATATATATATATATATATATATATATATATATATTTTTTTTTTTTTTTAAATGTAATATATATAATATTTAAAAAAAATAAAAATTTAAAAAATTAAAATTGTTTTGTTTACTAAAATATATATGTATATTTTTAAATTTTTGAAAAAATATATATAATTTTATTAACAAATCATTTTAAAAAAATAATTTACATTTCTCTTTTTCAATTTTGTTATTTAAAAAAGAAAAAAAAAAGAAAAAAAAATTGCATTTCTCTTTTTCAATTTTGTTTTGATTAAAATAATAATAATAATTTTTGAATCAATGAAATGAATAAGTTATTTGCTCATTTTTCTGAAGGTATTGATTAATTTTGGACTGATGATGAAAGATGAATGACTAACTTTTTATTCAAGATTTTCAGCTACAGAAACCGTCGACATTCTGCAGCTAAAGTCCAATTCAGCAGCTAAAGTCCAATTCCGCAGCTGTTCTCCAATTCCGCAGCTGAAAAACCTCATTGTTCAAATCAGCCTAACTTTCTTATACAAAATCAGATTTTGATGATTCAAGTATCATTGGAAAGGTCTCAACAATATCTACACAATGAGAAATTCATCATTAGAGTTTGAAATGGTAAATAATGAAATAAATTGCTGAAAAGAAGCTACATTCAACTTGAGGCACTAATTCCAAAACATGTATAAATTCTTTTGATTTTTCCTTTGAGAACTTGTTTCATTAATACAAATTCTTAAGTGTTGTGTGTAAATATCATAACTAGAGAGATTGATCACCTCTCTCCTTTGATAATCTTACATTCCATTGCAGAAGAAGTATTAGTTTTTTTTTGCAGATTCCAGGAGGAAGGACAAATGACTACAAGAGAATGGTCTCTCTAAGAGACCAATTTATTTCATAAGAGGATGATCAGCAACAAAGAGGAAATATGCTGATGTAAAATCAGATCCAAACACTTGAAAAACTTTCAGATACTATTGTCTCCATCACATCCATACCTCATAATAAACCATTCACCTCATTTCACTTCATATTTTCCATTTACATTCACATCCACTTTCCACTTCTTTTTGTCCATTCATAACCCACGAATAAAAGAAAGAGGCTCATTCACATGCTTATTGCCCATTGCCATTTCTACTCTCCATTGCCATCTTCCATTTTCATCTTCTATTTCTTGTCATTTTCATTCCGCAAATAAGCCCTGCTTCAATGCGAATTATTGAGTCCATAGTCCTTTGAGTCTAAGTTCTTTGTAAAAACACCTTGAGGCTTGCATGCCTTAATGGCAAGTTCTCACGCTAACAAACAATGGGAATACACTAATTTACCTTGTTCGTCAGATCTTCTAGGTGACTCGACATCAGCAAAATCATTCGTACCTAGCAAGATGTGTTTGGGGCATCTTGACTCTCATTGTCATCAATGGTGAGAGTTCTCGTGTTGACTAGTGACATCCTTTAATAGCCACTAAGTCAACAATTTCCTACTATGTTCGACATCAGAACATATTTTCACATAGTAGGAATTGTGCCAATGAGTTTTGAAGACATGAAGACTATTATTTTCAGCATTTTGGAGCAGATTCAACAAGTTTTAGTAGAAGCAATAAAAGTCATCTTATCTCTTTATCCATGACTCCTCTTGTTCAGCCACTTGAAGAAGAATATAATCAAAATTTTGCAGCCACCACACATACACAACTCATCCACATTTAAGGTAAGTGAAGGTATGTTGTTTTCTAATTTTTAGTCATGTAATTCATTAGAATGCTAAAATTGTAACTTTGGAAAAATTCCTCACTCCCTTTTTCACATTGTCATATCTTTAGTTGGGGGAAGGGACATCATTTCATATCCACATGTCATACACTATGACACATTTTCATTTTATTTCCATACACATATACTTCCCAACCAACTATTGTTGCAACATGATCCAAAAGATTATATGCCTTGCAAATGATCAATTCATTGATGAAGTAATTGATTCTAAATGTTTTCATGAACTTTGATGCAACAAAGAAAATAAAGCATTGTTACACAAGAACCATTGCTCAAAAAAAAAAAAAAAATGGTTGTCACACAAGAACCAACCATTCAAAAAAAAAAAAATGTTGCAATCAAATGTATTATACTTTGCCAAAAAGAAAATATCAAGAAGCAAAGTTTGGAATGAATCTATATGAGTCAAACTCATAAAATATCAACTCATGGACAAATGAATCATTGCAATAGTTTCATGAGGACATGCAACAACTTCAGTTGGGGGGTATGTTGAGTCTCAAAAGTGTCTTCCATATTCATACATATTTCCGTTATGTCAACCATTTAGCTCTTATTTCATAGCCATTTGACTTAAAACCCTACACCAAGTAACCATTTTCATAAATATATGGGTTAGGATCCTTGTTTTCCAAAGTTATTTATTTTATGTATTTTAAGTGAATTTATGATTAGAAACTAGAAAATTAACATAGTTTCATATATCTATATATGTGTTATGAGTTTTGTGACATGTGTAGGTCAAAAAGGAGACTTCTAGAAGACCCTTATGTGGCACTCTAAGGCCAAATTCGAATTTGGTTGGAGAAGATTATGGGATCAAGAGGATATGTGTCTCACTTCCTTCTTGTATTGAAACTCTAAGAGGATATGTGTCTCATTCCTCAAGTTGTGTTGAAACTCTAGAAAGACATGTGTCTTATCATTTCCTATTTTGATTGTAACTCTAGAGATGGAGGGAGAGATTCATGGATTCCCATTAATGAGATGACTCCTCATATTTTGTATAAATAGGAGAAGCTTTCTCCTATCATAGGTAATGAGGAAGTAATGAAAAAGTAGTAGAAAAGTCTTTTGTAACAAAGTTCAAGATGGAATGGGATGTAGATTTGTGAGTTCTTTTTAATAGAGAAATTCAGTTCTTTGATGTTGTTTTGATTACAACTTTAAGGAGTTGAAGGACTTCACCAAATTGGTAGCAGAGGGCCCCTGCTATCCAAGGAGGCTTTTACATGTTTTCTAGATAAGTTGCTTTCAATTATGTTTTGTCATATTTCCTTACTTAGATTGCTTTATGAAATCATAGCTTTTAGCATAATTTTTAGCTTTTAGATTATAGTAGGCAGCCTAGGCATTTGCACATAGTTTTATAATGACTAATGACATGGAATCCATCTTGTCCTTCTGCTAATTTACTTTTCTTAGTTTTTGTTTAATTCCAGCACTATTTGTTTATTTCAGTCTTGCACATTTGTTTCAGTAGTTAGATTTAGATATATTAAGCTGCTCATGTCATTTTCAGTTACCTCCGAAAGCCACAGCTGGACTGATGGTGAGGGATTGAAGTATGAGTGTGTAGTTTGATATTAGTTTACTTTCTGCAAGTTAGATATATTAAATTGCTCATATCATTTTCAGTTACCTCCGAAAGCCACAGCTGGACTGATGGTGAGGGATTGAAGTATGAGTGTGTAGTTTGATATTAGTTTACTTTCTGCAAGTTAGATATATTAAATTGCTCATGTCATTTTCAGTTACCTCCGAAAGCCACAGCTGGACTGATGGTGAGGGATTGAAGTATGAGTGTGTAGTTTTATATTAGTTTACTTTCTGCAAGTTAGATATATTAAATTGCTCATGTCATTTTCAGTTACCTCCGAAAGCCACAGCTGGACTGATGGTGAGGGATTGAAGTATGAGTGTGTAGTTTGATATTAGTTTACTTTCTGCAAGTTATATATATTAAATTTCTCATGTCATTTTCAGTTACCTCCGAAAGCCATAGCTGGACTAATGGTGAGGGATTGAAGTATGAGTGTGTAGTTTGATATTAGTTTCTTTTTATGCAAATTAGATATCAGATTGCTCAAGTTGTTTATGATTACCTCCGAAAGCCATAGCTAGACTAATGGTGAGGGGTCAGAATATGAGTTGATGTAATTTGATTTTAGTTTTACTTTACTTGCAATCTTTTCTTTGAGTACAGTTTCTTTTGTGTTTAGACAGAAGCAAGGATAATGAGTTTCATGATCAATAGTTCACTGTTTGCTTGATTAGAATAGTGATGAAATTTTCATTTCCTTTTAGGAATTAATTTTGTCATTGTGTGTTTTAAAATTCTTTTGAAGTTTGGAAAACCATTAGAAGGACATCATTGTCTTGAATATTTGTCTCCATACTTGTCTTTTAGAATTTCATAAAAATCAAAAAAAGACAAAAAGTAAGAGATAGGTTATCTTGCACATATAGTGTGCCACACTTCGTCAGCTTACGAATCCCTGGTTGATAATTTATGTTAGCAATTTAGGACACACTAAATTGACCAAAAAACTATACTATAAATTTCATATTCTGTCATCATAATAATTTTACAACTTTACCTTTGCCTTTCCTTTAATTTTTTGTGGTTTTGATATGCTTTGTCCTCCTTTGAAAATCATTGATTCTTCAGTCTTCATAACTCCTTTGTTTTTTCTTGTTGTCATAGGTGTGCAAGGTCAATTTGTTGCTGATCAAATGATTACTGGATAGTTGCCTTCTGGATATTTGGCTGCAGAATGTCTAGCTGGCTACAGAATGTCTGACTGGCTGTAGAATGTACCTGTAGGAACTTTGAAACATAGAATGGAATGTTGTATGAAATGGATCATGAAATATAGTGAAATGGATCAGGAGCGAAGTGATATGTAATGGAATGAAATGAATCACAATTACGAAATGGAATGAAACATAAAAAGTGGTCTGCAACTCATGATTTGTAACACTCAATCTGCAGAAAGAGATCAAATTTAGAAATCTTAGATGGAAATGAAATGGAACATGGAATGGAGTGAATGAAGTATGGATGAATGGAATGAATGAAATATGAATGAATGGAACGAATGAAATATGAATGAAGTGAGACATGATGGAGTGAAACTTATGATTTTGTAATGACTGCTTGTAGAAAAAAAAACAAATTTGAAAAGCTAAAGTGTCAAAAGTATTCTGATTTTCACTTTATCTTTTCTGTATAAACATGCTAATCAGTGATTAGTTTTCATGTTTATACTTTATTTTTATTATTATTATTATTATGCTTTTGAATTAAGAAAATTCAAATAAGTTGATGAAGAAAAATTCTTCTTCATTAACTTCACATCACTGTTTTCCTGGAATCTCTTGAAAAATTCTTCTCTTGAAAGTGGCTTATGATACAGCTCCAATCTATGACCATTTACAAGAAAAGTGACGTTCTCTTCATCTATTGTCCTGATTTTTATTACTCCATTGTCAAAAAATCTTATAATTTCATATGGCCCAAGCCAATGTGTTTGAAATTTACCTTGAAAATCCTTGAACTTTGAATCAAACAAGAGGACCCAGTCACCTTCTTTGAACTTATTTTTCTTGATGTACTTATCATGCCATCTAGTCCTTTGCTATTAGACTATACTTGTTTTCTGAACTACATCTTGTCTGATCTCATCTAATTCATTAATCTGCTCCAATCTATGCTTTTGTGCCTCTGTTAGATCAAGTCCTAGCTGAACTGCCATTTTAAAAGTTTGAATTTGAAACTCTATGGGAAACAAAACTTTTTTTCCATAAACAAGTTCATAAGGAGTATGGCCTGTTGTGCTTTTCCATGTAGTTCTATAGGCCCACAAAGCTTCAGGAAGCCTGTCTACCCAATCTTTTCTATGTAAATTGACAGTCTTTGTTAGGATCCCTTCAATGACTTGATTGGTAGATTCCACTTGACCATTTGCTTGTGGATGATAGGGAGTAGATTTTCTGTGTCTGATTTTGTATATCTCCATCATTTGTTCCACTAGATTTGATGTAAATTGAGCTCCTTCATCTGTAACAATTTCCCTTGGGACACCAAAATGAGTAAAAATATCCTCAAAAAGAAAATTAACTACAGATGCTTCAGTAGCAGAAAGTAATGGTTTGGCCTCTACCCATTTGGTAACATAATCAGTGCAAACTAATATATATTTCTTTTGTCTTAATGGAGGACTAATAGGTCCTACAAAATCTAAAGCCCATTTTTCAAAAGTTTCAATATGTACCTGAGGCTGCAATGGCATCTCACATGAAGGAGAAGGTTTCCCTACCCTTTGGCAACTGTCACACCTTTTGACATACTCTTTAGAATCTTTAAAAAGGGATGGCCAATAATATCCTAAATGAAGGATCTTATAAGCTGTCCTTTTATCAGAAAAGTGTTTGCCACAAGGTTCATCATGACATGCCTTGAGGATCTCAGGCATCTCATCTTCCCGAACACATCTCCTAATGATAAAATATGGACCTGTTTTGTATAACTCATTAGCAATCCATGAATATTTTTCACTGTCATAAATGATCTTTCTTTTGTCTCTTGCATTCATTATTGAAGGAAATTTCCTTGAAACTAAATAATTAGCAATGTCAGCAAACCAAGGAGTTTGAGTAGAAATTGCAAAAAGATATTAATCAGGGAATTGATCTTCAACTGGGGTATTGTCTTTGATGTTTTGGAGTCTAGATAGGAAATCAGCTACTGTGTTTTGTTTTCCAGGCCTATCTAGAATGGTAATGTTGAATTCTTGTAAAAGAAATAACCATCTTATGAATTTACCATTAGTAATTGATTTATTCATTAGATATCTAATTGCAGAGTGATCTGTGTGAAAAAAAGTTTCATAGCCTGTTATATACTGTCTAAATTTGTTTATGGCATGAACAACAGCTAAAAAATCTTTTTCAGTTACAATATAATTTAACTCTGAAGGAGTCAAATTTTTACTTGTATAATAGATGGCATAAGGAATCAGGTCTTTTTGTCCCAATAATACTCCTAGAGCTGTATCTGAGGCATTTGTTGAAATATGAAAATGTAACTTCCAGTTAGAGCCCCTTAAAATAGGTGCTTCAGAGATTTTTGTTTTCAGGATCTCAAAGGCTAACTGGCAATCATGATTCCACTTGAATTCACAGTCCTTGGTAAGTAATTTGAAAAGTGGAGATTCTATGTTGGTGAAGTTTTCTATAAACCTTCGATAATATCCTGTAAATCCGAGAAAACTCCTAACATCTTTTTGACAACTTGGAATAGATAATTTAGAGATGACTTCAACTTTTGACTCATCAACTCTAATCCCATCCCCTGAAATATGATGTCCTAAAACAATTCCTTCAGTAAACATCATAAAACACTTCTCATGACTTAGTGAAAGATTTGCTTCTTTACATCTCTTTAAAAAAATTTCCAAGTTTGCTAAATCTTCTTCAAATGTGTTTCCATAAACTGTGAAATCATCCATATATACCTCTACACAATCATGTATTAGATCTGAAAAAATTCCTAGTACTGCCCTTTGAAATGTTGCAGATGCATTGCATAATCCAAATGGAAATACTCGGTAAGCATAGGTACCCCAAGGACAGGTAAATGTGGTTATGTCTTGATCTTCAAGTGCTAATTGGATTTGATTATAACCACTAAACCCATCTAAAAATGAGAAGTACTTTTTGCCAGCTAATGTATCTAATACCTAATCTATGAAAGGTAGGGGAAAATGATCTTTAAGAGTAGCTTTTTTTAATTCTCGGTAGTCAATACATACCATCCATTTACCATTTTTCTTTGGAACAATTACCAAAGAAGAAACCCACTGACTATCTGAAATGGGATAGATAAATTTAACATTTAACAATTTCTGCAATTCTTCTTTTAACAATTTCCCTAAGATTTGGATTCATCCGTCTTTGAGGTTGTCTGATTGGTTTACAATTTTCCTCTATATAGATGTGATGAGTGCAAGTCTTGGGGCTTATCCCTTTCATATCAATGTACTCCCATGCATAGGCAGAAGAATGTCTCTATAATATCTTGACTAGCTCTGCTTGTTGAGATTTTTTTAGGTTCTTGTTTATATTTAAAGTTTTGCTTGGAAATATCTCAATTTTAGAGCTGCCAAATTTATCCATGGAATAGAGAGACATTTGTCTTGATGATAAAAAATCAATGTTGGATTCTTCTTGAAATTGTTCATGTTTGTATTCCGAAGAGGATTCAAGGTTTTCTAAGGTATTCAGAATCTGGCTATCTTCACTAATTTCTAAAATTGTGAAGAGAGGTTGTAAGTCTTCTTCATCCTCTATCCATTGAGTATCATCCAATTCTGTAATTGTTTTTGCTGGAGGATACAAGGTAAATTTATTGGTTGAACTACCATCAGAGATGTACATATCACCGAATCTACAACTAATGAAAGCATTAGCTGTAGCTAACCAAGGTCTTTCTAATATAATAGGATGCCCTCCTAGATTATTGTTAGGAGTTAGGATTATAAAATCCACAGGATACTCCAAAGAATCTAGAGACACTGGAATGTCTTCTATTACCCCATTAGGTTTGATCACAGATCTATCTGCTAATTGTAATAATGTGGGTGTAAAAATAAGATTAAGAAGTTTCAGTTTATCCATGATTTGTTTACTCATGATATTGATTGCTGCTCCTAAATCAATAAGTGTGTTTTGAATTTTAGTTCCATTGATGTGTATTTTAACAACTGGATTTCATGGGTCTAGATACTTTGGAATATCAATCTTACCCATCATGATATCTGCTATTTTTCCTTCCAGTTGAATTTTCTTTATCTCTCTTATTATTTTTCCTGTTTTCTTCATGCTCAACTCCTTTATTGTCTTTGCTAAGATTTGAATTTTCTTGATAGCTTGCAATAATGGGATCTTAATACAAACATTTCTCAGCTCATCCAGGAAATCATAATTAGGCACCATAATTTATTTTTTTACACCCCTATCAATTTGTAATCTTTCTGGAAAGGGAGGTGTAGAAGTGGATGTTGATGACTGCTCTAATATAGGAGTTGAAATTATTGGTTCTTTTTGTTTTGATTTTTCAATGTTTGGGTCTTGGAAAGATGTGTTCTCTTCAAGACTTTTATTTATCCGTAGAGAATCTTCCTCATAATTGTCTTGCTCTTGTATGATTACAGAATGTTTCCTCTTTTCAAGTATTCTTCCAGACCTAAGTTGAACATCACTAAGGTCTAAAGGAGTGATCAAATAAGTTGGAAACTGTTGGCCTTCTATCATGTATGTGTTCTGAGGATTTTTATTGTTGGGGTTTGGTATAGGTTGGGCAGGCAACTGATTTTTTTTTTGAGGAAATGGTAATGAAAGTGGTTGATTGTGATGTTGTGGATTTTGAGGATTTTGTTGAAAGTTTTGTTGAGGAGGGAAATGTGAATATGGTGGATAGGGTGGTGGATACTGATAGTACTGAGAGTATCTTCCATAGGGATTTTGTGCTCCTTGTCCCCAAGTTTGAGATTGATTTTTAAATTGGGGCCAAGGTTGCTGCCAAGAATTCCAATTTGGCAGGGGTTGATTATACAATTGATCATGGAATCCTTGTGTTTGAGGTCCTTGCCAAGGTCTCCTAGAGACAAAATTGAGAGATTCTATGGAAGTTGTAGGAGTTTCCTCCTGAAAGACAGCTTTAAGACCATGAAGTGAAAGACAGCTCTTGGTCTCATGTTTTTCTCAACAAATTACACAGGTCTCTACTACTTTTGCATCCAAAGGGCACTCTCTCAAGGCATGCTTCTTTCTACATTTGGGACAAAAGATTGCTAAGGCATCAGATTCAGTTTTTTCTTGTTTTGTAACTTAAGGGTGTCTATTTGTTCACTAAGACTCCCCAAGATATCAGATTTGAATTCATCAAGCATATGTCCTATTTCTGCCCTACTTACTGTCCCAAAAGCAGATTTACTTGCCCTTGCAAGAGCAGGGTCTCTTGGTCCTTTTATAGTTTTAGATTTCTCTCTTGAAAGGTTGATACATAATTCAGCTATTTCAGGTAATGTGAGCTGAGATATATCCCCTTTTCCCATCATGTTAAGGATATCTAACCATTCATCCCAATTTTCTTCAATAAGAGAGCTTTCAAAGTGTCTTGATCTAAGTTTTCCATTTTTGCCCTCTTGATGTTATAGTTAAATCTCTCCAACAAATGTTCCAAATTTTCATCATCTTTTTGTAACATTTTAAACACTTCCTCCTTATGGTTGACTGGCATACAATAATCCAAATACCTCTCTAGAAATGCTTGTTTCATGTCTTCCCATGTCCTAATAGAACTGTTGATCAAACTCATAAACCATTTTAATGATACTCCTTTCAATGTTGAAGGGAATATTTTAATTTTTTGAGCATCTTGTAAGTAGTCATAGGTTCTACATAGGACTTCAAATTCAAATAGGAAGGTTTCAGGATCTTCAGTTTTAAGTCCATAAAAGTTTGGAAGGACAGAGGGTGAAATTTTTTTCATAGTTGCATTGGTTTCTTCATCTACTATAGGAAACCCAAAAGAGCTTCCCATTTCTCTTCTACCTCTTCCTATGCCTCCTTCTCCTTCTGCACCTCTACCTCATTCTCCTCTACCTCTACCTCTACCCCCTCCAAATAGTGTGTGTTCTCCATTAAAAACTCCTCCTCCCCCTTCTTCTGCCATAGTTGATTCTTCTGTGGAAGTTGAAAAGTTTATGTCCCCAGCAGGGGTCTCAGGATCTTCTTCTAAGACAGGTTCAGTGGATAAAGTGGAAGGTCTTTCTAATGGAATATTTGATCTTAAGTTCTCTGGAAGTCTAGGATCAGTAAAGGATGGAATGTGGGTTTGAGTTGGAGGTGTGCTGGCTCTTGGTCTTGGTGAAACAAGTGGTGTTCTAGAAATCAAGCTTCTGCTTCTTATGAATCTACCCCTTGAGTCTCTTTCTCTACGAATATCATTGTTTTTGGGAGGTAATAAACAAGGCTACCTAGTTACACTTCCCCGCCAACAGCGCCAAAATGTATGGTCAGCTTAGTGTTCCTAAATTTATGTCATAAATTGTCAACCAGGGCTAGTAAACTATTGAAGTGAAGTGCACTATATGTGCCTAGGTATTTGTTTCTCACTACGTTGTGTTTAGTGTTTTTCCAATGTTTTTGGTTTTGTGTTTTTATTCTAAGAGGAAAAGAACTAAGTTTTGGCAAAGAGAAGTTGTTGGTCACAGTAAAACAGAGAAAAATCTATTCTAAATTATGTATGGCACTTGAGAACAGAAAATGCAATACTTTTACAAGAAAAATAACTCATAGCAAGAACTAAATAACTCATAACATGAACTCAGTCCCATTCATTCATTAGAAATGTGTTGGAATATCTTGAAAAAAGGATAAGTTTAATGCAATGAGGTTCTTCTAAGTAAACAACAACTTACAATATCACAAAAATCTCATCCATGGTTAGAAATTTATTGGAACACAATTGGAAAAGATTATTTGTAGCATAGTAAGGAAATCTACCCTAAATTAACCTATGACACTGAAATTAATCTATTCTGCAACTCAAATTGTCACTACTAAGCTTCATTCGAAAGTTAGAAATATTTTGGAATAGTTTTGGAAAAGGCTATTTGTAAAATTATAAGAGATTGCAGAACAGTCAAGGCCTTGAACTGATATCACTAATTACTGTCCATATGATGATTTGTTGGAAGAGATTAATAACAAGAGTAGTTTGTAAATAATGAAGGCCTTGAAGTCTAATGGAACAAAACTAGCATACAACTGACTAATAAAACTAAAAATACAATGGATAAAGCTGAACTAGAATGCAATCATTCAAACTTGAAATACAGTGACCACAACTGTATTAGAATTCCATTATCCTAACTTGAAATACAGTGAACAGAAACTGAACTAGAGTGCCATTAATCTAACTTGAAATACAGTGAGCAGAAACTGAACTAGCACGCCATTAATCTCCGGAGTATTACAACTACACTATAATGCAACTAATCTCTAAAATATTACAACCCTATCTCGTTCAGTATTAGTGATATTTTGGAACAATTCGGAAGAACAAGTCTAACTGTAACAATTGATGTAATTGAGCACAGAAATGTAAAGTTCAGAAAAATGCAACTAATTCCTAAAATACTACAGTGATATCTCATTCAATATTAGTGATATTTTGGAATAATTCGTAAGAACAAGACTAGACTGTAGCATCCAATGTAAGTGAATATAAAACACAAAGTTCAGAAAATTGCTTAAACTAGAAATGCAACAAGGCTAAAGTTACTTATCTAAACAATGTGCACAAATCTTCTCGGGAAGTAGGGGCCCTCTACCACCGGATTAGCATACAAATCTCCTCGAGATTGCCTTAGATCTTGCAATAAAGCGATGCTTCTTTCATTAAAGGAAAAATATTTCAAAAACAGAGTATTACGGTCTTTTGAGATCTAGCAACAAAACATCAATCTAGCTAACTGTCCCTCGGTCTCCCGAGTAATTCTTATAAAAGAAATACATAACTACCCTTGAGAATAAATAGGAACAAGTGTCTTTTTCAATCAAAATCAAATTAGAACTCTTATGGAAGCCTCGTACTTTGCTGGAGACATCTGTAGAGTCCCTGTCTTGGTAGGAATCTGCTTCTTAGCTTTGATCTCTTCCACGTGCATAACCACCTGTAGATTCTTGCTCAGACTTTGTAGAGAGCAATAAATGATGTGGGAGCGTTGTGGAATTCAACTATATGCGTTTTTCTCTGAAGTGACACCTGTAACCTATGAGAACATGAAGATAGCCGTGGAATAGGTGACTAGCTACAGAATGGTTGCATTCTGTAGCTGAGTCTAGTAAAAAATTACTACAACCAAAAAACCATGAAAATATAGCAAGTTAGTCATTGTATACATTCCTAAAGTATCTTTAACTAATCCTATTGACCATTTAAGCCTGTAATTGATAAGGGACAAAGGAAATGAAGTGAAATTTGGTGAAGGGAAATGACATCTTTGGGGCTCAACAGTAGGTATCGAGGCATTCGCAGTCCTAGGGGTTGTTATCTTAGTGGGAGCAGGGATTCTTGGTTCTGGGGGCATATCGGTAGTGGGAGTGGGTCGCTTTTCCATGAGCAGGATGCAATAGGGCCAAAAAATCACACAACATAAAAAAACTACATACATGATACGGGCGTGATACAGAGCTGTTGTCTAAGCTATCTATCCTACTTTATAGTGCCTATGGTCATCCAATGGTAGGGTAAGTGTCATTTGGAGATTACCATCAAGTAAATGGTAAAAAATATCAAGGAATTTCTTCATTAATTTCCAACCACCCGCTCCGCTTAACTATAACTTCTCCACGTTACCCGATTTTACTGTTCCCCCTGTCACTTTTCGCTCCCTGGGTGCACTTTGCGTTCCTGCTGATATTGGACTAAACATCTGTGCTTCTTGCGCATCTCCCCCCAACACAGGCTTGTTCCTAAGTTACTCTACAACCAAAGACATGTGTTTCCCCTAGGTGTCCCCCCAATCGCACTGGATCCCTTGCGGGAACAGATCTTTCAGAGGTGTTACAAGTAGGACATATTCCCAAACAATATTTCTGTAATAGCCCGTATGGCCGAGGAGTGACATCAGTTGTTTTCTTGTTGCGAGAGTAGTCGTATTTATGATAACTCTGCATTTTTTATCTGCATTCCTATCTAATGTAAGGTGCGTCTCAGTACAATCCCTTGGCAGCTTGGTAGCCGTGCACACCCCTTCTAGTTCCGAGTTAAACGTAGCTCGCGGAGCATTCTTATTATTCATTGGGCCCAGGCCACGGTAGTTAATCATGCTTAGTGTCTGTGATTCCCATGTGGGTAATTCAGTTGCGAGGAATAGGTGTGATTCGCCCCACTCCCTAGTGTCATTGTTTCTTAATGCTGCGTCAAGCACCATGGGCCAGCCTACTAACCCAAATTCTCCCAGCAATTCTTCATTCAACGTTCCCTAGTGGTAGGTGCACCGATGGAGCTCTGCATCTAAGTACCATGCAGATGGAATTGGTCCTAGGTCATGAATCAGTAGATGAACCCATTTCTTAGTCGTTTTGGTGCACCACTGGTTTTCCCATGCCGACAGAAGTTTGTGTGGATCTTTCGATCCAAAGAATGTCTTGATCCGCAGGCCGGTCGGGGCTTCAAATCATAGGATCATCATATCCCGACATGCCTCCCAATCCTGGAAAGTCCCCTTATGTGTCTCCCACCAACGCGCTGGTATTCCACACAAGGCTATCTTAAGGGCCCATAGCCTTCGTCCCTTGGGAACCTCTGCTTTGAATGCTCGCAAAAATTCCTTAATGTTGCTAGAACCATCAAAATAGGGTAGGTCTCTTACCTCTGAGGAAATGTAGTGGAAGTCGCTTGTGACTCGAAGACACTGCAGCACTAAGACATCATGCAACCGGTTCTGCCAATTGTCCATCTCCTCATCAGAGTTAGAGAAGCATTCACTGCCCTTTTCCCAGCAGAGTACTCCTTCCACCATGGGGTTGATCCAATCTTCGTCCTGCGCAGTCAACTTGTAAATGTGATCCACCTCCTCTACATCGCGTACTGGCTCTGTATATCGTTCACCTTTCGCAGGATCTAATGGTACTATCACCCTTGTGCTGTTATTCTCAAACACCATGCTTCTTTTCTTTAGGTTTATGATACCACCCATATCTATGGCCCAGTCCAATCCCAAGAGCACAGGTTAAAGGTCCGCATCGTCTACAATTTATATTACTTCAAAATCAGCGCGGGCCTTTACTCCTGCGATGTCCACTGTAAATTTGGGAAACCTTCCTAACGAGATGAATTTCTGTTGATTTGTCATGTGCAGCTGAATAATGGACCATTCCAACTTAGGTTCTCCCATTCGTATCCAAGTCTGTTTAGGTAACACGTTCGCATCCGACCCTAGGTCCAAAATAACCTGGCTCATTTCGTAGTCATCGATTTGCACAGACAACCGCATTTCTCTTCCTGTGCATTTCTTATACCTGTATAGTTTGTGCACATCCTTGACTTTCGAGGTTAAATTGGGTCGTGCTGTGCAGCTATCTATTAATTCCTAAAGGTTCTCTATAGAATTTGGGTTGCACAGCAGTTTCATACATGCCTGCAAAAAGGGCTCAACCTCCTCATCTGCCTTGAGGTTCGTAGGTGGCAAAGCAATAGTTGCCTTTGTCGCAACAAAGTCTTTGCACGCTGTGATAAATGTTTCTTTCCCCATTTTTAGGTCTAGGCCTTCTCGTTTGATAGTGGCTTGACAGATCAGTGGTTCCATCCCAGCCTCCTCCTCAGGTCCTCTGGTGGCTATCTCGCTGCACATCACCACATTCACACTCGGATCCTTGCTTCACAGCTCAGCCTTAACTCTCTGGACATTCTGCGTAGGTGTCAAACATTTTTCCTGCATTTTTGTTATCAAGATCGGGCAATCTTAAATTGCATGGTCCAGCTGTTTGCAATATCTGCAGGATTGCCTTGTGGGGTTAGGGCAGTCCCTTGCAAAGTGTCCTGCTTCTCCACAGTTATAGAAGATTAGCTAACCTCGTCCCCATCTTGCACTTCCACCACGTCCTTCTCCCCTGCCCCTTGATGGGGAGCCACCTGTTAGGGATTTGTAATTTTAGCAGATTGGTAAGACTAAAACTGCAGAAGCAACATCGTTTCAACCAACTTTGGGATTCTAGGATCTATCCCTCCTGAATCCGGAGAGGGATCTCTCCAATATGTACAAATATGGATTTGTATTTGAAGTTGGGGTTATGATATTAGGCTAGTTATGAAGGCCGAGGGTTTTGTTTTTTTTTGGATGGTTGAGCATGATTTTTACTTGAGGGGAAAGTTCTAAGTGCAAAAAAGTTTCAAAGGTGAGAAGTTTCAAGTGAATAGAACAACTTAGGCTAAAAATATAGATATAACGCTGGTTTTTATTCCATTGGGCTATGGAGTCATATCTGGGCTTTAATTGAGCAACAACGTCAAGAGTGATCCAAGGGGAAAGTCATCTATACCACAAGATTATTTGAGATTAGAGTGATGGGATGGAAACAATAAAGTGTTGGAGGAGTGGAAACTGATAATAATTTCACAAAGGATTTATAGTCAGTCCAAACAAGAAAAGCCTCTTAAATAATTGTTTAAAACCAACTAAGAACAGGGCTAACCATAAACTTCTTGGACAAGTCTGTATTCAAGCAGCTTAATTGACAAACAATCCAGTAATCCACATAATTACCTTCAGAAAGTATGAAAACATATAAGAGAAACAAAGTGTAACCTAAGATTAGATAAAGTACTTTTAAATCTATTATGCTTTCAGTCAACAACAAGGGAAAATTTTAGAATCTGCTTTTGGAGAAAAAACTAGGACCAGGGCACACCATATCTTCCATAGTCATATTTAATAAGCGAATAAGGAAAATAACTTTCAAGAACAAGGTTTAAAGAAAACAGTAGGACGAGGGAACTCTAGCATTCCTAACTTCTTAAACTGTATTAAATCATTCTTAAATAAATAAATTTGAGGAAAAAAATTCAGACAAAGATTTTCAGTCAGAGAAGGTTACTGATATACAGTAGGTCCTGACTCTATAATTGCTGTTCTTTATCAGAGAATAGTGAAAAATATGACATACATAGAAGGAAAACAATAACAAAGAAAGGGGCACTTCACCAGTGATATAGACCGGGATCCCAAGAAACAACTTTATATTGATGTCAAACCAGCTATAGTCTTCAAGTCCAATGTTTCAGTTCAACAATCATCTTCACTATTCAGCCTATCTAATCTATCACAAACAGAGCTCCAAGGACCAGTGAATAATATTTACAATAAGAAGTTCAAGCTCAAATATATTTCAAAGTTCTGCAACCAATAGTTTCTCATCTTCTACAGAAGTATTTATAGAAGAATGAGGAGGTGAGATCTAACAAAAGATCTCTTGAGACAATAAATATAGATTCAAGACTTCTTGGCCTTTTGAGGGGCTCGATGGAGAAGTTTACAGGTGGACTACTGTATTAACTGTTTTACAATAAATATCAAAGCTTGGTGGAATCTTTTATTGACTTTGAGGCTCTGTGTAATGTTTGGAGTAACTCTGCAGATATTTCTGCATTGATTTCCTTGCTGAAGTAACTCCCTGGCTACGCTGAGGCAAAATCTGATCTTCTTCAATAACTTCAGCCTTTGTTTGAATGGTTTGAGGCAACAGGTGGCTCTGTGGTAGCTGGGAGAAATTGATTAACCTCATATGTGGCAGTGGAGGTTTCCTGTCTAATAATCCTTTATGCTTTCTTCTTTAACTGTGTTTTAAATCAGGGATTCGGCTTTTGATAACCGTCTTAGCTGTAATCCCCGTAAAACTGTATTTATTCCTCTGTTTTGATATATTGGGGTCTTCAACACTGATACTCTTTAATTGTGCCCGATTCATGGTGTTCCGCTGGAGTGCAGGGTTACGCAGGGGCGATATGGCATCAATGCCTCACGGATCATTGACGAGACGTGAAATTTACACCCTGCAAGTGATTTCATTTGATAAATCGAAAGCAAGACGGTCGTCACCCTATTTTTCGAATTTTCTTCGAACATAGCGAAAAGATCACTAAAACCTGCAAAATACAAAAAAAATGTTATAAAATCCTGCATATTAGGTCAAATGCATCGGAAGGCGTGTGGAGGAAGCGGGGCCGTTGGATGGCATCATCCAACAGTCAGGATTGATTGAGAGAGATCTTAGAATGGGCGAAAGAAAGATTAAATCCGAGCCGTCGATCATGCAGAGATCGACGGTCGAGATTGAACGAGGAGGCAGAGGAGGAGGATGAATCTGAGCCGTCGATCGCGCAGAGATCGACGGTCGGGAGCGGAGGTGGAAAGTCAAACGGAGAGAATCTGGGCGATGAATTTTGGACCGTCGATCTGCAAATCAGATCGACGGCAGAGATGTCGTTGCCACTGTACGATAGCCTAGTTATCATGTGAGTATCTTGGTTAACCATCAGACAACTTCGACAAGCGATCACCGTTGGATGAGTGGGCCCAAATCGGATGGCGCACAGCAATATTGCTGGGCGTCCTGGTCTGAACGATAATGCGCGATGGACTGCAGTTATGCATGATGGACGGCGGTTTTGAAAAAGGTACAAGGGACGCGTGTCAACCGTTGTATAGAATCGCTGCGAAATCAAAAATACCGCCGTGCGCTCGAAAGCGGTGCGATAAATACCGGGTGGTTTCTGGAAGGGGTTAGTGGAATGTGGGGAACACCGGGAGAAGGACTCCGCACTGTCCGATCTATGGATTAGATCAACGGTGTAGATTTATTGAGAAATCGCTTCGGCGGAGAAATTTGTAAAATAAAATAAAACCCAAAGTTTACAAATAACAAAGGTTTTTTATGTTTCGGACGTGATATATAACAAGGTCAGGCGTTCGATTGCGGGGCCATTGGGCGCATGGAGAATGACATGACCGATGGTTAAAAGGGAAGGGGCTTATTTCATATCAAAACTTTGGGCCTGGGCTTTTCAATCAACCCATTGTATTTTCTGCGATTGCGATTGCGCGATTGGTCTTTTTGATCAACCCATTTAATATTTAACATGCGATTTTGGTTTTTAGACCAAAACTTTGGAAAAGTGGGTTTTGGGTTTTTAAAAAGAAAAATATTGATTGGGAATGAAATATTTACAAGGTTTAAATACGGAGGGCAGGCCCACGGTATGTACATATAGAATAATGATGCGATCGGGGGTTTTTCAATATAAAGGCTGATCGCATCGCAAGTTTTGTAATGGCACAAAGACGTGCACTTTTGGACATCTGTGATGCGATAAGCGCAAAAATGAGTTAGCATGTGGTTCCAGCCCCAAAGCACATGGTGGGGAAGTGGTTAGGACTTAGCCCAAGGGGGCTTAGGTCAATAGTCAAAATAATTTGTTTTTATGAAAATTTTCCATGATTTTTCAAAGGAATGGGGGTTTTCGGAATAGTTAAAAAGTGAGTCTTTAACTATGGAAAAGTGATTTTTATGAATGGAAGAAGGAAACTCATAAAAATAGAGGAAAAATATGGAGAAAAGGGGAGCAAATGAAAGATTGAGGAGGGGGAAAATGAAGGTGCTTCAGCAGTCTTTCTCTTGGAATCAACAGAATTTTCTGAGTATAAAAAGGCAAAGGTAATGAAGATTTTTGGACAGAGGCATGAGGCCTTCAAGGAGTCTTCAAGAGCCAACAATTTTTAGTTATAAAATTTTTTCCTTGGAGGCTCAAAAAGTCTTAGCCACCTTTTGGTATAACAAATATTATACGTGGCTAACAGTGGCTCCACTTGGGGATGATGCCTTCTTGAAGGCATCAAGAACTTCAGACCTGCATTCTCTGGGAGACTGATCAGTTGCCTCATCCATTTATGTTCTCTGGGAGGCCGATCAGTTGCCTAATCCATTGGGCTGCTTTCTTTCTATGGATGATTTTTTGAAAACATATTAGCAACCATAAAAACAATGGATTTTCATCAACACAAACTTTCTACCTACCCAATCCTACAGATCTAACATTTTTTCTTCAATAGAGTGCACTTGGATTGGCAAACTCTTTTCACAACATTTTATTATTTTGAAAGCAGGAAACTAATATAATTATACTCCTTATTTCTCCCTGAACTCAGATTAAACAGTTGAGTTCAGATGCTTCTCTACCTATTCTACTATCTGTTGGGATTAAACTATCCAACAGATCTTTATTCTCTAATTTCTACAACAGAAATTGGAAAGCACTCAAGTCAGGATTCAACAGTCTAACTTGATGTTGGTCTATGGCATAAAAGACAAGATGCACATAGATATTTATTTCACAAAAATTAAATAAAAAATGGAAGGCTTAAGATTTGAAAATTTGGAAACATTTCCTTCCTCTTTTCACAGCTTTGTTTTGACTCTTATTGAGCTGTCTTTCCTTTTCTTCTGGTTCATATTTTGAGCTAATTAGAACCATATTTTTACATCTCTTTGACTCAGAAAAATAGAACAGATTTGAGTCATTTCTATTTATAAACTAAGGTTCAGGTTTTGAACATGTTTGAACCTTTCATTTCTATCATAATCTATCTACTGATAAGCCAAGATTAGACAGTTTTGCATATCAAATTCACTATCCTATCAACAGAAAATTTAAAGCTAATTAGTCAAGATTAAACAGTTTGACTAACTAGAAGTGTGTTTTTCAGGAGTGGCATTTAAGCTTGCACACTTTCAGAATTGATTTCTCTTTTTTGGTATGGGGCTATACCTTTTTGTTTTCACAATCTGCCCTCTTTTCCTTCTTTTCATTGTTTTTGTATTTTTGATTTTTCATCAAAGCAGAAAAGAACAACTAACTACATGCTCAAAACTGAGCTTTTTGGACATTCCTATCTAACCTATTCTAAACATGGAGTATTTAAATTTATCATATTATACAAAAGTGCCAATGCAGCCAGCTGAGTAATGTCAAGAAGAAGTAGAAAATATGGATGCTTGTCAGAGGTATCCATAGAACATATTGAAGACTAACCTTCAATACCAAGATTATCACAGAAGGTGACAAATTTTCATGTCTTTGGCTCTTGCAAAGGATCACTACTTGATAATTTGAGCCAGTTGGGATTTCCACACACTCTTCCATAGGATCAACAAAGAAAAGATGAAGGTTCTCTTCCTTTTCTTCCTCCACAATTGGTAGATTATCTATTTCCAAGACATTAGCTTTGGGGACTATCTCTTCAGTACGTAGCTTGGAAGTATCATCATCTTTAACCTGCACAATAGCAAACAGTGAAATATTTTCTTTTTCTAAACATATGCTTGCTTTTAATATAAATTCAGGTTCTTCGAATGGCAGGTTGTTATCAACGATAGGAGAAGTTTCTTCTTGGGAAGATGGTATATCCACAGCAGGATAGTCTTGTATTTTTTTTATCTCCCTCTTCTTCATCATCATCTAAACTGGAGGACTCATCATATTTGGCAATTTTGTCCTCTTGTAGCCCTGGTATGCTTGGATTAAGTGGGCTGAACTCTATGAAGAAGTTATTATATTCTTGAGTGGGGGTGTATTCAATGGTTTCCTCTTGCTCAACAATTTATTCATTACTCTTCTCTTCACTTTCTGAGTTGAAAGGCTAATGATTTCCAATTAAGTGAAAGCTTTTTAGGATGGAACGAAAAGGATGATTGCGGCTTTCAAGCTGATGATGGTGAAATTCATAACACCAATCAAATGCTGGTTTCCTTGCATGATTAGTTTCTGCTTGGAAATCATCATCATCATAAGACTAATTGAAATTTGAAAATTTATTAGAATAAACATTTTCATCAGTCAAACATATTGGGATATCAGTAGGTCCTTCTTCATTCTGATCTACAAAAGAACTTTCTAAATCTATACAACAAGGTTCTCTATGTGAATGGGAAAGAGTGTTTGTTTTGTAAAAAAGTTTCAGAGACTGACTGTTTATAAATAGTCTGATCTATTTCCTTCTCTGTCAAAGGGAAAGATGTTTCCATGTCCCTTTGAACAGAAGTACAACAGTTCTCTGCCTCTTTTGAAGACTGATTTTGAGGCTGGATGTCTCCTTGAGCCTCAGCTATAAGGGATGATGAATCAATATCTGAGTTTCCAGGGATATCTTGAGGGATGTTGTTTATTTCTTGGATCATCTCTTCCTCAATTGATTCATCTATGTTCTTAAAATTTTTCAATAGGAGATTAAACTCATGAATGGTTGTTAAAAGATCTTCATGATGCATCTCTTCCAAAGCTTCCTCATTATCTATAATGTGTTGGGCGATGTTTTGTGATGGATCATAATATATTGCACCCAATGATAATGATGTAGTGTTTTCTTTATAGTTTTCATAGAACACATATTCAAGGTTTCTTAAAGAAAAAAAACTACTAGATCTTAAGCATTCATACCAATCCCTAGCTTTTCCTTCTAATGTTAACATGAACATTTTCATTAGGCAGTCTTCATGCCATTCAACTTTCAACCTCCATACATGTATGTGAAATTTGATAAGATGCAATAAAGGGTCATCAAACTTTTCACCTTGAAAAACAGGCAGGTTGTCATCCCAATTCACCTGGGGCATCTTATGTGGAAACCCAGGGATATGATCTCTACTCATTGGGGCATATCCTCGTTGTATTCTTGGAATCATGTTTGTAAATCAAGAAAGAGGTCAATGTGTCTGGTTAATCAGTTCAGGGTCTTCTACCAGTGGAGTCATTTGGTCTTCTGGGAGTTTCAGAGTGTGGAGTCGCCAAGTGGAAGATTTTTAGCTCCTAGGGAGGTAAAATGTTTTAATGGTTCCACCACCATGTGTTTCTTGTAGAGCTGCAAGGTTTTTTAGGAATTGATTTAGCTCTCAAGGGTGATCTGAAAACAGTTGATAATTTAATCCTAGGAGACTTCCAAAGGATACTTTCTGGGTTATCAACTATCTCAGGTGGATTAGGGTCAGGATGGGCTCTAGGGTGAATCTTTCTAGGAGCCACTATGTTGTGTTTTTAAGACCCAAATAAACAAGACAAGTTCAACCAAATATGACAGTCTTTGAATGGTTAACTAACCCGTTTACCTAAATTTCAATCCTATAGTCTTCTAACTGAGTTTGAATGATGTTATAATGATGTGGGTTCTTCCCAGTGGAGTCTTAAGGTCTGCTAAGGATTGTGGAGTCTCCAAGTGGAATTTTTTAGCTCCTAAGGAGGTAAAAGGTTTTATGGTCTACCACCATGTTTATTGAATACCAATCTAAAATATTTTTAGGTTTTCTGAGTTATTTTTCAGTTGTGTGGTTTCTAAGAATATGCTAACTCTATTTCAAAACTTAGCTATGGTTATGAGACAAAGACAATCTACTCTTATGGCTAAGCCAGCTGATTTTTCAAGGTTAGATAAAGTCTTAAGAGAATCCTAGGGTTTGCCTAGTTTGTCACTGATTCAGACAAGTTTTATCATGATTATCGTTCTTTGTTAGTGCTTGAAAAGGCTGCTTTTACTCACAAAGTTTTATGAATTTTTTAAAGGAAACTAAGATGAAAATTCAACTGAGTCCCCAGCGGAGTCACCAGAAATGTTAGGGATCTGTAATTTTAGCAGATTGGTAAGACTAAAACTGCAGAAGCAACATCGTTTCAACCAACTTTTGGATTCTAGGATCTAGCCCTTCTGAATCTGGAGAGGGATCTCTCCAATATGTACAAAAATGGATTTGGCTTTGAAGTTGGGGTTATGATATTAGGCTAGTTATGAAGGCCGAGGATTTTGTTTGTTTTTGGATGGTTGAGCATGATTTTTACTTGAGGGGAAATTTCTAAGTGAAAAAAAGTTTCAAAGGTGAAAAGTTGCAAGTGAATAGAATAGCTTAGGCTAAAGAGATAGATATAACGCTGGTTTATAGTCCATTGGGCTATGGAGTCATATCTGGGCTTTAATTGAGCAACAACGTCAAGAGTGATCCAAGGGGCAAGTCATCTATACCACAAGATTATTTGAGATTAGAGTGATGGGATGGAAACAATAACATGTTGAAGGGGTGGAAACTGATAATAATTTCACGAAGGATTTATAGTCAGTCCAAACAATAAAAGCCTCTTAAGTAACTGTTTAAAACTAACCAAGAACAGGGCTAACCATAAAATTCTTGGACAAGTCTGTATTCAAGAAGCTTAATTGACAAACAATCTAGTAATCCACATAATTACCTTCAGAAAGTATGAAAACATATAAGATAAACAAAGTGTAACCTAAGATCAGATAAAGTACTTTTAAACCTATTCTGCTTTCAGCCAACACCAAGGGAAACTTTCAGAATCTGCTTTTGGAGAAAAACTAGGACCAGGGCACACCATATCTTCCATAGTCATATTTAATAAGCGAATAAGGAAAATAAATTTCAAGAACAAGGTTTAAAGCAAACAGTAGGACGAGGGAACTCTAGCATTCCTAACTGCTTAAACTGTATTAAATCATTCTTAAATAAAATTTTTTGAGGAAAACATTAAGACAAATATTTTCAGTCAGAGAAGGTTACTGATATACAGTAGGTCCTAACTCTATAATTGTTGTTCTTTATCAGAGAATAGTGAAAAATATGACATACATAGAAGGAAAACAATAACAAAGAAAGGGGCACTTCACCAGTGATATAGACCAGGATCCCAAGAAACAGATTTATATTGATGTCAAACCAGTTACAATCTTCAAGTCCAATGTTTCAGTTCAGCAATCATCTTCACTATTCAGCCTATCTAATCTATCACAAACAGAGCTCCAAGGACCAGTGAATACTATTTACAATCAGAAGTTTAAGCTCAAATATATTTCAAAGTTCCACAACCAACAGTTTCTCATATTCTACATAAGTATTTATAGAAGAATGAGGAGGTGAGATCTAACAAAAGATCTCTTGAGACAATAAATACAGATTCAAGACTTCTCGGCCTTTTGAGGGGCTCGATGGAGAAGTTTACAGGTGAACTACCGTATTAACTATTTTACAATAAATATCAAATCTCGGTGGGAGCTTTTATTGACTTCGAGGCTCTGTGTAATGTTTGGAGTAACTCTGCAGATATTTATGCATTGATTTCCTTGCAAAAGTAACTCCCTGGCTGCATTGAGGAAAAATATGATCTTCTTCAATAACTTCGGCCTTTGTTTGAATGGTTTGAGGCAACAGGTGGCTCTGTGGTAGCTGGGAGAAATTTATTAACCTCATATGTGGCGGTGGAGGTTTCGTGTCTGATAATCCTTTATGCTTTCTTCTTTAACTGTGTTTTAAATCGGGGATTAGGCTTTTGATAACCGTCTTAGTCGCAATCCTCGTAAAACTGTATTTATTCCTCTGTTCTGATATATTGGGGTCTTCGACACTGATACTCTTTAATTGTTCCCGATTCATGGTGTTCTGCTGGAGTGCAGGGTTACGCAGGGGCAATATGGCATCAATGCCTCACGGATCATTGACGAGACGTGAAATTTACACCCTGCAAGTGATTTCCTCTGATAAATCGAAAGAAAGAGGGTCGTCACCCTCTTTTTCGAATTTTCTTCAAACATAGCAAAAAGATCATTAAACCCTGCAAAATACAAACAAAATGTTATAAAATCCTGCATATTAGGTCAACTGCATTGGAAGGCGTGTGGAGGAAGCAGGGCCATTGGATGGCATCATCCAACGGTCAGGATTGATTGAGAGAGATCATAGAATGGGCGAAAGAAAGATTAAATCTGAGCCGTCGATCGTGCAGAGATCAACGGTCGAGATTGAACGAGGAGGCAGAGAAGGAGGATGAATCTGAGCCGTCGATTGCGCAGAGATCGATGGTCGGGAGTGGAGGTGGAAAGTCAAATGGGGAGAATCTGGGCGATGAATTTTGGACCGTCGATCTGCATATCAAATCGACGGCGGAGATGCTGTTGCCACTGTACGATAGCCCGATTATCGTGTGTGTATCTTGGTTAACCATCGGATAGCTTTGACAAGCGATCACCGTTGGATGAGTGGGCCCAGATCGGACGGCGCACAACGATATCGCTGGGCGTCCTGGTCCGAATGATAATGCGCGATGGACTGCGGTGATGCGCGATGGACGGCGGTTTTGAAAAAGGTACAAGGGACACGTATCAACCGTTGTATGGAATCGCTGCGAAATCAAAAATACCGCCGCGCACTCGAAAGTGGTGTGATAAATACCGGGTGGTTTCTGGAAGGGGTTAGTGGAATGCAGGGACCACCGGGAGACGGACTCCGCACCGTCCGATCTATGGATTAGATCGATGGTGTAGATTTATTGAGAAATCGCTCCGGCGGAGAAATTTGTAAAATAAAATAAAACCCAAAGTTTACAAATAACAAAGGTTTTTTATGTTTCAGACAGGATATATAACAGGGTCAGGCGCCCGATTGCGGGGCCATTGGGTGCATGGATAATGACATGTCCGGTGGTTAAAAGGGAAGGGGCTTATTGCATATCGGAACTTTGGGCCTGGGCTTTTCAATCAACCCATTGTATTTTCTGCGATTGCGATTGCGCAATCGGTCTTTTTGATCAACCCATTTAATATTTAACATGCGATTTTGGTTTTTAGACCAAAGCTTTGGAAAAGTGGGTTTTTGGTTTTTACAAAGAAAAATATTGATCGGGAATGAAATATTTACAAGGTTTAAATACGGAGGGCAGGCCCAGAGTATATACATATAGAATAATGATGCAATCAGGGGTTTTTCAATATAAAGGCTGATCGCATCGCAAGTTTTGTAATGGCACAAAGACGTGCACTTTTGGACATTTGCGATGCGATAAGCGCTAAAATGAGTTAGCATGTGGTTCCAGCCCCAAAGCGCATGGTGAGGAAGTGGTTAGGACTTAGCCCAAGGGTGCTTAGGTCCATAGTCAAAATACTTTGTTTTTTATGAAATTTTTCCATGATTTTTCAAAGGAATGGGGGGTTTCGGAATAGTTAAAAAGTGAGTCTTTAACTATGGAAAAGTGATTTTTATGAATGGAAGAAGGAAACTCATAAAAATAGAGGAAATATATGGAGAAAAGGGGAGCAAATGAAAGATTGAGGAGGGGGAAAATGAAAGTGCTTCAGCAGTCTTTCTCTTGGAATCAACAGAATTTTCTGAGTATAAAAAGGCAAAGGTAATGAAGATTTTTGGACAGAGGCATGAGGCCTTCAAGGAGTCTTCAAGAGCCAACAATTTTTAGTTATAAAATTTGTTCCTTGGAGGCTCAAAAAGTCTTAGCCACCTTTTGGTATAACAAATATTATAGGTGGCTAACACCACCTATACCTACAGGGGTCCTTGGTGACGCAGGGTCTGACTGTACCTTGTATAAGTTTCCTTGATCAATCATTAAATCATATGTCTGGCAGTTCTGTTTGTCATGTCCCACTGATCTGCATAACCGACACCATTGTTGCTTTACCTCTAGAACGTATGCAGCAAGGTGGGGACAGTGGTTAGTATCGTGTAGTCCTGCGACGCGACAATCATCGCACCAGAGCGCTGGTCCACTAGGTCCTGCAGCCTCCCTAGGGCGCACTGGGCTCAGTCCCCTAACCTGCACATAATCTGTTAATAGGGGAAAATTATCCTTGGTGTGGCCATTCACCCGATATCCTATGCACAATCGTTCGGGGCTGGATTCTACCCCTCGTTACTTTCGCAAGTTCTAGATCTCTATATGCATTGCTTCCAGTTGTCCCTGGATCTTTTGGACACCCAGCCAAGTCTCGTCTCCAGGTGCATATTCTAACTTCATGGCACCTTCCAAGGAATTCTCCTGCAATTCGAATGTTTGGTGCCCCATAGGTACGCGCAGGTGAGGTAGCAACATGGCAATAAACCATTCCGTGTGCTATCTTTCATCATATTGGAATCCTCCTTCTCTGATCACCTTCTTTAGTTATTGATCAGACTCCCACACAGATTCAGAAGGTCCTTGCTTGAAATATTTTAGATCAACCACGATTTGGGATTAGGTTTCTTGAACTGTTGTTTCAGGGCGTTCTTAATTTATTCAATGGTTGCATTTGTGTTTTGGCTGATGTATCCCTTGTACCAGTCCAATGCTCTTCCTTCGAAGGCAAGGGACAACTGTGCCCTTTTCACGGCATCACTAGCCACGTTCTGCGTAGTCCATACTGATTCTGTGAAAAACCAGAACTGATCCATATCTTCATCCCCTACACCCTTAAAGGTCGGAAATTTCATGTGCACAGCCATGTCGTCTTTCGGTGGTGGAGGGGTCAGTGAATTCTTACCTCTAGGCTGATTTGAAAGTGGTGTGGCTAGAGGAATCTGCGTAGCTGCTTCCCTTACTGGACTGTAGGCCAATCGATATCCTTCTATGTTGGCCCTATAGTACTTGCCACTCCATGTTGTACTTTCGTCAAGATTAGAGGTCATTCACTTGGTATGGCTACAAAAAATACTCTTTTCACACAATAATATCTTGATCAATAATGGAAAAGTCTTCAGGAACTTACCTCGGAACCCCGTGAAGAATCTTCGCTCTGCTTCAGAGTAGGAGACAAATCCTCCTAACATGCTGTCTACCCAATGGTCCATTGTGCGAGTGATGGTGTTATCATATTTTTCTAGCTGTTGGATTAGTTTGGGGGTCCAATCTGTGATTCGCTCGTCCTTCCAACACTTCTGAAACTCGACTAGCCTTGCGAGCCACTCCTGGAGGTCGATTGCAATCGTTTCAAAGAAGATCTTGTAGATCTCTGTGAAAATATACTTATTCTTCCACTCTTTGGTGGTAAACCTCTTACTGCGGTTTTCTTTTATGGAAAATTTTTGAACTTGCTGTTCAAACCATTCATCAATTTCCTTCCTCTCCGGCTTCCAATACGGCCTTGACATTACCCGATCTCTCTCTCAAAATGCTCCAGGTCCCGGCAACGAAACCATTTTTTGGATCAAGGGGTCCTAACCCAGGTTCAGATGTTCAAGGTTTGCAAACAAACCCCTATACTACTATCCCTTTCGGCAATGACCTACTTGAGCAGGCCAAAGTCTCACCCGAAGTAGTATGGGTGGATGCTGGAACCAGGTTTCCGCACCCTGGGAGAGGGTAGGTAAGTCAAGAAGAGCTACAGTCACCCTGACCGTGACCCGATCTAGTATCACCGAGCCTAGATTCCCTTCACATCCACGTGCGTAACAATAATATTACCCACAGAACTTAACAGATCAAGAATTCATATATCAATACATAGATATTTTAGATATTCTTGTATGAAGCAAGTGGAACAAATCCAGATCGCAACATAAACAAATACACAGGTATGTTCGCAACTTAGACCAATAAAACAACAACATATACTAAGTAATCAAGACGTCACAGATTCATATCACAACAATTCTAGTGGATTCAGATAGGCAAAAATACTTCCGCGTTCATTAATCCTTTAGATCTACGTACAAAACCCCAAAAACCCAACTGGCGCACATAGCAGCAGGGTTCGCACATAGCAGGACAGAGGCCCTCCGTGCACACAACAAGAGTCCTTACCCAAAAACCCTGACTAGATCTATCGATTTTCACTAAGCAGCAATATCTTATCATTCTTAGCCTATCCTACAACTCAAAAAGATTCAACTACTTATACTATTCTGGCTTATGCATCCAATGGTACAAAAACCATGGTTTGTGGACTCTTGGTCTACCCTTGACCCAATTACAATGATTCAGGGGCTTTGACCCACCCCAAAACCCCTGTGCTATAGTAAATATAATTAGAAATATACAAAATGGACTAGTTTTGCAGCTTTGTGGGAGACCCTGTTCTAACAACAGCAAATGAGTCAGAAGGGAATCTGTGCTGAAGGGATTCTATGCATAAGTCAGCCATGGTGGCTACTTGCACCCCTTTTTTCTGTAATTTCTCCCTTAGTGCTACATTCTCTGTCTGTGCCTTCTGTAGCTGCTCCTTCAAAACTATTTCTTCGATTATTTCCTCCTCCCTTGGTGATTATTCAATGATAATCAACCTCGTGGGAGAAGTTTCTGGCTCTCTATAACTCTTTTCATCTCTAAAATACATAGTGGTCTGTCGTTTTCTCTTTGCACTCAAAGGAGCTATGGTGGAAAATAACTCTTTGTATTGAGGGGATGTGGTGTTGTGTTGTGAGTCTGTTTCTTGCCCATTTTCTGCTATCCCTATGACTTCTATGGCCATCTCTTCTATTTTTCCTTGGCCGTTTATCTCTTCCTCTTCTTCTTCTTGTTCCTCTTCTAGTTCTTCTTATAGCTCTTCTTCTTCTTCTTCTGGTTCTTCCTCGTCTACTGGTTCTTCTTCTGGTTCCTCTTATTCTTCTGGTTCTTCTTCATCTTCTCTAAGGCTAGGAGTGGAATCCTGCCTTGTTTGGGCTGCTATAAAAGCTTCCATGCTCATATTTATGAGAGAGGACCAAGACATAGGTAGGGTGACAATGTTCTGCTGTTGTTGTTGTGCACTATTCAAATGCGCAGCCTGCTCTCGGTACTACTGTGTTGCAGCTCCCTTCGGTCTTTTTCCCTAAAAAATTTTGAATTTACTGGTTTGGATGAGATGGGATCTCCTTTTATTAGATTGCACAACTAATTTGGAGTTCTTATGTAACTCGACTCAGCTTCAGTTTCTGTTGTAAATAGTTGTTTCCTTCTCCTTGTTAATTCATGATGGACTGCGTGTTTCCTCCCCTCATTCTCTTCTACTCCAATTTATTTAAATTATTTTCTTTTGCATTCCCAGGTGGTGTGACTTTGCAATTCTCCCTAGTCATACTTCACGATGATGGCCAAGCTATCTGGCCACCTTTTTGCCCCTTAAACTCTAAGTCTGCAAATTTGATTATTTCTAGCTATTATGGATGCCCGGCGAGGGTTGAGAAGCTATACCTGAGTTTACATGTCATTTCCAAGGCATTTTCAGGTGCTGGATTGAGGAGACACGCCTTTTAGATGCTGTGTTCTTCACTATTTTCTATTCTTTGAGTGAGCAACTCACTGAATGAGCAACTCTTTGAGTGAGTTGCTGATCTTTCCTTGATGTTCCTTCCCGTTATAGATGTTGTGTGGGGGGGTGCTCTAGATTCTATGGGTGGCACTCTTGTCTTTCCTGGGGTCTGCTTCATGAGCTCCTCCCTTGCTTTTTGCTGTTCAAGGACAGATGTCTGCACTGTAGGAATTCCCTGATGTTTGTAGCAGTCTGTGTCTTGCTTTCCTTGCTACATTGTTCTTAGGAATGGAGGAATGTGGTGTATGGAGGTGATGTAGGAATTTATGGAAATGAATGGAGTGAATGATGGGATGAATGGTAAAACAAAAGAAGGTTAAAGAAGATGAATGCTTCCATGTGTTTCTAAAAACCATTAATGACTTGCAAAACAACAAACACAGAAAACACAGAGATGCAGATGTAATTTTTTTGTTTTTGTTTTTTTCCTTCTTATTTTTTTGAAAGTAAATGGGCTACCTCCATGGAGGTTTTCAACCCGCAGACTTGCCTTGGGCACCTCAGAGAGGTTTTTACCCATGGATATTTATTCTTTTTTTTCTTCTTTCTTCAATTTTTTTTTGAGCAAGTGAGCTGCCTCCATTGAGTTTTCAACCCACAAGCTTGCCTTGGGTGCCTCAGAGAGGTTTTCACCCATGGATATTATTCTTCTTGTTCCTTTTTTTTTTCCAGGAGGTGTGGGAAACTATGGATTTTCCCATCACATACACCTCTCTTCTTATTGAATTTACGAAATCTGCCCTTGAAAAAGGCTACTTGTAAATTTTAAGTCTGTGACCATTTACAAGAAAGGGGATTAATTCCTCATTTTTGGTTCTGATTTGAACTACGCCATTATCAAAAAAAAATTCCACTATATAAGGTCCCAAGCATCTTGTCATCATCTTTCCTTTGAAATATTTTAAACCTTGAATCATACAACAACTCCTAATATCCTTCTTTGAAGGTCTTTTTTTTTATGTTCTTGTCATGCCAGACCTTCCTTTGTAGCTAAACTACCTTTGTGTGAAGAAGTACTTGCATTTTGAACTCATCCAATCCATTTATTTGCAACAACCTCTCTTTTTTGGCATTTGATACATCTAGATTTAATTCAACTGTCATTATTAAAGTATTGAATTCAAACTCAATTGAAAGTAGAGCTTTCTTACCATAGACTAGTTCATAAGGAGTGAATCCTTTTGTTGTATTTCAAGTAGTGTTGTAGGCCCACGTAGCTTATACCAATCTATCTTCCCAATCTCTTCTGCTGCTACCCACAACCTTGGTGAGAATTCTCTCTAAAGCTTTGTTATTCACTTCTAATTGGCCATTTTCCTGAGGGTGATAGGCAGTAGAAGTTCTATGCTTAATCTTGTGCTTCCTCAAAATATTCTCAATGAGGTGAGAGGTGAATTGTGCTCCCTGATCAGTGACTATTTATTTGGGGTACCCAAACTTGTAAAACACATTCTCCCTCAGAAATTCTACTACTTTCTCCTCGGTTGCTACCTTCACTGCTTTTGTTTCAGCCCTCTTTGTTAGGTAATCAGTGCAGACTATGATATACTTCTTTTGTTCGGATGGTGGATCGATAGGTCAAACAATGTCCATGCCCCACTTACAAAATGGCTCAAGAGCCACCTGAGGGTGTAAAGGAATTTCATCCATTTGTGTGGGTTTCCCCATCCTCTGGCACTATTCACACCTGCTGGTGTATCTTCTGGAATCTTGATGAAGGGTAGGCCAATAGTATCATGTCTACAAAAATTTGTAAGCAGTTCTGTTTGCAGCAAAGTGGCCTCCACATGGGTTGTCATGACATGCAAAGAGGATATAAAAAACTTCTTCCTCACTCACACATCACCTTAGGATTTTATCAGGACCTATCTTGAAAATGTTTCCCCCAATCCATGTGAAAGGGGTGTTTTTTCTGATGATTCTACTCCTCTCCCTAAATGAAAGATTAGGAGGGAGTCTCCCAACAACCATGTAGTTGGATAAATCAGAAAACCATGGTGAGAGTGATGATATAGCAAAGATATGCTCATCCGGCAGCTGGTCATCCACTATTCCTTCTTCGCTTGTAGGGAGAGCTATCCTGGAGAAAAAATCTGCAACAACATTCTCCTTTCCAGGTTTATCAATAATAGTCAAATCAAATTGCTGGAAAAGTAATAACCATCTAATTATCCTAGAATTAACATCATGTTTTTTAATTAAATACTTGATGGTTGCATGGTCAATGTGAACAAAGGTCAATTATCCAGTTACATAATGCGTGAACTTGTTCAATGCATGGACAATGGATAACATCTCCTTCTTAGTAACAATATAATTCAGCTCGGACTTGGAAAATTTTTTGCTGATGAAATAAATGGCATAAGGAATTTTTTCCTCTAATTTTCCTAATATTTCCCCTACAGCTTTGTCGGATGCATCAGTGTGAATGTGGAAAGGCAGAGTCCAATTTGGACCTCGGAGAATGGGAGTGGTAGTCAACTGTTCCTTAACGAGTTGGAAAGCCTCTTGACAAGGACCAGACCAAATAAACATATAATATTTGGCCAATATCCCAAATAATGACGAAGCCATCTTGCTGAAATATTTGATGAACCTTCTATAGTAACCAACTAAGCCTAAGAAAATCCTAAAATCTTTTTGCTTTTGAGGAGCAGGTACTCTTTTGATGATAGTGATTTTTTTCGGGTCTACCTTTATTCCTTCTTGGGATATGGATTGAACTAATACAACCCCTGCTTTCTTCAGGAATTCACACTTTTACGGGTTCAAGGAGAGATGCATCTCAATGCATCTTCTTAGTACTTTACCCAAATTGGAGAGAGCTTCCTGGAATTCATCCCCATATGGTGTGAAATCATCCATATAGATTTTGACAGAGTCATCAAATAACTCAGAAAATATGCTCAGGAAAGCTCTTTGGAAGGTAGCTGGGGCATTGCACAACCCAAAGGGTAGGAATATTTAAGAAAAGGTACCCTAAGGGCAGGTGAATGTAGTCTTATCCTAGTCTTCAGGGCTGATTTGAATATGTTTGTACCCACTGAACCCATTTAAGAAGGAAAATAACTTCTTCCCCGCAAGGCCATCCAGGACTTGGTTTATAAAAGGGCAAAGGGAAATGGTCTTTATTGGTGGCTTTTTTAAGTTCTCGATAATCAACACAAATTCACCACTTCTCATTCTTCTTTGGGACTAGGAAAAGAGGTTCTTGATCCTCGTCTACTGGTTCTTCTTCTGGTTCCTCTTATTCTTCTGGTTTTTCTTCATCTTCTCTAAGGCTAGGAGTGGAATCCTGCCTTGTTTGGGCTGCTATAAAAGCTTCCATGCTCATATTTATGAGAGAGGACCAAGACATAGGTAGGGTGATGATGTTCTGTTGTTGTTGTTGTGCACTATTCAAATGCGTAGCCTGATCTCGGTACTGCTGTGTTGCGGCTCCCTTCGGTATTTTTACCTCAAAAATTCTGAATTTACTAATTTGGATGAGATGGGATCTCCTTTTATTAGATTGTGCAACTAATCTGGATTTCTTATGTAACTCGACTCAGCTCTAGTTTCTGTTGTAAATAGTTGTTTCCTTCTCCTTGTTAATTCATGATGGACTGCATGTTTCCTCCCCTCATTCTCTTCTACTCCAATTTATTTAAATTCTTTTCTTTTGCATTCCCAGGTGGTGTGACTTTGCAATTCTCCCTATTCATACTTCACGATGATGGCCAAACTAACTGGCCACCTTTTTTCCCCTTAAACTCTAAGTTTGCAAATTTGATTATTTCTGGCTATTATGGATGCCTAGCGAGGGTTGAGAAGCTATACCTGAGTTTACATGTCGTTTCCAAGGCGTTTTCAGGAGCTGGATTGAGAAGACATGCATTTTAGATGCTGTGTTCTTCACTATTTTCTGTTCTCTGAGCGAGCAGCTCACTAAATGAGCAACTCTCTGAGTGAGCTGCTGATCTTTCCTTGCTGTTCCTTCCTGTTGTAGATGTTGTGTGGGGGGGTGCTCCAGATTCTATGGGTGGCACTCTTGTCTTTCCTGGGGTCTTCTTCATGAGCTCCTCCCTTGTTTTTTTCTGTTCAAGGATAAATGTCTGCACTGTAGGAATTCCCTGATGTTTTTAGCAGTCTGTGTCTTTCTTTCCTTGCTACATTGTTCTTAGGAATGGAGGAATGTGGTGTATGGAGGTGATGTAGGAAGTTATGGAAATGAATGGAGTGAATGATGGGATGGATGGTAAAACAGAAGAAGGTTAAAGAAGATGAATGCTTCCCTATGTTTCCAAAAACCATTAATGACTTGCAAAACAACAAACACAGAAAACACAGAGATGCAGATGTAATTTTTTTGTTTTTGTTTTTTTCCTTCTTATTTTTTTGAAAGCAAATGGGCTGCCTCCATGGAGGTTTTCAACCCACAGACTTGCCTTGGGCACCTCAGAGAGTTTTTCACCCATGGATCTTTATTCTTTTTTTATTCTTTCTTCTTTCTTTTTTTGAGCAAGTGAGCTGCCTCCATTGATTTTTCAACCCACAAGCTTGCCTTGGGTGCCTCAGAGAGGTTTTCACCCATGGATCTTATTATTTTTGTTCCTTTTTTTTTTTTTTGCAGGAGGTGTGGGAAACTATGGATTTTCCCATCACATACACCTCTCTTCTTATTGAATTTACGAACTCTGCCATTGAAAAAGGCTACTTGTAAATTTTAAGTCTGTGACCATTTACAAGCAAGGGGATTCCTTCCTCATTTTTGGTTCTGATTTGAACTGCGCCATTATCAAAAAAAAATTCCACTGTGTAAGGTCCCAAGCATCTTGTCATCAACTTTCCTTTGAAATATTTTAAACCTTGAATCATACAACAACACCCAATATCCTTCTTTGAAGGTCTTTTTTTTTATGTTATTGTTATGCCAGACCTTCCTTTGTAGCTAAAATACCTTTGTGTGAAGAAGTGCTTGCATTCTGAAATCATCCAGTCCATTTAGTTGCAGCAACCTCTCTTTTTGGGCATTTGACACATCTAGATTTAATTCAGTTGTCATTATTAAAGTATTGAATTCAAGCTCAATTGAAAGTAGAGCTTTCTTACCATAGACTAGTTCATAAGGAGTGAATCCTTTTGTTGTCCTCCAAGTAGTGTTGTATGCCCACGTAGCTTCTACCAATATATCTTCCCAATCTCTTCTGCTGCTACTCACAACCTTGGTGAGGATGCTATCTAAAGCTTTGTTATTCACTTGTAATTGGCCATTCGCTTGAGGGTGATAGGCAGTAGAAGTTCTATGCTTAATATTGTGCTTCCTCAAAATATTCTCAATGACGTGAGAGGTGAATTGTGCTCCCTGATCAGTGACTATTTCTTTGGGGTACCCAAACTTGTAAAAAAAATTCTCCCTCAGAAATTCTACTACTTTCTCCTCGGTTTCTACCTTCACTGCTTTTGTTTCAGCCCGCTTTGTTAGGTAATCAGTGCAGACTATGATATACTTCTTTTGTCCAGATGGTGGATCGATAGGTCAAACAATGTCCATGCCCCACTTACAAAATGGCTCAAGATCCACCTGAGGGTGTAAAGGCATTTCATCCGTTTGTGTGGGTTTCCCCATCCTCTGGCACTAGTCACACCTGCTGGTGTATCTTCTGGAATCTTGATTAAGGGTAGGCCAATAGTATCATGTCTGCAAAAATTTGTAAGTAGTTATGTTTGCAACAAAGTGGCCTCCAGATGGGTTGTCATGACATGCAAAGAGGATTTCAAAAACTTATTCCTCACTCACACATCACCTTAGGATTTTATCAAGACCTATCTTGAAAATGTTCCCCCCAATCCATGTGAAAGGGGTGTTTTTTCTGATGATTCTGCTCCTCTCCCTAAATGAAAGATTAGGAGGCAGTCTCCCAACAACCAAGTAGTTGGCTATATCAGAAAACCGTGGTGAGAGTGATGATATAGCAAAGAGATGCTCATCTGGCAGTTGGTCATCCACCATTCCTTCTTCACTTGCAGGGAGAGCTATCCTGGACAAAAAATCTGCAACAACATTCTCCTTTCTAGGTTTATCAATAATAGTCAAATCAAATTGCTGGAAAATTAATAACCATATAATTATCCTAGCATTAACATCCTGTTTGTTAATTAAATACTTGATGGTTGCATGGTCAATGTGAACAAAGGTCAAGTATCTAGCTACATAATGCCTGAACTTGTTCAATGCATGGACAATGGCTAACATCTCCTTCTCAGTAACAGCATAATTCAGCTCGGACTTGGATAAATTTTTGCTGATGAAATAAATGGCATAAGGAATTTTGTCCTCTAATTGTACTAATATTGCCCCTACAACTTTGTCGGATGCATCAATGTGAATGTGGAAAGGCAGAGTCCAATTTGGACCTCGGAGGATGGGAGTGGTAGTCAACTATTCCTTAACGAGTTGGAAAGCCTCTTGACAAGGACCAGACCAAATAAACATAGAATCTTTGGCCAATAGCCCAAATAATGGTGAATCCATCTTGCTGAAATATTTGATGAACCTTATATAGTAACCAACTAAGCCTAAGAAAATCCTAAAATATTTTTTCTTTTGAGGAGTAGGTACTCTTTTGATGATAGTGATTTTGTTCGAGTCTACCTTTATTCCTTCTTGGGATATGGATTGAACTAATACAACCCCTTCTTTCTTCAGGAATTCACACTTTTATGGGCTCAAGGAGAGATGCATCTCAATGCATATTGTTAGTACTTTACCCAAATTAGAGAGAGCTTCCTGGAAGTCATCCCCATATGGTGTGAAATAATCCATGTAGATTTTGACAGAGTCATGGAATAACTCAGAAAATATGCTCAGGACAGCTCTTTGGAAGGTAGCTGGGGCATTGCACAACCCAAAGGGTAGGAATATTTAAGCAAAGGTACCCCAAGGGCAGGTGGATGTAGTCTTATCCTAGTCTTTATGGTTGATTTGAATCTGTTTTTACCCACTGAACCCATTTAAGAAGGAAAATAACTTCTTCCCCGCAAGGCCATCCAGGACTTGGTTTATAAAAGGGCAAAGGGAAATGGTCTTTCTTGGTGGATTTGTTAAGTTCTCGATAATAAAAAAAAATTCACCACTTCTAATTCTTCTTTGGGACTAGGAAAAGAGGAGATACCCACTCACTGTCAGATATAAGATATATGAACCCTGCATCCAATATTTTCTACAGCTCTTCTTTGTCTATGTCCTTCAGAGCAGGGTTCATCCTTCTCTGGGGTTGTCTCACATGCTTGCATCCCTTTGTTAGGTCCCCATATTACTAGTGTAGTCCCTTATTGTTATTAGTGTAGCCCCCTTATTGTTATTGTTGTACCCCTATAACCCCCATATTATTATTATTGTTTACTGACATTATTATTGTTAGGCCAGCTAGGATTATATTGTGATCCCATGGACCCCTATATATAGAAGGAGGTTTTGTCATTTGTATAATCCAATAATTTTTCATTTATGTAATGTATTGGAGGTATCCCCCTTGAATTGGCCGATTTCTAGGGCATTTATCTCTCTTTTCTCCTATTTTTCGAGTTGGTTTCATAACATTTGGTATCGACGCTTTGGATTCTAGGGTTTCGCTGCTCCAAACAGGTCATCGTGGAATTTTCGCTATAATGTTTTTTCTACGAAGGTTCAGAAGAACAATTGTTTACAGCGCAAAGATGAAATTCTGAGGAACATCATGGAAACATTTTAGATCTTGGTTCAAAATATTTTCGGAGATATGATCTATGGAAGTTAGGGCTTTTTGCAGGCTCCTAAATTTAACCTAAATAGGTCATCGTGGAATTTTCAATATAAAGAATTTTCTACGAGGGTGAAGACGCTAAAATTTTTATAGCGTGAACTCGAACTACTGAGGAATGTCGTGGAAATATTTCAGAGCTTGATTCACAATATTTTCGGAGATAGGGTCTGTGGAAGTTAGGGTTTTTTTCAGGCTCCCGAATTTCATTTCAAAGAGGTGATCGTGGGAAAATCATCATAACTCTCTTTCTAAGAATTGGATTGGAATTCTGTAAAAATTGGCCACAATTACACGGACTTTAGTTTCCTGTAGATTAATTTCAGAGCGAAAGGAGGAAACAGTGACACGTGGCACAACGTACAAGTTTGCACTACTGAACAAGTCCATAATTAGGTCATTCTGGGATATTGGGCATAAATTTTCCTTGAAGAATCAAAATGAGGTCAGACCTCTAGAATTTGAAAGAAGATTCAAAGGGCTACTACAGGGCCAAATTTAAGTTACTGAAGATCCTAAATCACAGAGATAATTTAGTTTCAATATCGAGCTCCTCAAAATCAAGAGAAAGGTGTGTATTGTTTTTTTCAAATTGCATAAGTCTTGTTTGAAAATACAATTTTAAGTGATTCCAAAGGCTTATTAAACATATATATAAGTATTGGGTTATAAAATTCCTGCTAAAAATAATTAAACACCCATTAAGCCCTCAAAGTACTCTACTATGACTCATGAAGATGAAGAATTACAGCATGATCTATCAAAATTACGAGAGCAAGTGCACCAAATTTTGCTCTCGTAAAGAGAAACAAAAAATGAAATGGAAGTTTTGAAGAAAGGCATGGAAGCGAAGATGGATGGTTTGAAGAAAGGTGTGGAAGCTAATATGGATGGCATGGAAGCTAAGATGGATGAAATGGAATAAAAATTGAAAGACAACATGGAAAACATGAAGAATGATATGAAAGTAGACATGGAAGGTTTGACAAAGTTGATACAAGAAATGTTTCCTAATGGCGAAAATATAGTAGAGGAATCTCATGATGAGAACAAAATAAATGTTAATCGTGATTTCATAAACTCTAATGTTGGATGGAAGAACCACCGTATTCCAAAGATGGATATGAGGAAGTTTGATGGCAAGGATCCTGTAACATGGATACTATAGATGGAGCAATATATTGATCTCAATAATTTGCAAAACACACAAAAGGTATGCATTGCAACTTTACATTTAGAACAAAATACATTTATATGGTATCAATGGCTTTGCTCCCGTAAAAAAATTGTCACTTGGTCAATTTTTACAAAGGAAATGATAGCACATTATGAGGATACAAAGAGCAACACCTTATTTAGCCAATTGATAAATCTCAAAAAAAAGGGTTCAGTGGTGGAGCACATTGAGGACTTCCAAAAATTGAATATAAGGGTAACTGATATTCCATAGGAACATAGGATTGATGTATTCATAGGGTCTTTAAAGTATAACATCCAACATGAAGTTTGCGTTTGAGAACCTGATTCATTGGAGAAGGCATTCAGGCTGGAAAGAAAATTTGAATGTAAAATTATGGTGACAAGGAAGCCTACAACTCACATCTATAAAGATGGAAGTGTTGCTACTCCTAGACTTCCACAACCTACAAGGTTGACACCACAACAATTGGAAGAAAAAAAAACAAAAGGGATTTGCTACAGTTGTGATAGAAAATACACTAAAGGTCATAAGTGTGTTGAGAAGAAATTATTTTACATAGATTATGAAGAGGAGGAAGAAAATGAACAAGGAACTTCAAAATAAGATGATATACATCAGGAACCAACCCTAGAAGAAGAAGAAATGAGTGCGACCATATCGTGTAATGCATTGGCAGGAATTAACACTCCTCAAACTCTCAAGATAGAAGGACATATCAAGAAGAAAAAGGTAATAGTGTTGATTGATTCGGGTAGTACCCATAATTTTATTCATTGTAAGGTAGCCAAGGAATTGAATTGTTTCCTATACCCAACACCATAATGTCAAGTGATGGTTTCAAATGGAGGAACTATAAATTGCTCTGGAAAATGCCATAATATCAAGCTAACCATGGGGAAATATGTATTGAATAGTCCAATGCTTTCCATTCCAATAGGAGGTGCTGATGTTGTACTAGGAGTACAAAGGTTACAATATTTGGGGATGGTAGCTTTTAATTTTCAAGAAATTTTCTTGAATTTTTTTTCGAAAGGAAAGGAAATTGAATTACAGGGTATCGTAGGGAAGCGAAGAAAGATAATAAGCTCTAATGTGATGAAAAATATTATGAAGAAAGAAAAACAAGGCGTAATTGCACAATTATGCTCACTAGAAGTTCCAACATAAAAATAATCTATTTCTCCAGATGTACAAAAAGTCTTGGACAATAATTCCAAGGTGTTTGAAACTCCTAAAGGAATTCCACCTATTCGTGATCATGATCATGCTATTCATTTGATTCCAGGAAGTGTTCCTCCAAACATCAGGCCTTACAGATATCCTTATGTCCAAAAGAGTGAAATTGAACGTATGATTGCATACATGTTAGAGGTTGGTATAATTCATCCTAGTCAAAGTTCTTTCTCTGCTCTAGTAGTATTGGTGCACAGGAAGGATGGATCATGGTTCATTTTTCCGGATTATAGGGAGGTCAATAAGCCCACTATTAAATATAAATTTACCATTCATGTGATTGATGAATGATTGGATGAATTACATGGCGCAATTTATTTTACCAAGTTGGATCTTCATTCAGGATATCATCAAATTAGAATGAAGACTGAAGATATTCCGAAAACAGAATTTCGAACTCATGAGGGTCATTATGAATTTTTTTTCATGCCTTTTGGCCTTACCAATGCAACTTCTACATTTCAAGGGTTAATGAATTCCATTTTCAAAACCTTCCTTATAAAATTTGTGCTAGTATTTTTTGATGACATACTAATCTACACCAGGTCTTGGAAGGATCATGTTCAACATGTTGACAAGGTGCTCAATCTATTGGAGGAGAAACAATTATATGCAAAAACATCCAAATGTTTCTTTGGAATAAAAGAGGTGGAATATATGGGTCATATTGTATCTCACGAGGGTGTTAAGGTAGACCCTAACAAAATTAAAGCCATTAAGGAATGGAAAGTCCCCAAAACCATAAAGCAATTGCGAGGATCTCTCGGGTTAATAGGGTATTATCGCAAGTTTGTTAAGAATTATGGGAGAATAGAAACACCTCTAACAACATTATTAAAGAAATATGAATTTTCATGGACTCCCAAAGAAACTAAGGCCTTTGAAAATCTTAAAGAGGCAATGTGCCTAGCACTGGTCTTAGCTATGCCAGACTTCACAAAAAACTTTATTGTGGAATGTGATGCCTTGGGAAATGGAATTGGTGCTGCTTTAATGTAAGAAGGAAGACCCATTGATTTTTAGAGTCGCCCAATCAAAGGAAAGTATTTACAGAATGCTATTTATGAGAAGGAAATGTTGGCAATACTACATGCACTAAAGAAATGGCGACCTTACTTAATGGGAAGGCACTTCAAGGTAAAAACTGATCATGATAGCCTTAAACACTTTTTGGAACAAATACTATCTTCAGAAGAGTAGCAAAAATGGGTCACAAAGATGTTGGGTTATGACTTTGAAATTGTCAACGAAAAAGGGAAGATAAATGTTGTTGCAGATACACTCTCAAGAAAGGATGAAGAGGTGGAAGAATTTCTTTGTGCAATTTATATTATCCAACCAGATTGGATAACCAAAGCAAGGGATGAATGGAAGAAGGACGAAGAAGTGTGGACACTCATTCAAAAGTTGAAGCAAGATCCTAGTACATCTGATACATTTAGTTGGAAAAATTATTCCTTATGGTATAAAGATCTCTTATATCTTTGTAATAATTCCCAACTAAAACAAAATATTCTTTTGGAATTGCACACTTCTCCTTTAGGAGGACACTCAGGATTTTTAAAAAATTACCATAGGGTGAAGAAAGAATTTTTTTGGGATCGCCTTAAAGCTGACATTCAAAAGTTTGTGGCAAGATGTTTGGTTTTCTAGCAAAATAAAGTTGAGACAATTAAGACCTCGGGTCTTCTACAACCTTTATCCATTCCGAGTCAACGTTGGGAGGAGATTTCAATGGATTTGATCACAGTTTTACCTAAGTCCAAAGGAAAGAGTGTCATCATGGTGGTAGTTGATAGGCTTACCAAGTATGCACACTTTTGTGCATTATCTCATCCATTTAATGCAGGTACAGTTTCCACTGCATTTATGGAAACAATTCAAAAGCTACATGGAAACCCAAAGATTATGGTAAGCGACAAAGATCCCATTTTTACTGGAAATTTTTGGATGAAATTATTTTCTTGTTTGGGTACTCAACTAGCTCATAGCTCATCTTATCATCCTCAATATGATAGTCAAATTGAGATACTGAACAAATGTTTGGAAGGATATTTCGTTGTAATGTATCTAATAAAAAAACACAATGGGTCAAGTGGTTACCTTTGGCTGAATGGTGGTATAAAAATTCCGTCCATACTACAGAAAAAATGACCCCATTTATGGCACTTTATGGATATCATACACCATCCATCACATCATCTTTAAGAGAAAATTATAAGGTAAAAGTAGTGGAAGATCACATTGAGCATCAACAGGAAGTTCTCCAACTCTTAAAGGATAACCTAAATTTGGCACAAAATCGAATGAAACAACAAGAAGATCAACATCGCAGCGAGAGAAGTTTTGATGTAGGAGACTGGGTATTTTTACGGTTACAAACATACAAACAAATTTCCCTCAAGCAAGCTAAGAAGGATAATAAATTATTGCCAAAATACTATGGTCCTTACAAGGTGTTGCAAAATATTGGTACTATGGAATACAAATTGGAGCTTCATGTTTCTTCACAAGTGCATACAGTTTTCCATGTTTCGTGATTAAAGAATTTTATAGGTGACAAAATTCTAGTTCAAACAATATTTCTAGAACTTGATGAGGAAGGAAAAATCATATTAGAACCTGAAACAGTCATGGAAACAATAAATCAATAGCTACGAAATTGATCAATTTCAGATTATCTCATCAAGTGGAAGAACTTACCCACTGAAGATTCTAAATGGGAGGATGAGAATTTTATACCAAAGCATCCAGATCTACTCAAGCCTTGATGACAACATTTTTTTGAAGGAGAGGGGCATGTTAGGTCCTCATATTACTAGTGTAGTCCCTTATTGTTATTAGTGTAGTCCCCTTATTGTTATTTTTTTACCCTTATAACCCCTTGTTATTATTGTTTACTTACATTATTATTGTTAGGTCGGTTAGGATTATATTGTGACCCCATGGACCCTTATATATAGAAGGAGGTTTTTTCATTTGTATCATCCAAAAATTTCTCATTTATGTAATGTTCATTTTTATCTTTTCTTCTATTTTTGGAGCTGGTTTCATAACACCATCTTTTATGTAAATGTGATATCTGCATACTGAAGGAGGAACCCCTTTCATATACTTGTAATCCCAAGCAAATGCTTCAATATTTTCTTTCAAAAGCTGGCATAGCTGCTTCTCTTCTTCATTCGAGAGGTCTGGGTTGATTTTTAGAGATCTAGATGGGAAAAACTCAATATCCTTGGTGGTTTTAGAGGTTGACTCAAATGAGTGCACTTCCATCCAAGGTTGGCTTTCAGACTCTTTGAATAAGGTTTTGAGAGGAATGTTAGTGGAGGACTGGTTCTGAATGGCATGGTTGATGAGTTCATCTTCATCAAGCTGCCCCACTCTAAGAATAACATCTACGATACACATAGGGGCAGTGTTATATAAATCATATTATTAATCCTCCAACCATATAGAGAGATCATGATCAATGGAAGGCTGGGTTGGAGGATATAAAACTAGCTGTTTAGATAAAGGCCCATTTTTTATAGTCATGTTTCCGGCCCAACATATAATATAAACATCTGCGATGGCTAACCAAGGTCTCCCTAAGATGAGGGGATAACCATTAAACTTTGTTTTTGGTTGTAGGACCAAGAAATCTGTAGGATACTCCCAAGAGTTAATGGTAACCATAACATCCTCAAAAATTCCTTCCAGAGTTACTGTGGACAGATCTGCAAGTTGCAAAATTGTCGTGGTTTTTCTCAAAGTCCGTTGGAGATTAAGTTTCAACATAGTTTCCTTGCTAATGATATTGATGTCAGCCCCTAGATCAATCATAGTGTTGGGGACTATGAAACCATCTATATGCTCATCAAAAATTGGAATACCAGGGTCTAGGTACTTTGGAAATATCACCTTCCCCGACATTAGGTTAGACAGTTGTCCTACCCCATTGATTGTTGGGGTATCTCTCTTGCTTCTCCCAGGTTTCTTGAAGCACTTTTCTTTGATGAGCCTATTGTAGATAGGGACATCCTTAATGGCCTAGAGAAGTGGTATCTTTACACACAAATTTTCCAATTCTCCCAGGAGTTTAGTCTCCTCTGGGGTGTGCTGACTAGGGTGGATCAAGCGCTCAGGAAAATGAGGTTGTTGGATCTGAATGTTACCTTCTTCCTTTTCCTCCTCAAACTCTATAGGTGGAGATGGAGGATCGTTGTCTGGGAGTACTCTTCCCAACCTGAGATTAACCTCTTGTATCTCCACATCATAAGCTAGATGGGATTTTTCTCCATTGGGAGCATGTTGTGCCTATCTATTGTTCGGGTTCGGATTGGGTTGTGCAGGTATAGGTGGCCTAGGTGGAGAAACATGAGTAAGCTGAGGTTGAGTTTGGGGTGGAGGCATTAGAGTAGGTGGTTGACTTTGTTGAGGCCTCGACCCTTGGGATGGATTGTTCCACTGAGGTTGTTGTGGAGCATACTACTGAAATGGTTGGTTTACTAGCTCAAGATGATATGAAGGGTTGTAAGGCCAAGTAGGAGGTGTAGACTAGGATGGAGGAGTGGGGGTGTACCAAGGTTGCATGGGTGCGCTCTGATTTTTGTGGTAGTAAGAGTAAGGTGCACCTTGCATACCTTGTTGATACGACCGAGGGCCTTGAGGCCTTCTTTGGTTGATGAAACAGAGTTGCTATAGCATTTCTTCCCCACCTTGATATACAACTTTAAGTCTAGGTAAGGTGGGACACTTTTTTGTGGCATGATTCTCGTCACAGACTAAGAAAACCTCTATTAAATTTAGTGGGCATTCATTTATTGGGTTCTTCCTGGTACATCTAGGACAAAATATGGCCAGGGCTCTCTCTGCTTCTTCTTGCTTCCTCTTGACCTGCATTATGTCCATTTGGAAAGAAAAGGTGTGCAACATGTCACTCTTTAAGTCCTCTAACATGTTTCCAATCTCATGTTTTATGAAGGTAGAAGATGAAGGGGTATTGGATGTACTTTGGCCAGCTCTGCCCTTCTTCGTAAATGCCCTAGAATGGTTCTGGAAGACAGTTTTGATTTTTTCATAGGTTTTTTCGTAGATATCTCCTCATGTTAACATATTCAAGGTTTTTATCATCTCTTCACTGATCCCTTGAAGAAGTACAAGTTTAAGTGATGCAGGATCAAGAGTATTGTTGGCTCTCTTATATTTTAATTGAAACCTCTCTTCATAGTCCTCCAAGGATTCATCAGGTCCTAGAGTCATCCTAAATATTTAATCCTTAGTTTCCTTGGACCTACAATAGTCTCTGTATTTGTTGTTGAAGGTAACTTCCATCTGTACCTAGGTAGTGATGCTATCCCCAGGCAGACCCATGAACTAGCACAAGATTGCATCCTTACGGGTGGATGGGAATAACTTCAGCTTTTGATCATCAGAAGTGTAGTCATAAGTCCTACAAATAACAACAAATTCAAACATGAAGGTGTCAGGGTCCTCAGAGGTAAATCCATGAAACCGTGGAAGAGTTGAGGGGCTAATGTTCTTCATCTTAATTTCCCCATCTACATCTCTTATGGGAAAGGCTCTTTGGATCCCATCCATGGTTAAGATAGGTGAAGCAGGTCCCTCGGCTAAAATAAGGGCTTCTTCTTCATCCCCAATAGGATCCTTAAAATATTCAGAAGACTCTCCTAGAGGGGGTTCACTCTCACTTCCACTGAATAAGAGTGAAGGGTGGCCATGAGGTGATGTGGGGGTTTTAGGTAAGGTTTGTATTTGAGTATTCCTATTCCTACGAGGCATGGAAATCAAATATTTTTGTATTTTTTTAACATTTTGGAAATGACAAGAAAATAAAGGAAATCGCAAAAGAATGACAAAAACAAAATCAAAGAATCTACTAGAAACCTCCCCAGAAACGATGCCAAAAAGTGGCAAGCCCTGCTATTGCACCAAGAGTCCTTCAACTCCTAGGGGCTGCCCTACTTTACTTTATCAACCCGGGGTTTGTACAAAATTGGAGGTGACAGTGCTATATACACAACAATTGCATTTTTTTCATGTCATCCTCTTCCGATTTGCGAAAGGGTGCTATCCCTTAAACTATGATAAAGACTAAGAAGTAAATTACTGAAAGGAAATGACATAAATGAAACTAACTCAATTTGCAGAAAGGAAATGACTGAAATGAAACTAATTTAATATGCAGAATAGAAATGACAGAAAGAAACTAAATTAATTTGCTGAAAGGAAATGACTGCAAAGAAACTAAACTAAGTTGCAGAAAGGAAACTAATTTAAACCACACTTAACTTGGCCAGTCGGCTAAACACACCCTAATTATCTTATGTTCTATCTACCATGCTTCTATCCATGTAGCTAAACTATCCATGACTTAATTTTGATTGAGAATATGTTGATTTGCAGTTTGGAGAAGAAAAGGGGTTAAAAGGTGTTAATGGAGGGCTTAACACATGAAATAGGTCTTAGAAGTGGAAAGAGGGGGTTTGAAATTTATTATAGTGCAAAAATGGCTTTGGAGTGGAATAATTCGAAAATTACAATGGCGGAGATGCGATGGAGCAAAAGTCGCGAAGTGTGAAGTGTAGTGGGTTGACAGCTGCAATGAGAGAAATGCGAAATGCAAATAGGAAAGAGTTGTAATGTGCGAAATGCACTGAGTGACGTGGTGGTGGGACTGGCGGCAGAGCGTGATCGCAATATTGCAATTGGCATTTGGAAGTAGAAAATCTAAAAGTAAAAAAAGGAAAATGTGCAAAGTGCGATTGTGATGGGTGATGTGGCAGTGGGACTGACGACAGAGCACGATCACAATATCACAATCGGCAGATGGGAGCAGTAAGTGATAACGGAAGGAACTAAACAATGTGATTTGCAATTTGTGATGTAGGGTAGCAGGAAGTTTGAGGAGTAAAGGTGGAAGGTTGAATTTCGATGGTTTTTAAGCGTTTTTCTTTAGAAAGGGTAAGGCAACCGTGAATGATAAGTCTTGAAGGGAAGAGGAAAACGGTGCGACGTGTTATGTAATGTTCCTACTTAGCCTTTGCTATGAGGAGACATTAAATTTTGATTTAATTTATGTTTTATGAATAAATGAATAAAGGAGGACATGTAAAACTCCTAAGAAGTCTAAATAAATCAATGCCCATGTGAACAAAGGCAAATCAGGGCTATGTAAATAATCACTTGCAGGTGTGAAAGAGGTTTTGAGCCAAGATTGGGTCCACCTTGACCAAGTCAACTACGCTGTCTAGGTTCATTGGATCTCCAAAAGGGACTGTGCAGTTCTAGAAGGGAGCCTCTAATGTGGAAAGGGCCAACTCATCAAACTGGTTTAGGGTTTGTGAGAGCTATCTCATGTTATAAAAAGGAGGAGAAGGCACATGAAGAGGTTGTTGATGAATTATATTTCTGAAGTATTTGTCTGCTTAGACAAATACCATTCTCTGTTGTTTAGTGGAGGATTGTGATTGGAATTCCTATTTAGGGGTTTCATCTCTTCCCTTGAGGATCATTGGAGGAGTTCTTTTCTGAAGTGAGCCACTATCTGGTTTGAGACCAAGCTCTATCTTTCATGAGCAGTGCTGGCCCATTGAGGGTTTTGCAGCTGCTATCTTTTGTAGTAACTGGTGTTCTAGATCTGCTTAGATATAGCTTGTTTTGAGAGGCTTTCTATATTGGAGTGTGTTCTTTAGCATCCAAAGAGCTAGATAATCAATATTTTGTATTATATTTGTAATTTCATTCAAGTTATTCAGTATCCTTCACCCCCTGCATAGTTTCTGCTCAATACTGCGTTATTTTGTGAGAGGGCTTTCTTGTTTCAGTTTGCTATCAGTTTGGAGGAAGATCTCTTGGTGTTAGGCTTGCCTTCCCTTGGTGATCCATGGATTGGGTTGCTGATCCATGTCTCTATATATCTGATCTATTTTAGCAATAAAAGATATCTTCAGAAATTTCTGGGTTTTCTGCAGCACTGCAATTTGTAATTCAGATCTACAGCTTATTATGCAATATTTTGATGTAATTCCAATTGGATCTTGTTCTTAAAGTATTATAGTTTCCAGATCTATATTATATATGATGTTTCATCCATACATATGTCAAAGATCTGAAATTTAATGTACAGCAGCTGAACCATCTGAAAAATAATGCTGTCTATGTATTTCTGCAGTTTATTCCTAGTTGCAGCTCTAATTTCTGAAGGGATTTTGCCCTAGTTCTCTTTGTAATCAGTTGTAAAGAAAATAAGCTCAAGTATAAATCTGATTTACTGTTATATCTCTGAAGTATCAGATCTTTTACTGCCCTCCTCTGAGTTTCAGTCAAAACTGCGAAATTCTAGTAGCTGGGGTTTTCATGTTGCAACAACTTCTCTCTTTGGCTGATTTCTAGCTAGTCTTGATTTCGGGAGATCTGTTTAATGTGCTTAAAATTATTTTTTTCTGCTGAAATTACATATGTAAGTCACATACAACCTAAATGAGGGGACCTCAACCCTAATCTACATTATTCTTGCTCATATTTTTTTATACAACGTTTTCATTGAAGACCTTGTTGGGATTCCTCAAAGGGATTATTCCAAGTTCTATAGGCAGAGTCTACAGTTGGCCAGGTAGCCTCTGTTTCTCTCCCTTATTTGGAAGGAGATATAACCAATAAATTACTCTGTATTCCACCTCTGAAATAGAAACTTGAGAATCCCCAAAAAGGGATATTACAGTGGTATCAGAGCTCCACTCTTGGCACAACCTGTGCTAGCATTGGAGCCACAGTCATGCTACATTACGAAGATGTAGATCCTCTTTCTAAGAGGGATAGGAGATACCAAAATATAATTCATAAAGAGTATGAATATACTACTGTTGACCTTGACAAGGGTCAAGACAAGGGGAAAGCCCCTGAATTGAATGATAAAGATAAGGAGGTGGAAGAGTTTGAAAAAACTCTCTTGGAAACCATGCAAGATTTGTCCAAGGAGATAAAGGAGATGAGGATAGATAGAATGAGGGATTCCCTTGGAAGAATCCATCAAGGGGAAAGTTCTGAAATGTCTCAGTTTGGGACTGGTCAACCTGTGATCTTGCCTCAAGTTCCACAAATCTCACAACGCTCTACAATGCCTACCTTCTTGGCTGTAGAGAATGAAGGGCTTCAAGAGCCAACCTCTTTGGAAGGCTACTTTGCAGAATATGATTCACGAAGCCAAAGGTTCAAGGATAACTTGAGATTTCAAGACTTTTTCCATCTGAAGGACCGGAGGAGGCCATTACAACAATATAGAGATGGAGGGTTCCTTCATGGGATGCACCACACCATGGGCAGGTTATTCTTGCCTAATTTCAATGGATCACCCTCTTGTTCTACTAAAACATGGGTGGAGAAGCTGGACATCTATTTCTAGCTGAATAAAGTGCCTAAAGCAGAAGCCATTAAGATTGTTGCGCTGCATTTTGAGGGAGAAGCCCACAACTAGTGGTTTCATGGACTTTCTACATTAGGGCACAACAATGTGTCCACTTATGCTGAGTTCACTAGGAGAATAGTGGAGAGATTTGATCGGAAGGTTTCGGAGGCCCCTTTCATAAGCTTGGAAAAGCTTAAACAGACGAGAGATGCTAAGGCCTATATCTCTGACTTCCTGAGGTTGTCTGTCATGGTTCCTGATATTTCAGTAGTAAGGAGAGTCTATATGTTCATTGATGGCCTGGAAGAACCTTTACATGGGTTGGTTAATTCTACGAAGGCCATCACTCTGCATGATTCCATTGAAAGAACTAGAGATATCCAAGATGCCTTGCCAAGGGCAAAGGCAACCCTCCCAAGCAAAGCCACTTAGTCTTCCAAGGGGAGGGAGGGGAAAGATGCTCCACCTAAGGAGAGCTCACTAAAGAAGCTCCTTGACAATGATCTCTAGAGGGAGTTGAGGAAGAAGAAATTATGTTTCACTTGTCAAGAGCCATGGGTGCTGGGACATAGGTGTGCTGCTGGAAGAGCACACTATATTGAAGTCTTCTCTAATTGTGAGGACGAATATGGAAATTATGGACCTAGGAGAGGTCACAGTGCAGGTGATGATGAGGAGGAGGATCCATCATCATCCAGAGAAGAAAAAGGAACATTTGCTCCAACTAGTGGGACTCTTGCTTCCTTGAAGGGAGTGCCCAACTATTTGACTCTTAGAGTGCAAGGTTCAGTTATGGACCAAAGAGTATCTATTCTGATCGACAGTGGGGCAACCCACAACTTTTTTGATGCTCATTCTGTGTAGAGGAGAGGGATCCCTACTGATACTTTTGATGGGTTCTCTGTTTTGGTTCCGGAAGATAGAACTATGCAGTACATGCAGTATGTTCCATCATTTTCTGTGACTATGGGGACCTACAGTTTGAAGGACCACTTCTTTGTAGTGGACATACCAAACACCAACCTCATCTTGGGTGTCCAGTGGTTGATAACTTTGGGAAAATTCACCACTAATTGGAAGGCCTTGTAGATGGAATGGGTGGATTTGAAGAGTGGGAAACATCAAGTTATTCAAGGCATGCACACCTACCCTTCACTTGATGTCTCCACCCACACAAAAAAGATGGAATTGCATAGTGGGGCAAAGGACCTCATAGTTCCTTGTCTCATGTTTATGAGAATGCTGCAAGGCACATTCCTTCATCATGGCAAGCCACTTGGAGTGCCATTAGATTCTATGGGGAAAGCTTCACCAAGTGCTGAAATAATGGAAGAAAGAGTCACAGGGTTGTGGGAGGAAGCAAGAGGGAGGATCAGCCTTCCCACAAATTTTTTTGGCATGCATAGTGCCAAAGAAACAAGAAGAAACAAGGCAATCACCACCTTAGATACCTCAATAGCGCTGTCCTTGTTGAGAAGTGTAGATCCATACTGGAGGTCTCAACTCCTTGTGGAGTACTCCAAATATCTGCACACCAGGATGATCTTAGATGGCATAAAGCAAGGAGGAGGCTATTTGGTCCATGAAGGGGTCATCTATCATCTTGGTAAGGTATTCTTGTCTCAAGCCTCCAAGCTTAAGCAAGACATACTACAAAGGGCACATAAGGAGTTCCTTTCCAGCTACATGTAGTTAGCAAAATCTACTCCCTAATCTTGAAGAGTTTTGATTGGGGGGGGGGGGGGGGGTATGGAGGAAGAACAACATCAGCATTATGATTGGGAGGAACTAAATCAACATTTACAAGAGTGCAATAGTTATGCGGAGATGGGGCGGTGCTTAGGGCGGGATCCCAGGCAGGGGAGGTACCAGCCACATCTTCTTCCTTTAAAGAGGGAAAAGCCCATGCCTAACTCTGTGTGTGTGGGAGGTTTGTATGGTAAGAAATGTGATCTTATGGAGCAAGTTTATTTTTCTGATTTGGCACATTCTCTTACCATTTGTATGCAGGACATGGCTCCTACAAGGAGTAATATTACATGAAGATATCATGGCAATGATGAAGCCAAGGAAAATTCCAGTTACTACCCCTTGAGGCAAAGGAGACATTTATCATGATGGGTGCTTCCCAAAAGCACCTAATGAGGGTTTCACTTTCAGCCATGCCTGAAGGAATTTACAGCAAAGCTGCAGGAGTACCACCTATCACATTCAGATCTACTCAAAACAAGGAGTGCACTATGATGGTACCTCATGGGATCGTGACCACCTCGGCGCCACCCCGCTTCCTATATGTGATTTTGCTTCCATACATAGATGACATATTGATATTGTTTATGGGTATGTATGGGCAAAAAGTAAGTTGTGTACATGTACCACATGGGATGGAAATTTCTCCCCGTACTTCATGATACATGTTTCGTATGTGACATTGGCTCACCCATGTTTATTTCTGCTGAGTTCTGTTTTGACTCCTGGAAGCAAAGGTACTATGCATCCATTATGTTCGCATTGAGTGAGCTGTTTTGAGATGTATATTCTTGGTGAGCACTTACTCCATGATGAAAGCTTGATTCGATGGTGTCATCAATGAAGGAGGAGAAGAAATACAACTCTTACTCCTACCATTTGCTTGAGGACAAGCAACATTTTGAGGGGGAGGATTCCAGATGTTCCTACTGTCTTTAGCTAGAGTAGACATTCACCTGGATTTAATTTATGTTTTATGAATAAAATGAATAAAGAGGATACAAAACTCCTAAGCAGTTCTAAATAAATCACTGTCTATGAACAAAGGTAAAATCACACAAAAATAATCACCTAAGGAAAAAAAGAAAGAGGTTTTGTCAAGATTGGGTCCACCTTGACCAAGTCAATTGCACTCATCGTGTCTATCAGATTCCAAAAGTGGGGACGCACGTGGCCGAGAAGGGAGCCTCTAATGTGGAAAGGGCCAACTCATCAAAGTGGTTTAGCATTTAAAAGAGTTGTCTCATGTTATAAAAAGGAGAATAAGGAACATGAAGAGGTTGTTGATGAATTAGAGTTTTAAGTGATTGTCTGGCTTAGAGATGGCAAAATGACCATTCTCACTGCTTAGGGGAGGATTGTGATTGGAATTCTGCTAGGGGTTTCACTTTCCTGAGGATAATTGGAGTGAGCTCTTTTCGCCGAAGTGAGCCACTATCCGGGTTTGAGACCAAGCTCTATCTTCATGAAAATACCAGCCTATCACGATGTAGCAACAAGCATTTTGTGCGGGTGTTCAGATTTGCTTAGATCTAGCTTGTTCTTGGAGAGGCTTTCTATCGGGAGAGTGTGTTCTTCTAAATTTCCAAAGAGCTATCGATCCATATTTTGTATCAGATATATAATTTCATTCAAGTTATTCAGCCTCCTCTTCACTTGATGAAAATCTGATCATCGGATCCGTGTTAAGTGGACGATTAAGATGAGACTGAGCGTGGAAGATAGACCACGGGTGCAATGGGATTACAAGACCGTCTGACATGGCCGGAAATCTGCCATCAGAAATCGCCGATAACCAAACGCGCTAAGCGTTTCGGCTAGCACTCGGTTTCGTACTCTTGGGTCACGGTGGGGAAAAGGTCAAGGGAGCCGTCGAAGGGGGCTAAGACCCATATATGTCCAGCGTTCTAACCTTTCAATGGTTCTGAGGGCGTAAATGGGAAACGATGAGGGAAAAAAGGAAAAAAGGCTAAAAACAAGGGGTATGTGTAGGATTTATAGGGGATTTTGGGAGGATTTAGAGGTGAGGAATTTTGACAAGGGGGAAAAAATGGTTAAAATGGGGCATTTCCGGGGGTGAAGAAGCAGAAAGGTATTCTAAAACAGTTTTCTCATGGAACGCAGTGCACTTCACCAAGGAAGGTAATGAAGACTTGGAAAGAGGAGATGATTTTTGCAGAGGCTTCAAGAGACAATATTTCTGCAATTAAACTATTCCTTGAAGGCTATGTTATCACCAGGTTTTCCTTTAAGTTGTGGAGGCAAAGGAAAGAGTCTCCAGGTAACCACAACCAACCTTGATGCGTAATCTAGCCAGACCCGCATCCAGAGAGGGCTCTCTTTTATAATTTATCTTTGTTCTTAGAAAGCCAGAAATGGCTATAAGTCCAAGAGTTTTGATTTTGTTTGAATGGTAGGAATCCGTCAACTAGGGAAAGGTTGAAGATTTTCACTCCATTGAAGCAGAGCCATGATATTTATCAGATTACTATTTTGCCATACAATATTTATTCTGTACTAAGAAGATAGCCAAAATGAGAACAATCCATAAAATTTAAAGTGGATGGAATGGGTTTGAAGAGATGAAAGGCAAATTAAGAATCTTTTCACCATGTTCAAAAAGAAAGAAATGAAAATGATTACAAACAAAGAGCAAACTTTTGAAGAATTCTCTTATTATAGTAATCAAGAATGTTTAAATTAGCAAAGCAAAAGCATTTAAGAATTCATGCTTATAACCAATTTAGAGGAAACATTAAGAATAATCACATTTCCAGAAACCAGAAAGTACAATTAAGTACCGATTCGATCATTTATAAATTATTCATAAATGGACACAATTATTATTATAAAATATATAACACGAAGACAGGATAGAAAGATTCATTGAACTCATAGGTCCACACATGAATCCCGCAAAAAAGTCCCGAGCTTCAAATTGTCATCCAAAGAAGTCACTTATCAATTTCGCCTAAAATGATTTTATTCAAAACTTCATCATCATTAGCTGGTGTTAATAGAATTCCACCAAAAATACTTCCAAGGTGAAGTATTTATACAAATTTAAACTAAAATATCTTGAAACAAATATAGGCAAATTGGTTCACAAATCTCTCCAACTATTTACATAAATAGAACTAATTTCTTCCAAAGGACACTCAACCATGCATCTATTTTAGTACTATTTTGTATGTATAGGCATGAGGATAATTCGAATTTGATCCAACTCTTAGTTGATGATGAGGTACATCCAAGTCACTAACTCGTCTTTTCTTTTGTGCATTCGCCTCCAACAATTCTGGCAAAAATTTGGGTCCAGTTCATATCTTTTATTTCTTAATCCGTACTAGATATGTAAAAAGTGAAAGAGGTTAATAGATAAATATGTTGGTGAGGTAAACCTCTTTCAGTTTCCCAAAATTCCTCTCCAGCTGTGCATGGCAGTCTCTGTAATCATATGTAAAACAGAGTTTTACGCAGTCCGAAAATGGCCCTGAATACGTTGATGTATCTCTCATTATAAAATCACTGTAAAACACCTAGATAGGTTTTTGTAGATGGGTCTCTTAGGAACAAAAACCTCATTCTAGTTTTGCAGTGAAGTTATTGGGATTGTCACAATCCCTTGAAAAATGACATCAAACTGAATTTTTCTGCAAAAGTGCTTTCCAACATTGTTTAATATTTCCAAAACATACTATTGTTAGAAAAGTGAGAGAGTTTTTGCATACCCTCTTAAGAACATAAAACCTCCTTCATTTTTGTAAATTCATTCTTGATTGATCACAATAGTTTCTGCAAAACTATGACTAAAATATGCAATTTCTGCAAAAATGTTCCTTCTTGTTATGTTTTTTCATCTTTTACTTTCTTGCTCTTTGACTGCTTTTACTTCCACCTTTGTACAAACCTCACTATTGTAGCATTCTCATCTTTACTCATTTTATCGCCTTCGTATTTACTTTTACTGCTTTACCTTTGATCGCTCAGAATCTTCATTTTTAACTTTCAGACTACTTTTACCTCATACACTTAATCACCGATACTTTTAGTCAAGTATGCTTTCTAACCTCTGCTTGAATAGATTTGATAAATTCAAGTGCAATCTTAGTGACCAGTATTAATATTTTATCCAAGTATGATTCGATCACCTCTTTCCGTAGGCCAACCGAGTAGATTTTTTCACAATTTCACGGATAGTGGGGCAGTGAGGGTTTTACCTGGTGTTCAAAATGGAGCATCATTCAAGGTTGAATGTGGAGCTTCCATTTTGGTTCTTGTGTGTGACTAAAATGGAAGTTTCGGGTTTTCTTCAAGGTGTCGAAGGCCATTTTAGGTTTTTACTATGAAGAAAATACAATTGCAACAGGGAAACACCCCACAGCCTTAAAACTCGTGGAATGATCTTAGGGATAAGACTTTACCACCATTCAAATGAAAACAAGGAACACAGAGTATATTTTGAAGTTCGGAGGCAATAGAATAAATACCTATTTTCGAAGGTAAACTCGGGATTTAGTTTACCTATGGTTGCAAGAAAGATGTGCTCCAACACCGGTCCCATGCAATTCGAGCGAACCTGATAACAAGACTACAAGAATGGAATTAGCGGAAGGCGTAATGCTTCGAATAATGAAAATGACATAAAAACACGAAAATTTGTTTTATTCCCAAAGTCAAAAAGGCTATTTTCTGAGGAGTCGATGTCATTTCAGACGGCTGACGGTGTGGTCGGTGGGGCCGTAATCCCCGCACCGCTTTATGGCAATAATGGTATTAAAAAAACGAGAGGCGCGATTCCATTGGGGCATCGAAGACACGCGGACGGAGGGCGGTTTCCAAAACCACCGCGGCTCCCCGTGGGTTATTGCTCCTGCCGACGGCTAGCTGAATGAATGTTGTCGTTGATCTCTGAAGTGGAGATCGATGGTGGAAGGACGGAGTAAGCTGGTTTAATGCGTCTATGTTTTTTAAAACGATTTATTGTTTCTAATTAATCATCCTGTGAGGCTTTGATAGCGAGGGAGTGGTTATCAATTAATTCTGATAATTAATTAACTTGCGGTTCAATGAAAAATTGGGGTTGTCATATGCAAAGGTCTCATTATGGTTAAAGAGCTGTGGATGCCATGGATGAGCCACTGATGAGATGGTTTTTCCTAAGTTTTTAGTTTAAATTAAAACTCGCATTATTCATTTTTTCTTTCAACATATAAAAAAATTATATGTTTAAATGTTTTTTCTTTTTCGATATTTTCTTATTATATGGTAATAAATTAACCACTTAACTACCATATAGCGGATTTGTCATGGTAATGATATATTGACCAAAGGGCGATAATGCTGTTTTTAAATGAATAATTTGGAAATAAATACTTTGGTTAAACTTTACAATAAGATGGGTTTTTGATATTTATATAAAAGGAGTTATATAATTTAGATAAGGTATTTTGACTATGTATAGTATGAGTTAAATGTAAACATGACATATATATGACAACTCAAAATACTTGCACATCTGGGAAAAGTGAAGACTTTCCGCAAAATCACATTGATATATCAACTTCAACACTAGGACTTGAGAATGTATCAAGTAATCTTGAGGGCTTATTGTGAAATATGATGATTTTCCAAGTAAAATTCGATTTTACTTAGAAAATGTTGAAGGTGAAATGATTATAATGATGAATGATCCTATACTTGGTGTCCTTTTAATCATTGTTTAGGTTCGTCTTCCAAAAGTCGAAGGAAATTCCTTTGAGTTCTCTTTGATCTCCAAAATACCTAATGCACTTTGGGGAAATTAGTGCAGAAAGATCTTAGGAGAAAGTGATGGGAAGTTAATGATTTTGACTATATTTTCGAATTTTCCTTAGTGTAATTTTGATATTTCACATTTATGATGAAGGCAAAGATCTAAATTCATATTTAGCACCATCATTCATCATATAAAACTTTGCAACACCATCTACCTACCCTATCTACTTGACACTACCTACTCTTCTTATTAGGCATTTGGGCTTGCAAACCCTTATCAATCTTTTCTTTTTACAAGGAAAATCTATCTAATCTATCCTTATTACATCCAAGGCCTCGATTAAACCTATGAGCACCTTTATTAACTCTATCTATTCACTTATCTCGCTAAGATTAAACTGTTTGGTCGTATATTTATTCTCTATTCTATAATATGAAATCAAATATGAATAAGTCAAGTTAAATGCTGACTCTTCACAACAAGTAAGTTTGACAACTGACACAATTTTGTTTATAAAAATGAAATAGTAGTGGAATTTGGATTTGCACACTTTCCTTGGTCTATTTTTGTTTGGGGTTCATTTATTTCACTTTTTTGACCACTTTATTTTTTTCTTACCCTTTGATTTTTCTTTTAGGGTATACCCTCTTTACATTTTTTAAATTTTTTGATTTTTTGGTTTTTCAAAAATATGGAACACCTTTGCTCAAGAAAAAGGTTTGAACATATTCCATAGTTCAATCAAGACAATCATGAAAAATGACACCTATTGGTATAGGAGTCTAACACTGGCTCCACTTGGGGATGGCTTTTCCTTGTGAAAAGTCAAGAACAGTAGGTCAGTTGCCTCAAAATGTCTTCAAACTAAACCATGTAATCTCCTTCTTCTGGTAGCTTTATTTTATATATGATAGTAAAACTTCTGAAGCTTAGGGCCTTCACTTCTGGCTTCAACTCCAGTAAGTTACTATCCACTCAAAACTTAAAACTTTGTTGCCCAGTTAGGAATTTTCTGCCTTGTTCCAATCCCAAACATGAATTTGTTGTGGTTGAAAATCTTGAATTGAATATAGTCATTTTCCTGCAACCTGAAATCTGATCTAAAACTAAAACAACACAAAACAAATTTCAAACCAACTTAATGAAAAACTAGCTGAAAATTGAAAAAATAAAAAAAAATGCTCAAAATTCTGAGCTTATTAGCACTCATCTACCTACTCAATATATTGTTCAACTGCTAATTAGGTAAAATGAAATAGCCAATGCAACCATTCAAGCATTATGTACTTTGATAGATTTTGTTGCATTTTCTTGTTGATTATCAAAATTGTACTTCTGCAACCTATTAGAAACTTGTCAACAAATGAGAGGATAAGGAAACAATTGATTTCCTTTGTTGTCTCTAGAAATTGTACAAAAGGATCTTCCAAAATATATACACTGATGTTTAACTGATCTGAACAACTGTACATCTGTTCTAGATGGCCTCCATACCATGAATATGAAATGCTATTTTCATCTTTATCTCCCTGTAAACTTTCAGATAAGATTTGTAACGATATTCCTACTGATTGTAATGTTTGAGTGTTGAATCCTTTATCATATTGATTCTGAAAATCATAGATAGTTAATAGAGGAATGCTTTGAATGCCTTCAATATTCAACATATCTGCTATTGGATCCTCAAAATCTTGGGAAAATTGCTGAAACCTATGACATATAAAATTCCATGGGACTTCATAAACTTCAACAAGTTTCCCATTCTTTTCTTTAAATATGTTATACCACATTTCCTTTAAAAGCTGAAATGGTTCAAAAAATAGTGGTATGGAACTTTCTTGTGTCATTTGATCATTTATTTCAATGGGAGCTGATAACTGCAATTGTGAAACTGAAAAATCTTGATCAATAGTTTCATTATCTTCTTTGTTGTCAATCACAATTCCTAAAGATTGCTGATTATTGATGGCATGATAGTTTTCTCTAATGAACTGAAATGAAGCAAAACAAAGAGGTAAAGAATTTTCACTTATTTCCACATTTTCTGCTCTTCCTTCCTCACTCTCATGGCTGATCTATATTGGCTGATCACTGTCTTCAATCTGCTGAAACTGCATTTCTTCATCCTCCAAACTAGCTTCTGATATCTCTGTAAAGTTAGCTTGGCTTTGGAGAACATAACTATCATCATAATGATCATACTTAGGCAAATCATCAAAATAAGGAATGTCATCAAACATACACATTAGAACAACAGATTCCTCTTCCTCATATTGATTTGTAAATTCATTTTCTGATTTATGATAATTTGAATTAAGAGGAATTTGTTCATGGCTATCAACCTCTTCTATTTCTTCATGGTGATTTTGAATAAAAAATTATTCTTTCATAGTGATCTCCTGTGTTATTTCATCTAGTTTTCTTACCAAAAGGTTGAGTTTTACCTCTGCAATGTTTTTCCTTTCTTCTTCTTCTACTTTCAACTTTTCCTGTTTGATTTGGAGATTAACTTCCACATCAACTGCAATATTTTGCATTTGTACAAGTGTTTTTGGATCTCTTTCTCTTAACCGAAATTCTATTTCTGAATCAAAGGCACTTGGATAATGCAAGAGAGCTGAATCATGAGGAGGTCTAATATTTTCTGGCATTGAAAAATAAACTTGATTAAATCTATCAGAAAATTGTTGTATTGTTTCATTTGGATGTCTTTTTAATTGATTATATTCTTCCATGATCACAAAATGATTAACTTTTATTATCCATCTATCAAGGAAAAGTTTGATAAACTGTTGGAAATTTGAGAGGCTAGCATTAGGCAGATTTTTGAACCAACTCTTTATTCTATTTTGCAAAGAAAGAGCAAAAATTCTGATTTTAACATCATCTTCATCAATCTCAAATAAATCCAAATAATTCTCAAAACCTTGAATATGTCTTTGGGCAGTGATACCATTCTCTCCATCAAATCTAGGAAGATACTTGTAGTATTTTTTAGGAAAATCATGGAGTATAGGAGGTAAAATAAAGGGCTTATATCTATCTAGAACTTTATATGGTATAGGGATATGTATAGGGATTGTAAGATCAGTCTTTATTATTTGAGGCTTCTTAATTGGAAAATGATCATCATTAGATTCATAAGAAAGCTACTCAAAGAGATTAGGAGAATTATTACTTACAAACTTCAAAGGAAAATAACTAAAAACTAATCTAAGATCTTTTATAAAATACAATATACATTGAAAAAATTTCTTAATGAGAAAGAACATAATGTCTTGGATTAAGATCCAAGTTGAAAGCCCGATCTTTCCATATTTTCCTTTGAGGTTCATTCCTCCAATGGAGTCTTGATTCTGAAATTGATTTGGAGTCGCCAGGTGGATGATTTTAACATTTGTGTGTCTGAACCCTGTCCACCATCATAGATCAGATCTAAACCTGTAAAACAATTCTGAAGAAAAATTTAGTTCTTCAGGAAACCAAATTTTGAATATTTTATGATTATTTTATTTTTTTTATGAATTTTCAAAACAACTTCTATGATTTCTTTAAGAAATTTAAGATTTTTAATTAAAATTTTCTCAAAGATTTATTGAACTAGAGATTCTGATTGAATGTTTTGAATCCAAAGTTCAGTTTATAAGCTAAACCAGAGATAGACTGAAGCATCATTTGTTTACTATGCAGTTGCAGAGCAAAAGCATTTCAAAGGCTACCTGGCTGATCTTTAGACTCTGTCTATAGCTTATAAATCAAACAATAATATCAATAAAATGATTCAGATCCCCAGTGGAGTCGCCACTATGTTATCACTCAGGTTTTCCTTGAAGTTGTGGAAAAGGAAAGTATACCCGAGGTAACCACAAACCAACCTTCAGATGTAGAATCTAGCTAATCTGCATCCAGAGAGGGCTCTCTCTTTATAATTTATCTTTGTTCTTAGAAAGTTTAAGGCTAGTTATAAATCCAAGAGTTTGTTTGAAAATGGTGGAATCTGCCAACTTAGGGCAAGGTTGAAGATTTTCAGTCCATTGGGCTATGGAGTCAAAGGATGGCTTTACTGGATTTCTATTCTACACACAAGATGACTTTGCAGGACAAGATAGCCAAACAGAGAACAATTTTTAGAATTTAAAGTGGATGGAATGGGTTTGAAGGGATGAAAGGCAGTTAAGAATCTTTCAGCATGTTCAAAAGAGAGAAATGAAATGATTACAAATAAAGAGAAGTGAAGAATTCTTTACTATAGTAATCAAAATGTTTAAATTGGTGAATCAAGAGCAATTAAGAATTCGTTGCTTATAACCAATCTAGAGGAAAACATTAAGAATAATCACAACTGAAATCAGAGTACAATTAAGTAAATTCTTATTTATTCTTTTATGTCAATTATTCAGAAATGGACACGATGATAATATAAAAAGATATAAAACTTAAGACATAAGATAGAAAGACTTATTGAACTGTAGTCCGACACATGAATCCTGCAAAAAGTCCTGAGCTTCAAATTGTCATCCAGCAAGCCACAAATAAATTTCTCCAAAACACTTTTATTCCAAAAACATAAATGTCACAGCCAAGTAGTAGAATCCACCCAAAATACTTCCAAGAGTGAAGTATTTATACAAATTCTAAACTAAAATATCTTGAAAAAATATCAAGATTAGCTCACAAATCTCTCCAACTATTTTACATAAATAGAACTTAAGTAAAGGACACTCAAACTAATTCATCTATTTGAAACTATTTTGTATGGATAGGTGATTACAAAGAATATAATTCGAATTTGATCCAACTCTTAGTTGATGATGATGCATCCAAGTCACTAACTGCTTCCTTTTTTTGTGAATTATGCTCCAACAATTCTGCAAACTTGGGGTCCAATGATACCTTTTTATTTCTCAATCCATAATATATATGTAAAAAGTGAAAGAGGTTATTGTATATAAATATGTTTTTGAGGTAAACCTCTTTCACTTTCCTAAAATTCCTCTCCAGCTGTGCACAATAGGCTCTGCAAACAGATGTGTAAAACAGAGTTTTACAGAGTTTGAAAAATATCCTCTAAAGATGTGCATGTATCTCTCATTCAGAAATCAATTTAAAACAACTGAGATAGGTTTTTGTATATGGGTCTTTTAGAAACAAAAGCCTTCTTCAGTTTTATAAAATGTATTTCTTTTTTTCCACAATATTCTCTGCAAAATGATGACTTAATCAGGAATTTTCTGCAAAAAGTGCTTTCCAACATTGTTTAATATTTCCAAAACCATAATGGATGTTAGAAACATGAGAGAGGTTTTTGTAGATGGCCCTCTTAAGAACATAAACCTCCTTCAGTTTTTCAAAATTCATCTTGTATTGATCACAATATTTCTGCAAAACTATGACTAAAATATGCAATTTCTGCAAAAATGTTCCTTCTTGTTGTATTTTTCATCTTTTCACTTTTTTGTTCCTTTGACTGTTTTACTTTCACTTTAGATAAACTTCAATGTTGGTGAAAGAATTTTCATCTATTTTTACCATTTTACTGCCTCTGTAATTACTTTTACTGTTTTACCTTTGACTGCTCTGTAACTTCATTTTAACTTTCACCCTGACTTTTACCTGATACACTTTAACCACTGATACTCTTTAGCTGTTATGCTTTCTAACCTCTGTTTGAATAGATTTGATAACAATATTGGAGTAAAAAAATCTTATGTGTAAAAAAATCTTATGACTAGTATTAAGACTGTTTATCCAAGGATGTGATCTTCTGATCACCTCTTCAGGGGACAACCGAGTAGATTTTTCAAGCAATTCCCCAATGGACAAGGGAGTGAGGTTTTGACCAGGTTCAAAATGGAGCATCATTCAAGGCTACAGGAACTCCCATTTTGGTTCTTGTGGAAAAATGGAAATTTGGCTAATGGTGAGGAATTGAGTAAATTCACGGGAAAAACGGGTCCATTTGCAGATTTAGTAATTCAATTACAGTTTTCGAGGTCACGGAATGAACTAGTAATTAATTCTAACTCTGTTTCAGTGAAGGAAAAAAGGAAAGCCGAGATTTCAACAGAGTTCAGTTTGAATTTAGGGTAAATACCTGTTTTTGGAGAAAACAGCGTTTGGATAGGTGCCGGCTAAGGTAGATAATCTTCTGAGAGGCTTGTCTGCAATCTTCTTCGAAAGGATAAGGTAAGTGGACTTCACAAATTTGAATTTTGAATTTTTCTGCGTGGAAGGCGTTTTCTTTCACTGGCGTACAAAATGATGAAAAAGACGTGAATGTTTTGTTTTATCGGCAAAGTCAAACGGGGGGGAATTTTTATTATTTTTATGGGATGACGTCACTGATGTACGATGGATGCGTTACCGGGGTCGGGCGGTAAGCGGTAAATTCCGCACCTCTTTCGGGAGCAGGCGGTTTTCCGCGGGGAGGCAGCGATTCCATTCGGAGATCAACACGTGGCGGGTGCACTGTTTCGAAACCACCGTGATCCCGCGCGTTAACGATCGGATGATGGATGGCTGGCGGAATTACAGCGGGCCGTTGATCCGGGAATGGGCGATCGAACGAGTGATATGACGTGAAGAAGGTAGGGGATTTAACACGCGGGCCCAAAGTAATTAATGTTAATTTAACTATTCCGGGCGGCGTCTTATTGACTGAGGGATTGGTTATTAATTAATCCGGGTGATTAATTAATCCCGTGGTTTAATGAGAGTTGGGGTTGCGGCGGGGCTTTGGTTTTATTTGTTTCTTCCGTTTAAAACATAAAACATATGTTTAAAACCTTTTCAATATTGTTATTATATGGTAATAAATTAATGTAATTTATTATCCATAGGGGCGGGGATAGATTATAAAGATATATCTCTAACCAAAGGGCATTATAATGAGGGTTTTTATTTCAAATATATGGAATTAAATACTTTGGCTAGAAATGTATAATAAGAGGGTTTTGGGGATATTGTATAGGAGGAGTTATACATATAAGGAAAGGTGATTTGTATAAGGATTTAGTATGTAAAGTTAAATGTTAATATGACAAAGGGACATTGGAAACTCAAAATACTTTACACAACTAGGAAAGTGGAGATTTTTGAAGTAAATTGTATCCTTTCAATTTCGACACTTAGATTCAGAACAATAAGTAATTTTGAGGGGATTTTATGAAATATTACATGATTTTCCTAAGTAAAATGGGATTTTACTTAGGAAAAGACTAAAAGTGAATGAGTGCAATGATGGATAATTTCAAGCACTAGGGGCTTTTCAATTATTAGGCCGAGGGTCCGGTCCCTCCAAAAGTCAAGGAAATGCCTTGAGCCCCTTTAATCTTCAAACTCCTTAGCACTTTGGGGAAATTAGTAAAACTCTTAGGGAGAAAGTGATGTGGGAAGTTAATGATTTTGACTTTGCTTTCTGTGAATTTTCCAATGTATATTCTGCTTCAGTACTTGTGATGAAAGTTAAAGATCAAACACATTTAACGCCATCATTCATCATATGAAACTTTGCAACACCATCTACCTACCCTATCTACTTTACACTACCATTTTCTCTTCTTTATTAGGGTGCACTTAGACTGGCAAACCCTTATCAATCTTCTTTTCTTTTACAAGGCAAATCTATCTAATTCTACCCTTATTACATCCAAGGGCTCAGATTAAACTGTTGAGCACCTTTATTAACTCTACCTATCTCCTTATCTGCCAAGATTAAACTGTTTGGTCAGATATTTATTCTCTATTCTACAACATGAAATTGAAACATGAATGAGTCAAGTTTAAACAGTTTGACTCTTCATAAATTGTGGCAAAAGTTTGACAAGGTGCACACAATTGCTTTATTACAAAAATGAAATAGTAGTGGCATTTGGATTTGCACACTTTCCTTGGTATATTTTTTGCTTGGGGTTCATTTCTTTCATTTTCTTGACCAATTTATTTTTCTTACCCTTTGATTTTTCTTTTAGGGTATACCCTCTTTACATTTTTTAAATTTTTTGATTTTTTGGTTTTTCAAAAATATGGAACACCTTTGCTCAAGAAAAAGGTTTGAACATATTCCATAGTTCAATCAAGACAATCATGAAAAATGACACCTATTGGTATAGGAGTCTAACAGCAACCACAATGGTGTTTGATCACCACAACAGATAGATATATTAATCATAACCATTATTCAAACACCATGATACTCTCCCCCTTTGACATCAAGGGTAAAGGATGGATCAAAACCAAAACAAGGTTTCTCTTCCCTTGTAGAAAGATGAGCTCTGTAGATCTGAAGTGCACTAAATTTACCATGCTCACCCTAAGTTCATGCTGAATATTTAGACAGATTTTTCAATGAAGTACATAACTCTGTAGCTCAACCATGTATGACCATTCTTATTACCAATGACTCATACTTACATCATTGATCCAACCAAGTGGAATTACATATTTGACTGAACTACCCAACCAAGTGGGTTTACAAATTTTGACTCAACTACCCAACCAAGTGGGTTTAAAAATTTGACCAAGTCCTTACATGAATGAATATAAAAATTTTACATCATAGGTCTCAACATGACCTTTTCATCGAATTACAGATATGACCTTTTATAACTAATACCAAAAGACCTCAAGAGTGAGATCATATTTCAGAACCATCATAATGCCAACAACATTACTAAGGTTAATGCTCCCCATGAACCTGAGCATCCTGAACATATTCACCAACCAATTCATCAAGCAGATAATGAAAACTTAAAATCATATCAGCAGATATCACCATCAACATCAGATCAAGAAATTTATTACTGTCAGTAGCACATCAGAAACTATTTTTGAGTCTTCCTCACGATGTTTCTTATCAGAGAACATACACTACTATCTTCAACGGAACTTGCGTGTATACGCGGCTTTAGTTCATGAAACCCGCATATAGAAAGTGAAGTACAGAAAAATTCACAACTCTATCTCCCCGTGAACTTATACCACCTGTACTTGACTTCTTCACATCAGATGCATTGTTAGAAATAAACATAACCATAATTACCAAACCAACCATGGGAATCATCATATATTTCTCCCCCTGTGATGATACATTACTAATTCCTGTAATGTATCTAACATCACTCCTTTCGTCATTATGAGAAGTAAACTTTAGAAGTGGATGACTACAATAGGGTCAATATTCCCTACGTTTTTTACCGGGGCTTCTTCTTTTTCCATCTTTGCTGTAAATTCTCCAATTTCTCAGATCTACTCATTAATCTGCATTATTTTTCTACATGCTCATACTTGTTACAAGAATAACACCTTATGTGACTAGAAAAGGGAGCATAGGGATCATAATATGTTTTTCGAATCTTTCTTCTATTGCACTCAATTTCTTTATGACCAAAATTGCTGCATGAAAAACAATATCCCTTAAAGAAGCCTGAGTACCTGGGAGCTGATTGTCTTTCTGTGTAGTGTCTATCTATCTTTGACCGAAGCAATTTGCTTCTAAACTTGGTTGAAACATGTCCATACTTATGACATATAAATCATTCAACATTATTTATTAAAGGAGAGAATTTATTGATACTTCTATATTTAGGAGCGAATGATTTCCTTTGAGAATTCATGATTTTCAGTTGCCTTTTTGTCTCTTTAAACAATTCAAGTTTTGCATTGATATCCTTTGAATCTTTAGCATTTTCTTGTGAACTAGATTCTCCTTTAACAGTTTCATGAAAACCAAGACAAAATTTAATACAGAGATACCTTTGACTACTAAGAATATTATCCAGAATCTTAGTACTATCTTGAAACCTCAAGAATTTATCCTTTTCTTCTAATTTACCTTTTAAAATGTTTACCACAACCTCCAATTTTTGGCATTGCTTATTCATACTTTCTTCGATCCTTCTCCCTTATTCTACTTGTTCATTTAATTTTAGAATCTCTTCTTTCAACCCATTTTCTTGTTCTTCAAATGATTGTAGAAGTTCTTCATTATTCTTATTTGATGTTTCCAGATCTGCTTTGAGCGAGATGATTTCTGCTTCAAGTCCTTCTTTTTCAAATGATTGTAGAAGTTCTTCATTCTTCTTATTTGATGTTTTGAGATCTGCTTTCAGAGAGATGATTTCTGCTTCAATTCCTTCACTGTGATTGGTTACCTCATCGTACAACCTTTGATACTTGTTTATCTGTCCATTCATTCTAGATATCATATATTTGTAGATATATTCTCTCTCAATAAATAATCTTTGCTGATCTTCAACTTTAATATTGAGAACTGCTTCTAGATCCATAAAATTACTTTCACTATCTTCACCATTGCATGCACATGAAAGTGAATCACAAGAACAACAATCAATACCTGTTTCATCTTCTTCACTTTCTGTTGCACACGTTTTCTGAGATATCTCCTTTATTTGAGTAGCCTTATTCTTTTGATTCTTTCCCATTGTGACAGATCTCCTTCAAGCGATCAAGATCCTTCAGAAGGACCTGCTTCTGATACCAATAGTTGGGAAAAATAATGAGAGGGGGGGATGAATCAGTATTTAGAGCTTACTCAAAACTTTTACTTTTTCCTTACATAATTATATACGTGACTTTAATTAACCCAAATCACATATATACACGGATATATTTAAGAAAACTTGCATATATCTAGAGATCTTAATATGCAGATAATTCTTTACTTAGATCAGTGCATTATTTTTTCATCAGATGTTTAGTAAGCAGTAAGCATGTGTAGTAAGACCAGGATAAATCATCACACATACGCAATACACATGAACACTAGGATTTAAGGTGGAAACCCAATTTTGGAGAAAACCACCGCTGTCGTCATCTCTGTCTTCAATATTTATTATAAATAAAACTTCTTACAACCATGCACTGGTGCAGACTCATAACAACATGCACGCACCCACCTGCAGAAGGCTGCAACCTCCTCTCATTCTCCAGCTACTACTGGAAGGGAGCTCCAACCCTGTAATCTCATTTACTAGCCGCTCCTGGAAGGGAGATACTACCCCCTGATCTCGTTTACCAGCCACTCCTGGAAGGGAGTTGCTACCCCCTGATCTCGTTTACCAGCCACTCCTGGAAGGGAGCTACTACCCCCTGATCTTGTTTACCGGCCACTCCTGGAAGGGAGCTACTACCCCCTAATCTTGTTTACCAGCTACCACTGAAAGGGAGCTACAACCCCCTCACTCAAGGCTTCGACCCTCAACACCACCATGGACCACGTTTCATCAATTTTCATATTGGATCCAACAACTTCCACACAACACAACTTGTAGGCCTCTTTTCATCAGATTTTCAGACTGGACCCACTCCACACATTTAATCTCAAAGAACATATATCAAACTGAAACTTATAAACCCATCAATTCATTCATTGAATCATCAACTAATCAACCAAAAACTGATCTTTAATCATAATCAACTAGCAGCATAATTAGTATTCAAACAACCAAGATCTGTAGGAAGACATCATTTACAGACAACAATAATATAGCAAAACAGATCAGAGATTTCCTTTTGCACACTTAAGCAAAACCCTAGATTCCATACACGCTTTTACTTCATTGAACCCGCGTATATACACGCTTTCACAGAGACAAACCTGTGTATAAAACTACAATAATTTTAGGATTGACCTTATATTCCATACGCGCTTTTGTTGAAACTAACCTGCGTGTATACGCGCTTTTTTGCGATGAAACTGCGTATATATCTGCAAACATTGCAGGGCTGCACAACTCTTCTGAATAGATAAAAAGCTCAGATCTTACCCTTCACTTTAGAAAACAGTCGACTCATCTCAGATCTAAAAATTCCATAAACAAATCTTGAAGATACATAGTCATTTCAGGTCTAGAGATCCTAATCCATCATTTTCTTCATAGGTGCATTATTAATTTAGATCTATCAATAAACTATAACCCATTCCATGCATACATACTTCAGAGTGAAGTATTCATTCAATACCCAGACACATGCACACTTAGCACTATGATCTTCTTCTCCTTATATAGATTTAGCTTTTACCAATACCATGAGCCAAACCACACTAATTTCGATGGTATTCTTAGACAAAATCAAATAGACAATACAATGCTGAATACTGTGTGCCAATACCATGGTAATGCCCCTTGGTATTATAATTTTGGAGCGCAAAAGGCATACGCGACTTGGGACTTACTTATCCGCGTGCATATGCGACTTTGCCTTTACAAACCCGCGTATACATTGTGACATATTATATTTATCATTTCACTGGTACTTACTGGAATTCTTTTCTCTGTCACATCTGAACTGATCTGTAGATACATCATTCTTACATATTTAACACATAGGTTTCTTATCATAGGAAACTCATCAAGTAGGTTTCCATCATGGACAACTTCAAAAAGTAGGTTGCCATCAAGGAAAACACATTACATCATATTGCCAACAATACTTAGTGTTCCTACAATAATTCCCCTAATTTATCAGCTAAGTGGAGCTCAAAAGTAGCAAAAAGGGGACTACTATCGGAAGATGATCACTTCATGTAGCAATCCTGTACGTGTAACAACAAACCAAAAATGCAAGAGGTGGCTAATGAAGATGGATCCAAATGATCATGAGATGAATCTAGGAGAAAGGCCACATGAGAAATAGCACCTAAGGATCTCCATGAAAAACCTTCAAAAAGAATCAGCAAAAAATAATAATAAGGAATTCACTTAGAAATAAAACGATCACCCATAAAATATGCATAAAAAAAACATAGCAAAGAAAAAAACATTAATGGCTATCACCAGGCTCCATCTTCCTGCATCAAATAAATTCTAAAACTCCTCAGCAGCAGGTAGGATCAAGTATGTCTCCCTCACCCTCTCATTTATGCATCATATTTCTAAAATTAATTAATGTCGATACTAGAGAGTTAAATAGGAAAAAAGGTGGCTAGTTAACTTGGCCACCCTCGTAAAGTTAAAGTGAAGGATAAGTGGAGTTTTTTATGCCACCTGGGCTGTAAAATCAGTTAAGGAAGAGATCATGAGGAGATGGAGGTGATTCCGAGGTAGATAGAAATGATTGGCTCAAGTGGGGCCAATGGTCCAAAAGAGGAAACCATGTGCCGAATCCAAATCACCACTCCACTCCAAGTCCTCTCAATTTTGAATAAAGGTGTTCTTTGGCTCATTCTCCTTAATTCCATTGTGCATTTAGAAAATATTTAATACCTAGAAAGAGACATGATCCATTGATTAATTTCGCACCAAGGTTGATTTTTTCATGCAAGGTCGTGCTACAGGAAGTCTGCGGATGCTACAAGAAAACTACAAGAATGTTGCACAATGATCAGAATTGCCATGAGAGCCACTCACAGACAGTATTGACACCCAAACCACCATTTCTCAAGGAAGAAAACATTAGAGTGCAGAGGTAAGTGGATGTAACCCCACCAAGTAATGAATTTTTTCATTAAAAATTATACACAGTCACAACAATAATTTAGGATTTAAGAATTCATTAAGAGAATTAGGGTCAATAAAGTATGAGTCTGTGTTGAATTGAAGCCTCTAAGGTCCCATATCACTAGTGTTATAAGAAAAAAAACCATCCAACCATCTCCATAACATAGTGATAAGGTGGTGGGAGGTTTTAACAGAAGGGAACCCACATATATCAAAATAATTAGATTACACCCTCAGGTGGTTGATATTTTTAGAAATCATCAGTGGCTAGGATTCTTCGATCTCCTCAAGGGATATTTGATGAAGTGGCTAGGGAATTTACAATGGCCTTGGACTGATAATCATAGGATAGGGCCACCACTGTGGTTAGAGGACTAGCCATTACTGTAAGCCTTGAATTGATTAGCAGAGTTACAAACATGCCTCTAGGAGTCAAGTGAAACAGGGAGGATAGAGTGGCCAACACTGCCTCAAAGAAGGGATTATTTTTTCCTAATGAAGAATACATTGAGGATAAAAATGGAGTGAGAAGGGAAAGCCTCCATTACGCATGGGACGAACTAGCATATCACATCATGAAAACATTTGCTATGAAGGAAGACTCAGTGTGGTTTATGGATACCACTTCATATTATTACATGAAATTAGATTCAAAGGATATATGCCACTAGAGTATAGACTAAACATTCCATAGTTCCTCCTACATTCCTTCAAAGACATGAGACAGAGAGTGAGGGAAAGAAATTATCGGCACTTTTTTTACCATGGCATCATCAAGCTTATAATAGGAGATGCTCTCAATAGTCTAAACATCCATGTACATTGGTCCACCTTCATAGATATGGATAGAGAAGAATTCATAGGGACATAAGATGTCACTCTTGGACAAACCCCTAGCTCTAGTCTTAGAGATAGGGGTATGAAAGAAGAAGTAGATACTAAAGGGACAGAGGAAGAAGAGGAGATGGAGACATAATCAGAACACACATAAACCCTAAAAATAGAGAAAGAAAAAGAGGAGGAAGAGACAGATGAAAAAGGATAAGGAGATGAAAAGGAGGGGGAAGAGAAAGAACAATAGAAGAATGGAATGACAAGAAAGAAAGAGATACTATACACCATGTTGGGAACTGATATCTCTCCTTAACAAACTAGCCTATCATCAAGAACCTCAGAAAAAGAATTGGTTGCAGCCTTAGCCATTTTAAGCACACTAGTGAAATAGAAGAGGGAAATACAGACCCCCATGTACTTTAGGACGAGAAATAGTGCTATGGTGAAGCAAGGGAAACCCCAGACTCCAACTAAAATCCCATTAAAAATTGAAGAGTCACCCAAGAAGGAATAATAAATAAGCCTAGAAGAGGGAAAATTTCAAGAGGTCACCTCAACTGTGAAGACACATGTGACCTATATGAGGAGGCATTATTCAAGTCTAGCATACCTCAAACAAGTCCCAACCCCCACAAACCTTCAAGAAGTAGTAAAGAAGGGGTAACAAGAAAAATAGGGTTTGCTACTTGAAACTTTTTCAGTTCTACATGAAACTCCAGATGTGTCACAGAAAGAGGAGAAGGTCATGAGGAAGGGAGATGAGGTACAATTGGAAGTGCAAGAGGCCAAAGATGTTGAAAAAGAGGCACAAATTGAAGGGAAAAATGCCAAAGGGAAGGAAGAGGACTCAGGAGGAACCAAAGGAGGAGCCTACCTCTCCAAAATATGTTCCAAAAGACATATTAGCAGTTACACATCCTATACCACAACCAAATCTAAGATCATACTACACATTCATTGAAGGAGGAAGGATGGTCCCTCAAAAGCTCTCAGTTGCCATATTCTATTAATAAGATCAAGAGAGAGCATGCACACATCACTGGATGCAATTTTTCAAATCAAAGAGTGTACGAGATATAGGAATCATGGAAGACAATTTCACTGAGATGGGAAGATATTTGGCTGATGTCAGACTTGGGAAAGAAATTTTAAAGGAGAAAATAAAATAAACGAAATCATAAAGTGAAAGGTTACAAAGACAACTGTAGCATAAGGACAAGTAGATTGCCACCATGGAATATTTGTGCATGGAGGCAATACAACACGAACATCCTGCAAAATATTATGCCATCTACCTGAAGGAACATTGGCTGCAGATTTAGATCAAAACACTAGCTTCCTATGGATCATTACCTTTCTGAAAATGCAGGAAGTTTATTGAGTTTTGCAATCATTCCAACATATCAGATAAGGCCAAGCTAGCATAATTTTATATGCATAATCTTATCTTTATTGATCAAAACATTTGGGATCTTAACCCTAGGATGGGGGATATGCAGTTGATGGCCCTAACCTCTTGGATGACCAATGAGGAGGAAAGGACAAAGGTGGTAAAAAGGGTAATGAGAAGGGAATTAGGAAGGGAGCCTCTCCATATCACGGCATAACTATTTAGCCCTAGAGGGGTCATTAACAATCACCTAATGATAGAAAATGATGCCAACCTTGCAGATAAATACCTCAACACCCAAGCACATGCCATTGCACACTTTGATGATGTTTCTAGACTGTTGGAGAGGAATGTGTAATGGAAATTCAGAGGAGATGGAATGGCCTCCGTTTTAGACTTATAAACATAGAGTATCATACTCTAGAGATATTGAGAAATTCCCTAGAAAGGGAACCTTTGTACAAGAGGGCTATGTAGACAATGAAGATCCAATGGATTGACTTAAAACTCATTCCACCTTTGTTTTTGGGGCTAGATGAAGGAAAATACCAAGTTGAAGAAAACAAAGAATGGGAGGAAGCATAAAAGAATGTTGGATTCTGTTGGAAATATTGTCATTGATGGCAAAGAATTAAAAAGGAGTTACACCAGAATTATCATTGATGGAAAAGGAGTAGAGAAGAAACGTTTATAAGACAGAGGAGCATATCATGCAATGTGCAGGAATGGGCAGCAGAGAGGCAAAAGAGTAGCCATATAAATATAACCTAAATCAGAGAGAAGCAACAAAGAGGAAAAGGAGCAGCATGGAGAAGCTTTAGCGTGATTACTTAAGGCAAATAAGCACTAAAAAAACAAAGGAAGTTAAGGCATCGAAAGGCAAACAAGGAAATGAATGTAGCTAAGATGGCACCAAAGGCAACGAATGGAGTAGAGACAAAAAAGAGGTAGAGACAGTAGACGCAATGAATGCAACACACATAGCAAATGGAGTAGAGACAACAAAGAGGCAGAGACATCAGAGGTAGCGAATGCAGCACAGGTAGTGAATGGAGCAGAGACAAAAAAGAGGTACAGACAGTTGAAGGCAATCGTATTTTCTAGACACAGTGAGGACCAGAGATCTTTCACATAGAAAAAGAAAGAAGGGATGATAGACGAGAGGGAGAGGTGAGAGTGGCAAAAGCTGAGAGGTAGAGGCAAGAGCAACAAGAGCCGGAGTCACAAAGAGGGACAATGTAAACAAACGAAAAATCAACTAAGGTAGAGAATTATTTGAAGAATTCCAAGTGAGATGAATGGATGGTCACAATTAGATCGCAACAGCAGAGGAAAGAGATGGACGACTAAGATAAAATCAGGCAAAAGAGGCAAAGAAGATTCATGCGAAGGTGAGTAGACAGTCGGGATTAGATTGCAAAAAAAGACAAGAAATGGATGGATATGATTCATCGTAAGATAAGTGAGGAAGAAATACAATCGAAATGCAAGTAGGAACGAGGACCATAGATATGGGAAGATCAACGGTGATGATCACATCGAAGGAGATCAAAAGCGAAAATCGCAAAGTATAGAAGGCATCGCAAGGTAAGTTAAATCAGTTGCGATGCGAAGTGAAGAAGGGACACGCGACAACACAGTGAAATATCACACATTGCAAGAAATAGAGTATAACCACAAAGTAAATATTATAAAGTGCGAAGTGTGATCAGATGAGGATCGTAAGATCTGGGGGCAGATCAACGATGGACGACAAACCACATACTGCACATCACAACGCTTAAAGGATAGGAATAAGGCAACCACAAGTTAAGTTAAATATTATGCAATGCGAAATGGAGGGATACATGTTGACCTTATGCAACATCGCATACCACAAGAAATATGAGGTAACTTCAAAGATATCGCAAGGAATTTTATTTTGGTTTTGATGCAATAAGGTTTATGCGATGCGATGCGATGAATGGAATCCACGTGGCAACACCGCGCATGAGCGCAGATTGAATATCGCAAGTTTTAAGGTTTATCGCTAATGGTAAAGTTGGAAACCTGCGGGCAATGATTTGCGATGAGATATGATTGGTCAAGCACTATGGGACCCAATAGCCTTTGTTCCATGTATGTTATATGCCCCATAGTGTAAAGTTTACACCATTGAATGCTAATTGTATGTATGTTTATATATATATGAGTTATTGATCATTTAAATGTATGTAAGATGATTAAAGCCCAAATTTGTAATTTGTTGCAAGTATAAAGGGAGTTGTATGTGGGCCATATCCCATATGTCACAAAGGAATATTCTGAATGCAATTCAAAGGATGGGGAACATGGGCAGGACAGTGGTGCAGCAGCACGGGAGAATGAAAAGGCTGAATGTAAAATAAAAGTTACAAGTAATAAAATAAAATGTAAGTTATACAACAAAGGTAGAATGTAACGACAAAAACAAAAAAGACAAAAGATAGCAAGAAGAAAAGGAAAAACACACAGCAAATCGAAGAAGATGAAAGGGCTAAGTAAATATGTGATAGTAACTATAAATGTATTATTAATTTTATATTGTTTGTGATGCAAAGGCAAGTCTCCGTAGGCAAACCAAAACTCCAATTTGATACTGTAATGATTGTATATATTGTTGTAACATTCAGAATATGTTGGGTAAGGAAATGAGTGGGTGAAAGGCAAGAGTCGTGCCCGTTCACTTCATATTCCCTATAGAATGCAAACAACCATGAAGTTATCTATATAAAATAGGTAATATCCATATGCATAATGTTACGAAAATAGAGAGAGAGTCTGTGTGTGTAGCAGAATTGAAGAGAGTTGAAGATTGTTAGAAAGTTGTAGAATGGAAGAGAGCAAAAGAATATAAGAAAGCTGTGAAGATCCAAAGATGATTTAAAGAAGATATAAAGGATGGACGGACAATAGTGAAGAAGGAGAAAAGCATAGATGATATCCAGGTGAATCAGCATATGATTTTATTGTAGAGTGAGGAAGTTGTTGCTTCCATATCAATTTGTATCTTGATAGATGTCCAGTTGTAGCTGGTTGAGGTAGGAGCCTCCTGTGGGTTGTAGCCTACAGAAAATACATGGGAGTTGGTGCTTCTGTTTCAAGATGTAGCTTGATAGATGTTTAGTTGTAGTGTAGGTTTTAACCCTGAACAGAAATTATCTACACACGAATCTTATAACAGAAAATAAATAATAGCGAGAGCATAAAACATAAAACAGATAAACACAGAGATTTTCCCCTGGATCCCAAATCGGGACGACCAGCTTGATTTTTAATTATATTCCTTTTAGTGTTACAACACATATATATACATGCCGAAGCATACATAAACCCCAATCCATTAACCCTGGATTACAACATAATCGTAGTTCCCTTGACTGGATCTACAAAATACCAGGGGCCAAAAGCCATCGTACCCCAAAACCATGTGCAAACTCATGCACAAAACATGGGTGGGTTCACCTATGAGTGGGTCCGCACACCAAAACAATTTCCCCAACAGTGGGGGATGCCTCCCCCCTTGTGACCCACTTGCTGCGTCCAGCACAATGTACAACGTGTGGGGCTAGTCATGGAAAGAATATAACACATACCCAACATTCTCCCACTTGTTGTTTTCTTTCCACAGGGGGCCATAGGAGAGCTTAGTCATTGGGATAATTCTTCAACACCCATTGTTTCTCTACACCAAGAGAACTTCTGAGTGCTCACAGACTTCGTCAATGCATCTGCAACGTTCTTCAAAGTGTCCACCTTTACCAGCAACACCCTTTTATCCTCAACCATATCTCTAACAAATTGATGTTGAACATCAATGTGCTTTTTCTTTCAATGGTAAGCAGGGTTCTTAGCTAAGAAAATTTCACTTTGGCTATCACAGTCTATCCTTATAGCTTGCTGTACCAACCCCATACTTGAACACAATCTCTGCAACCAAACTGCTTCCTTGCTTGCAAGAGTGGCTGCTATGTATTCTGCCTCTGTAGTTGAAAGAGCCACTACAGACTTTCTTTTACTCATCCAACTAACTGCGCCTCCAAATAGGTTAAACACATACCTACTTGTAGATATTATTTGGTCTAAATCTCCAGCCCAGTCTGCATCAACAAAACCACAAATGTCCAACGTTCTTTCCAATCCTAGTCTTCCCTGGTAGCACAAGCCATAATCACCAGTGCCACATAAATATTTGAAAACCTGCTTCACTGCTATCCAATGCTCCTTCCCTGGGTTTGACATAAACTTGCTCAATACTCCCACTGCATGTGTAATGTTTGGTCTAGTAAAGACCATTTCATACATCAGACTACCCACTGCACTTTCATATGGAACACGGGACATATCCTCCTCTTCTTCTTGTGTCTTGGGACACTGTTCAGCAGACAGCTTTACACCTATAGGAATAGGAACATTCACCGGTTTATTATCCTGCATATTGAACCTCTGCAATACAGTATGTACATACTTCCTCTGGTTTAACCAGAGCTTCCTCTTTGCCTGATCTCTCTTAATTTCCATGCCAAAAATATAGTTTGCAGCACCAAGATCCTTCATGTCAAATTTGGAGAACAGTTGGGTCTTCAAATCTTGGATAATTTCTTTGTCATTTCCAATCAACAACATATCATCTACATACAAAACCAAATAAATAACACGGTCACCAATTAATTTAAAATAAACACAGTGATACTCCTTGCTTCTGGTGAAGCCAAGTCCCCGTATATAGGTATCAAATTTCTGATACCACATCCTTGGTGACTGTTTTAACCCATACAGATACTTCTTCAACCTACATACTAGTTATTTCTTACCCTTCACCATAAAGCCTTCAGGTTGCTTCATGTAGATCTCCTCTTCTAGATCCCCGTGAAGAAATGTTGTCTTCACATCCATCTGTTCTATCTCAAAATCAAATGCAGCAGCAATAGAAAAAAATAATCTAATAGAAGTAGCTTTGGCAATAGGAGAAGAAATATCACCAAAATCAATTCCCGACACCTGGGAATAACCTTTTTCTACCAACTGAGCTTTGTATTTCTCCACCTTGCCTTCTACATTCATCTTCTTCTTAAACACCCATTTTCTCCCGATGGGCTTCCTTCTAGCCGGCAACTCCACCAAATCCCATGCCTCATTTTTATGCAAGGATGCCATTTAATCAACCATGGCCTCCTTCCAGAGTTTTCCATCCTAGGAATCTACTGCCTCCTTGACAGTTCTGGGATCATCATTAGTTATAGTTAAGGAAAAAATTGAACAGAAAGCAGATGGACTATACCTTTCTGGTTGCCTTCTTTCTCGAACTGATCTTCTCAAAGCTGGAGTTTGTGGCTCTTCCTCTTCTGAATCTTCTTCTGTTGTAGAGTCTAATTCATCCTCCCTTAGCTCAAACTCTATCTTCTCAGGTTCCTTTGGTAGGAATTCATGTGTAGAAACATCTTTCACCTCTCTAAACACCACATCTCGACTGTACACAACCTTCCTTGTTTCCGGGTTCCAAAGCTTGTAACCTTCTAAACCATCCTTATACCCAATAAATATGCACCTTTCAGATTTATTATCCAACTTGGTCCTTTTCTCCTTTGGAACATGTACATATGCATCACATCCAAATAGCCTTAGATGTGAAAGAGAGGGTTTCTTACCAATCCATACCTCATGTGGAGTCTTATCCTTCAACACTGATGAAGGTGATCTGTTAACCAGATAGCATGCAGTCTCCACTGCCTCTGCCCAGAATTCTTGTCCTAACCCGATACCACTGAGCATGCTTCTTGCCTTTTCCATTAGTGTTCTGTTCATTCTTTCTGCAACTCCATTTTGCTGAGGTGTGTATGGAGTAGTCTTCTATCGTGCTATACCACACTTCTTACAGAACTCTTCAAATTCCTTCTTGCAGAACTCCCCACCATTATCTGTGCTTAGTGCCTTTATCTTCTTCTCCATATGGTTTTCCACCAGAGCCTTAAATTCTTTAAATCTGTCAAAGACTTTAGATTTATTCCTCAAGAAATATATCCATGTATTCCTTGAGAATTCATCTATGAATGAAACACAGTACACAGAATTTCCCAGTGATGGAATTGACATAGGTCCAAACACATCATTGTGCACAAGTTCTAATATCTTGTTCCCCCTCTTAGCACCAGAAGGAAAACTCACCCGATTCTGCTTCCCATATACACAATTTTCACAGAAATCGAAATCCAGAGATCAATTAGACATACCTTCTACCATACCATTTCTATGTAGTATCCGAAGGCCCTTCTCTCCAATATGTCCAAGCCTTTGATGCCATAGCATGGTCTTTTCTCCAGAGACAACTAGGCTTTCCGCTCCACTTTCAGGAACCACATAACTATTACACCCATCAATAACAGTGCTACCTTGTAGCTTGTACAGAGTTCCAGTCCGAACTCCCCGCATTAATACTAGTGCTCCCCGAACCATCTTGCAGGCATCTTTCTCGAACACTGTTTTTACACCTGCATAATCCATATTTCTTACAGAAATTAGATTTCTTGCCAATGCAGGAATATGCAGAACACTAGGAAGTGTTCTAATCCTTCCACCTTGCAGCTTCAGCTTGACCTTTCCACGTCCGATGATTTTTTCCTTCCTATCATCCCCTAGGAATACATCACCATCATATTTCTCATACTCACAGAACCACTCCCTATGGGGAGTGAAGTGAAAGGATGCACCTGAGTCAATCAACCATGACTCATGATCTACATGTGTATTTTAAGAAGAAGCCAAATACACATCCCCACCTTCATCTCAGGTGGTTTTTGCCTCTGCAAAAGGACCATCATCACATCCATTTCCTTTCTTAGGAGCTTTAGATCTGCAGTCCTTTTTGTAGTGCCCTTCCTTTTCGCATTTCTAGCATACCTTTACAAACTTTCCAAGAGATTTAGATCTCCCTCTAGATTTGTATCTCCCACTCGAAACCTTATTATTGTTTTTGTTTTGTGACCTTCCTCGTACAGATAAGGCATCTCCATTCCGGCCCTCCATATTTCTCCGTCTCATTTCCTCCGACAACAAGGCTGAGACAATGTCATCAAAATTCAAGGTAGTTGTATTGATACCTATTGCAGTAACCAGACTATCCCACGAGTCTGGTAGAGAACACAAAAAACTGATGCACTTATCTTCATATGAGATTTTAATATCAACATATGACAGCTGACTTACCACAGTATTGAAGGCGTTCAGATGCTCTGTTACCGAGTCTCCATTGTTACACCGTTTTTTGGTCATCTAAATCTTCATCATTAGATGGACCCAAGTACACCATGTAAGACCAGTTTTACCCCAAGTAAAACTGCTTTCACTATGTTAATCAAGAAACCCCAAAAGGAATAATTAATTAAACCATAATTTAATTATTATTCCCGGTCATGTTTAACCCAAAAACAAAGAAATTAATGAGATAAACCCATAGTTATCTTATTATTTTCTAGGAATAATTATTTAAATAATATTCCTTGTTAAATATGACCAAATCAACCACCATTAATCAAATAAATCATTATTTATTTGATTATATCCCAACCACTTCCTTAAAGAGATAAATAAATCATTTATTTATTTATTTTTCACTAATCAAGGGATTTGACCCAAGTCAAACACCCTTTCCCTCCAACAAATAATAATAAAATATTCCATAGAGGTGGATCTAGATTTGGTTAACGTTATTTTAATCATGCACCAAGATCTAGAATGACCCAATATTTTGTTATAAATAGGAGGGTTTTCCCCTTCATTCTTCACCTTTTGTTGCATACTAGATCACTCTGGATCTATACACTCGGTCTCATTTTCTGCCATTGTTGCTCCCATTGAGCTCTACCTTCTACATTAGGTTTTCTACATCTACAAGAGAGAGAAAGCTTAGATCTGAAGTGCTGAGGACTACAAAGAACCCATCCCATTGAGGAGATCTGGATACACCTTCTTGTTTCCTCCCGGGTGCCCTGTAATATAAAAATTCATTCAAAAATCGTGTTCTTGTCTTGTCTGTTGGATGCATGGAGCAAACTCTTTACTTCACTGCTTAATATCTTTCCATTTATAGATCTGTTTGTTGCAGCACTTTAACTACTAATTGCAAATCTGAAGATGTTTTGCAGCCATTATTGTTGTTAGGGCTATTAGTTATGCGTAGCTAAAGTGGTTCTTTTTCGTACGCTTCGACAAAGAATTCATACTAACATCCATCCTTCATCCTCAGGTTATACAACTTTTTCCGCAGGAACAAATTATTCACCAGAGACTTAGATTGGAACAAAGTCCCAAGTTTTTCCCACAAATTCTTCACTGTAGCTTCCCCAGATACATTCAACAATACTGAATCTGAGACACACAACTGTATTGTGCTCTTAGCCTTCCGATCCAGTTTCTTCTAGTCTTCATCTGACATTCCCGTTGGTTTAGTACCTGGATCTACCGCGATCCACTGATCTTTATCCACCAGCAGATCCTCCATCTTGAGCTTCCACAACTCAAAACTCTGACCATTAAATTTCTCGATCTCTATCTTTCCACCACTCGCCATCTTCTTTCACTACAAGAATCGATCCCGCAGATCTCCCACTGAACAGGGTCTACCACAGGCCCGAGCAAAAAACCCTCAACAACAAAGGCATCCCCTTGAAGCCGAAACAGCTTTGATACCAAATGTAGGTTTTAACCCTGAACAGAAATATCTACACACGATTCTTATAACAGAAAATAAACAATAGCAAGAGCATAAAACATAAAACAGATAAACACAGAGATTTTTCTCTGGATCCCAAATCGGGACGACCAGCTTGATTTTTCATTATATTCCTTTTAGTGTTACAACACATATATATACATGCCGAAGCATACATAAACCCCAATCCATTGACCCTGGATTAGAACATAACCGTAGTTCCCTTGACCGGATCTACAAAATACCAGGGGCCGAAAACCATTGTACCCCAATACCATGTGAAACATCATGCAAAAAACATGGGTGGGTTCGCCTATGAGTGGATCCGCACACCAAAACAATTTTCACCGAGGCGCTGCCCCCAGACCCCAACAGTGGGGGCTGCCTCCCCCCTTGTGACCCCCCTGCTGCACCCAGTGCAACGTATAACACGTGGGGCTAGTCATGCAAAGAATATAACACATACCCAACATGTAGTTGGCTGAGGTAGGAGCCTCCTATGGGTTGTAGGCTGCAGAAAATAGGTGGGAGTTGGAGCTTCCTTTCAAGTTGTAGCTTGTAGAATTGAGGTAGTAGCCTCCTGTAGGTTGGAGCCTATAGAAAATCAATGGTGAGAGGGAGTTGGAGCTTGCCTTTGCATGACAACAATAACAAGATGTGGTTTTATCCCTTATGGGTTTCCACTTATATCTATTGTCTATGTGCATGATTATTATGTATTTAATCTACTTAATACCTTCTTCTCACTTATTAATATTGTTGTTCCATTGTACATTAATTTGATCATGAAATGAAGGTATTAATAAGCGTAAAATAAAGTTTTACAAGACCATGTATGCATTAAAATTATTCACCCCTCCTCTCAGTTTAACTAAGGGTTCAACAATTGGCATCAGAGCCAAGTTCCTTTGGTGTAAGCCTAATAGATTGAAGGAGATCTGGCTGAGTCATGGACTATCAAAGTGCACCCATGTTGAGTAAAACAAACTTTCCTGAATGTAGAGATAAGGTTAAAACATATTTAATGGCTTATGAACCTGAGGCGTGGAAGTTTGTATGTGATGGTTATTGCACAGGCTCTCCCTCTTTGCAGGGACTATAGTGGAATGCCAAGAAAAAATGTGTGATATATAAAAATCTCCATAACAAGGATCTTGATTTAATAATGGATCTAACCTCTTCAAAAGAAATCTTAGATAGCTTGCATTTCATGCATGAAGTAGACACTAGGGCTTGCATTGTCAAGAAGGAGAAGATAAACAAGAAGAAGAAATTTTTTTGTAAAAAGGAAAATGTCAAATCAAATGAGGTACCTGCTAGTGTGAATGGAAGTAAGTTCCATGCATAAATTATAGTGAAATAACAAACCAAACTTGGTATTTCCTTGACTGAAATAGGAAGATTGAAGAATGAAAACAAAGACCTCAAGAAATTGGTGCAAATTGTTGGACATTAGTTTCAATGCTCCCCGTGTGTTTTGTGATATGGACTAACTGCCTCTCATGGATCCTAACTATGTCAATTGTAGTGGAGACTAATTTCTGCAGGTTTTGGTCTAACGACAATCGTGATTCCAATAAGTGGTATCAGATCCACAAGTCTCGAGTTCGAAACTCACTGGACTCACATTGAGCGGAATATTGTTGGAAATTGGTTTCAGTGCTCCCCGTGTCTTTTCTGACAAGGAATAACCTCTTATCATGGATCCTAACTCTGACGATTGTAGCAGAGACTAATGCATATGGGTTTTGGTCTAACGAAAATCGTGATTCGAACACAAATATGTGATGAGAGAAAACATGAACATAAAGAACAAATTTTTGACTTGAAGTCTCATCTTGAAGAAGTAAGGAGAGTAGAAGGGATGATGAATAATCAATTAAAAGAGAAAGAAATACAATATGGAAGATTAGAATCTGATATTATTGCAGCTAGAAGATTGATAGAAGAAAGGAGAAGGTTATGTAAGAAGCTCAGAGATGAGATTACCTCCATGAAGAACTCAGAGAAGGAAGACATTGAAAGGGAAGATGAAGCAGCTCAAAAGGGACCCACAGAAGAAGAAATGAACAAGAACTAGCAGAAACATCAAGAGACAAATAATGAGGAGAAGAAGCAAGAAATTGCAAAAAGCTCAATTGTTCCTGAAGATGAATTGAACAAGTTCAGAAGATCACAAAGGAGGTTCTTTCCTCCTGTGAAAAGTATTACATGTTTTTCTTGCCATAAACCTGGACATGTAGCAACCCAATGTAAGATAAAGAAAAAAAAGTTTAACCAGCAAAAGATGCAGCAAATGAGAAGACCTCCTAAAGCAAGCAAATGGAGAAGACAATCTTTCATTAGGCACACTAATCGATTCCATGGCTACTATTTTTCATGCAATGAATTTGGACATAAATATGTTGAATGTAAATTATGTTAAAAAAGGGGAACAAAATTCCATACATCAACTCAACCTTACTTAGGTAAAATAAGACGTTATTCATGCCACAAGCTTAGTCACAAAGAAAAATACCATAAGCTTCCATATACATTAAATAACTCTAGACTGATGATGGAATCCAATCAACTCAGAAAAATCTGTGAATAAAAAAGAAGTTCAGAAAGTATGAAGAACCCTAATAAAGTATGGAAAGAAAAGAGAAAGGGGGAGGATATCACCTCAATAACATAATGAATCCATCATAGTCTCGGGGGGATCTGCTCTAGGAAGCAACACATATATACAATCATTGATAGATAAGAAGCAACATCCTAGGGGGAGATCAGTTCATAAAAGGTCCCCATAAGAGATGTCAAAGAAGAGCTGTGTGGAATAAGAACTAATAAAATTTTAGGAAGGAAAAGGACAATTCCTCTAGTAGAGAACTATAGAGAAAGAATCACACTTGAAGCATTCAACAACCAATAGGTTGATGGAAGAAGAGAAAGTAGCAAGCAGCCATGGTGGTAAAGGGGCCATTAGTCATGAACTTGGAAACTAAGAGGATGATTACATTGTGTGCCTCACTCCAAGTGTTGATAATGAAACAAAATTCTGTTAAGAAGGATGAATAAAAAAAAAATTATTATCATTATATCATTACAAATATCCATTCCAAGTTTTATTATTGGAGCAATGGTATGATACAGGTCCTCGGGATCGAAATATCATGGTATGCATCAGGGTGGTGGTATGGTAGAAATAGATCAAGGAAGTAGTCTCAACGTTATCGACATTATAATATGTGTGGATTAATTTTTGGTTGCTCTGATTAGTGCAAAGTATCTTCTGGTTTCAAATTCTAGAATATGTCGAGTTGGATTATGAAAGCATGGAAAGGTCAGTAAATTCTTAAATCATCATTATCTTATGTTTGTTGATATGTCATATTGAGCGCTGAAGAATAATGTAGTCTTGGATATGAATGTTTGCCTTTTCAATTCAATATTCATATACTTTCAAGGCCTCTTTTTAAGTCATCCATAAGCTTGTTGAAGTTTGTCTGATGAAATTTCAAGTAGAAAAATTGAAGATGTTTTCCTGAAAAACATGTTGATAGAATAGTTGAAGTGTCTAAAGTATGATGGAGAGTTGATCAATGAACTACATACCCCCTTGTATCATAAATGAACTTGTATAGTTGATAGTGAGAGTGTCGAATGCATGGAATGTATCAAGCCTCGAGGTTTTTATGTTCAAACATGTAACTATTCAGTATTAAAGATTGGGCCTTTTAGATTGAAAGATATTGTCTAACCTTAAAATAAAGTGTAAGATATGTTTGAACTCATTTTTCACATCAGCATCAAGGGATTTTGACTTGTAGTGATTACATATTCATCATAAGTCTAGCCCATATCACTATAATCAAGCAGCAAGGGACAAAATAATAGAACATTGTATGGTGATATGCCTTCCAACATTCTCATGAGTTGTGATAGCATTGGTTTGTTGTGTATATTCATTTAATAACAAAAGAACTAAATGAAGGATGCTTATACTGAACTTAAAGTGGAGCTACTCTAGGAAGCACCCAAGAATTATTATTGGAGCCGCGTTGGTATTGGAGGAAGCATTACTGATGTGTTGAGCTTGCGTTGAAATTGGGCATGTTTTTGTTTTGGAGGTAAGGAGATAATGAATGATAAAACTGTGAACAATCTGTCTTTGAGACTCTGATTAAATAAATTGAAATGCTCTTCCTTGAATGCATTGTGATAAAACAATTGATTGATCCCGCATCTCCGCCAGCACAAAAGGTTAATGATTCCAGAATCAGATTCTGTATATTATTGATTTTGTTGAGATTAATGGAGATTTCAATGCACATAACTAAGTATGAAGAGTGTTATCACTCTAATAATTCTTAAAGTTGTGAGATTTTTAGTTTAAATAATATCAAAGGTAACCACAAACCTACTTTTAAGCCTTAGGATCTAGCCTTCCTACTACTCAGAGAGGGATCTCTCTATATGATTTATCTTTGTTGATTTTAATTGGTTTTAGGATAGTTATGTAGGGAAAATTGGTTTTTGGGGTTTTCATTTGATTTGGTGGTGAAATCACTTACTTACATGGATAGCTATAGATATGTATCCCATTGGGAAAATGGAGTCAATGTGTCAAGCAGTTAGATCAGGATCAAGGTCTAAAGGTAAAGGTTTACCGGGGAAGATAGTAGAGTTACTTCAGATCTTCAAGGCTGATGGTGGAATGGTTTTTATTGGGATAAAAGAGAAATTAGGGATTCTTAAATCTATATTAGGAGTGAAACGGTAGAGGTCAATCTAAATCAGGGAGAAATTAAGGGTTCCCTAATCTGGATATCAGTAGAAAATATATAAATAATAATCATTCAAAACAGAGTGCTTTTAACATGTTCTGAAATACAATTCTTGATTTATCATTTAGATTTAGAAAAAATTTAAGAATATATGGAAAACATAAGAAAATTGACAAGATAACAAGTGAAATACTTCATTGCAGTGACCCAACACATGAATCCTGTAATATGATTCTTTATTTCCTGTGATCCAGTCTGCTGACTTGAAATTGATACAAAAACCCTTAGGTTCAGAAAGGTATTACTATAGAAATGTTTAGCAATTTATCACCCTCAATACTTCAAATGATGAAGTATTTATGAAAAAACTTGTTCAAAATATCCTAGAATAAACTTTGTAAGTTTTCTTGGAAAATAAATATCTTCATGCAAGAGTATAGTGACAACTGCCTAACTAATTGCTAGCTGTCCTATTTATTGAAATAAAATAGCTTGTTTTTTTGATTTTATCACTGCTTTCTCTCTTTGTTGTTTGATGAAGGATGCAACTGGATGAACGAGGTGTCCTTCACGCTGGCTATTTTATCTTTAATCTGATTTTTTCTTTATCTTTCATCTGATACACTTTCATCCTGATACTCTTTACTGCCACAATTGTTATTGTTGATGTAAAAAACAACAAACTCTGTTTTATTTTATTTTATTGCTATGTCCTTACTGTAATCTAATCTTATAGTAGATCCGTTAACTTCTCCCAAAACTTAGCTTCTGGAAATTTTACCTTCATAAGCCTTCTGAAGTTTTCATCAACTTCAATGTATTTTGAAAATGTTGGTTTTTCACAAATAGTTGTTTCACTTCATGCTGCAAGTAAAACAAATTTTCAAAATTCTTATATAATACCTTCCCTATTGGGATTCCCTGCAAATATGATTTATTTACCTGTTATTTAGAAAATTCTCTCATATTTTTGTCATAATCCTCCTACTTCATTAATCTGTCATTGATTACTAGAGCATTGAGAAGGCCTTTTTGCCTTAAAATATCAAATTTGATCATAAATATTGTGATTTCCATTTCCATGTTTTGGCACTTTTCCTCTAATTGGTTCATCAAGTTCTTTTTGGATATTACCTTCCTTACTTCAAGGAAGGTCTCTGTTCTATTTGTAATTCCAATTTCATCTAGTTCTTTTTTATTTTTGGAATTGACAAATTTTATAATTTCTAAGGCCTCTTCGGGTTTTTTACCTAAATCTTCTTTTGTCTTTTGTATTTCTTCTTTTTCTTCTTTCAATAAATATTTCTACTCGCAAATTACCTGTATGGATGGCCAAGTATCATTTACTGCTTCAATGATATTGGACCATAATTGGTGCTTAACATGTGCCATAGGTTCTTTCAAATTTAATGTTTTTTCCAACTTCTTGAGTTGGTCATCCAACCTATTGGCCTTTTTTTTTCCACAGGAAAAAATTGAACTTTATATTAGTAATAGATAATATCAGAGCATATGCAGAGCATTTCAGTACAATTCCATTCTCCTATTTTCAAAGAGGAATGGTGTAAATAGCTACTTTACAAAACCCGGGGTAGTGCCAAGTAGCCAATATAAAAACAAAAATATCTCTCTAGAGCCAAAGCATCTCCTTTTATTCATCATCCCCTAGATTTTAAACTGAAACATAGATGAGAATAAAAATGTGATAGATGCCAAGACAAAGCTCATGGATGAATAACTGATATAGAATGGATATGAAAATATAGTTTCAAATCTAAAAAATGGTTGAACACACTTAAATCTCAGAAGACTTGCTTCAGCTAAACTCCTCCTAAAAAGGTGGAAGCGTACTGAAGCCCTACGGGGCTTGGTTCCTACATCGAAGAGAAAAAATAAGCAAGTATAAGTCCAATATGGGTGAAGAGGGAGGTCAGAAAACCTTGAATAGTATCCCAGACAAACCTACAAAAATCACAGAAAAGCTCCCGCAAAACGTACAGGTTGCAATTTTTGGCCTGTTTTCAATTGAGGTCGCACGTTTGAGGTTTTTTTCTATGTCCTGAAGGTTGAGGTCATAGGTTTTGGCCATAAAAGTGTGACCTACACTTCCGAATGTCTCGGGAGAAGGTTTCAGAAAAAAATTTCATCTCTGTTGCAGTTGATCCCTATTACCTACACAATGGACCCATAAACACACAAAAGTAAGAATTTTTACTGTTTTAGGGTTTTAAAGGTTAAAAGAAATATCAAGAAATGAAAAATAATAAGCTGAAGAAAAAACCTAGGGGTTGAAGCAGTTGGTCATGTAGAGATATTAAAAATGGCAGTGGTCATAATTATAAACCCTTGTGGAGTTGCCAGTTGTTAGTGTGAATTCTAATCGCAAGTGTATGTAAAATGCTCACTTTAGCTATGCATAACAAACAACCCTAACATCAAAGATGGTTATAAATTTCCTTAGATATGTAGTTAGTGATCAAAATAAATGCTACAAAAATCCAAATCTATGTAGTTAAATACATTAAATAGAAAATAAAAGCAAGAGTTGCTCCATACATCCAATGAACAAGACAAGAATGTTTTTAAAGAATTTTTGTATTATAACACCTGGGAAGGGAAAATATAAAGATGTTACCAGTCCCCCTTAATGGGATGGGTTCTTGTATTTCCTTAGAGCTTCAAATCTAATATCTCTCTCTCTTGATGTTGTAGAAAACCCATACAAAAATGGAACTCAAGGGAAGCTCACATGCAAAAGGTAGAAAATTATGACAATGATGGAGTATCAACGTCAGACCAAAAGTATAGATCCATAGCGATGTTTAGGCAACAAAAGGTAGTGAATGAATGGAAAAATTCTTCTATTTATAACAAAATATTGAGTTGTTATAGATATTGGTGCATAATTAAAATATTATTAACAAATCTAGATCCAACTTCTATGGAATATTTTAGTATTTTTGTTGGAGGGAAAAAGAATTTGAATTTGGTCAAATACCTTTATTTGTAAATAATAAATAAAAATGATTTATTTATTATTTTAAGAATGTGGTTGAGTAATAATTAAATAAATAGTGATTTATTCAATTATTTATAAATTATTTAGTCAAATTTAACAAGGAATATGATTTAAATAATGTTTTAAATAATTATTCCTAGAAAATAATAGGATAAATAATGATTTATGTAATTAATTTTCCTGTTTGGGTTAAATATGACCAGGAATATTAATTAAATTGTGGTTTAATTAATTATCCCTTGAGGACAATCAAACAAATAAGGATTTTGTTGGAGAAATACTGAGAGGGGGGGTGAATCAGTATTTAAAGTTGACTGACAATTTTTTTTTTCCTTTCTCTTAAAACCATATGTTACATTACTGCATCCAACTTGTATGTCCAGAGATCTTATTATGTATTTACATAGATCATTGCATCATTTATTCATTAGATAATCAGTAAGTATGAACAGAAATAATAGAACAAACCATCAAACATAAGCAACACATATGAACACCAGGATTTAAGGTGGAAACCCAATTCGGGAGAAAACCACCGCTGCTGTTATCTCAGTCTTCAATATTTATTATAAAGAAAAATTCTTACAATTTTATGTTGGTGCAGACTCATACCAGCATGCAGGCACCCACCTGCAGAAAGATACAACCTTCTCTCGTTTACCAGCCTTTCCTGGAAGGGAGCTACAACCCCCTGCTCTCGTTTACCAGCTACCACTGGAAGGGAGCTACAACCCCCTCACTGAAAGCTTCGACCCTCAAATCTATTGCGGACCATGCTTCATCCACTTCCACACAACATACTTTTCAAGCCACCAGATTTATTTATTTTCTTCAGAGGTGCATCCTTAATTCAGCAATCTGTTACCCATTCCATACAGATATACTTCAGAGTGAAGTATTCATTCACAACCATTATACGTACTTCATGATTTCATCAGTCGATTGAACCAGGAATTAATCATCATCTGATCTAAATATCTTGATCAATCATCATATTCACAGGTGCACCAAAGATTTAGATATATCAAAGTTTATTCATACAGATATCTCTAAAAGAGATTCGTTTATTATCGACCCTTTCGCATGCATGCCTTGTTCTCTATTTCCCTTCTCCTTATATAGTTTTTCCTTTAGTAAAATCATGAGTCAAAACCATGAACCGCTAATGGTATTCCTGGACGGGGTCAAAATAGATAATCCAGCGTATTAAAAATCGATCCAATCCAAATTGAAACCCCAACCTTCATTCTTCCATGCACGAATCATCCCAAAGGTAGTCTTTTATCTCCTCCATATAATATTATTTCAATTCGGGGGCTTCCTTCACACTTCATAACAAAATGTTCGAATTTTATAACTATAACCCAAATGGTTAATAAATCCACAAATCTTAACCATGACCAATGCATTCATATTCATGGGCCCCAGTGTTAATGGTCATATCCATCCGACGGTTGTTATCGCGTCGCGTCACCTCATTTGATCGGACGAATATCGCTCGGCGAAGGTGCGCGAACAATAATGCGCGATGGCATGCCGCACTTTGGTTAATATTCGTGAATCTTCGTCATACGACCACCGTCCGATGGCTTCCCTCCAGATCAACGGCGCACAACAATATCACTGGGCATCCTAGATCGAATAATAACGCACGATGGCGCGCAGTGACAAGCGGTTTTCTGAAGTCGTACAGGGACGCGTGTCACCCGTTCTATGGAATTGGAGCCAACCTCTTAAATACCGCTCAACCCACAAAAGCGGTGCGATATGGGCAATTCGCTTCCGCAAATCCACTCGCAGTTTTTAAACAGTGATCAACCATCCAATCGAATTCCCGCTCCATACTCCAAGTTCTGTCTGCGAATATATATGAACTCTGCTCTTCATGTGCAATAAATTAACAAATATCGCTTGGTTCCATATGAATTATATATAAAATTTGGACCTTTGTGAAATATGTAATGCGCTATATATGCTTTTATGTTCCAGCTTTAGAGTATCCTCCAGCGGGGTAGATGATTCTCGAAATTTATTTATATATATATATATATATATGATGCTCGACTGGGTAATGATTCTCGGAATAAGGTTTTATATATACATACATTGCCACTGTTTGTTTAACTGATCTTTAAGAATAGCGTCAATTCCTTTGTAAATGATTTGGTGCTACATTTCTTAAGTTCAACTCTTTTGTACCCAACCTTTGGAATATTATAATATACACTTGCCCTGTAGGACCCATATCCTTATATCATCACATCGCATCGCATATTCGTTACTCTGCCTCTCTGTTTCTTCGCTGATTGCGATATGCGATCTCATCGCATCGCACATACAAATATCGCATCGCATCCCAGATCAATCACATACTCTGCCTCTCTGTTTCTTTTGCCGATTGCGATGTGCGATCTCATCGCATCGCACATACAAATATCGCATCGCATCTTCATTACACTGCTTTGCCTGCTAACCTTTGTTGTCAGCCTTGCTTTTCTCTTTTCATAGTTACTGTTTCAGGTGCTCCTTTGCCATCAATGACAACATTTCCAACAATCTCCCCCTTTGTCATTGATGGCAATATTCGTCCTTTGTTTGTCTTTGAGAAGCCCCCCTCCCCCTTTGACGTCAATGGCAAAGGGTTGATCAATATCCTTTGTACCGACAATACCATTCTCCCCCTGAGATCATGCTGCATCTTCAAACATAATATTTAATGAAATATCAGAAATGACTTATACACTCAAGATCAAATATTCTCAAGCATGAGATCATATTACAACAAGTAATGCATCCTTGCCACATGACCAATGCTCCCCCTTAGCCTATGCATCCTGACCACCTTCAACTTTAAGTAGATATGATCTTCTGGATGGCAGAGACTACTCCCAGCTTCTGTCTCAGATATTCAAACGCTTCCCTATGTAAAGGTTTGGTAAATATATCAGCAACTTGTTCTTTGGAGGGCACATACTCCAACTTCACCTTTTGTTCAAGCACTTTTTCACGTAAGAAGTGATATTTGATGGGAATGTGCTTGGTATTGGAATGCATAACATGATTCTTTGAGATACTGATGGCACTTGTGTTATCACACATAATGGATATAAGAGGTGAACATTTGATTTGAAATTCTTGTAAGGTTTGCATATTCATCCAAAGAAGTTGAGTGCAACATGATGCGGCAACCACATATTCTGCTTCTAATGTAGATAAGGTAATAGAGCTTTGCTTCTTGCTAAACCAAGATACTAACCAGGCCCCCATGTAAAATGCACCATCACTAGTGCTTTTTCGATCATCAACATTTCTAGCCCAATCTGCATTAGTGTAAGCCTGAAGAGTGAGATCAGCATTCTTTGGATACCATAGCCCAAAGTCTTGAGTTCCTTGTAGATATTTGAATATTCTTTTGACAGCCTGAAGGTGAGACTCTTTTGGATTAGCTTGGAATCATCCAACAATCCCAACTGCATGCATAATGTCTGGTCTAGTCCCAGTGAGATAAAGTAGAATTCCTATCATAGATCTATATTCTGGTTGATTCACTGTGGGAGAATCATCATGAGAACTGAGATTACATCCAGTTACCATTGGTGTACTTACAGGTTTGCACTCTTCCATACCATACTTCTTCAGAATTTGCATATTATGTTGTTTGTGATAAGAATATGCCATCTGTTGCTTGTTGCACTTGCAAGCCAAGAAAGAATGTTAGTTCCCCAAGTAAAGACATTTCAAATTCTTGCTGCATATCAGAAGCAAATTTCTGACTCATAGACTCCTCATTACTTCCAAAAATGATATCATCAACATATACAACCACAATCAATAGTTTATCATTTTCAGTTTTTGTGTATAAGTTGCTATCAGCAGACCCCTTTGAAAATCCTTGTTGGTGAAGATATTTGTCAAGACGATAATACCATGCCCTTGGAGCTTGTTTGAGACCATATAGAGCCTTTTTAAGTCTACAAACAAGATTTTCATCATTTCCCAAAATGAATCCTTCTGCTTGTTCTATATAAACTTCTTCTTCTAGATCACCATTGAGAAAAGCAGATTTAACATCCATTTGATAAACTTTTATTTTTTGGAAGCTTGAAAAAGCAAGAAACATTCTTATGGCTTCAAGTCTGGCTACAGGAGCAAAAGTTTCTTCAAATTCTATACCTTCTTGTTGAGCATACCCCTTGCACACAAGTCTAGCTTTATTTCTTATAACATCTCCATTCTCATTTAACTTGTTTTTGAATATCCATTTAGTTCCAATGACATTTGTTTCATGAGGTCTTGGTACTAATTCCCAAGTGTGATTCTTTTCAATTTGATCAAGTTCTTCATTCATGGCTTGAATCCAACATTCATCTTTGCTAGCTTGACTGACATTGTGTGGTTCAATAGTGGACAAAAATGCCAGATTGCTAGAAGATCCCACAAGAGTCCTTCTTGTTTGTACACCTGATCCCTTTTCTCCCAAAATTTGAGATTCTAGATGATTCTTTTGAACATATCTGGATGGAGCTTTTTCAGATAAATCATCTTCGGGTTCTTCATTGGGTTCACTATCTATATCATTTCTATTTGATGTAGAAGGATATATGTCATCATCGTCTTCATCTGTTGTTTGTTTTTCTTCTTTTGGAGCTGCAGGAGACTCATCAATAACAACATCAATACATTCAACAATCTTTCGAAGTATTTTATTGTAACATTTATATGCTTTACTCCTAGAGGAGTAACCAAGAAATATTCCTTCATCTGCTCTGGGTTCAAACTTGCCAAGTTTTTCATCATTATTTTTGATAAAGAATTTGCTTCCAAAAATTCTAAAATGCTTTATAGTAGGAGGATTACCATACCAGAGTTCATATGGAGTTTTATCACTATTTACACGAACATGTGCCTTGTTAAGAATATTTACTGCTGTATGTGCTGCTTCTCCCCAAAATGTGTTAGGTGTTCCAGAATCATCAAGCATAGCTCTAGCCATTTTTTGAACTGTTCTATTCATTCTTTCTGCTATGCCATTTTGTTGTGGAGTGCCAGCTACAGAAAACTGTCTTTTTATGCCATGTTGTTCACAAAATTCAAGGAATTCATCTGATGTATATTCTCCTCCTCGATCAGATCTAAGACACTTGATTTTTAGATCTAATTAATTTTCAACCAGTGCTTTGAAGATCTGAAATTTCTCAAATGCTTCATCTTTGTGTTTAATCAACCCAATCCAACACATTCTAGAGAAATCATCAATAAATAAGATATAGTATTCTTCACCACATGGTGACTTTTTCCTCATAGGTCCACATATGTCAGTATGAATGAGTTCAAGAGGCTTACTTGATGATCCTTCCTTGGCATTAAATTGTACTATGGTTTGCTTACCAAATTGGCAAGATTTGCATATGATATTTTCAAGTAGAGTAATATTGGGAAGATCACGAACAGCTTTAAGTCTGCTTGATTTGTTGATTTGGGAGAAGCTCAGATGCCCCAACCTTCTATGCCATAGCCAATTTTTTGAAGATTTACTCAAGTAACATTGTTCTTTGTAGTTCTTCAATACATACAGGTTGCTTGGAGTTATTTTTCTTTTTATAATTGCTTTACCTGTATCAAGATCACGTACCACACATTCTTTTGAACTAAAGACAACTTCAGTTCCTTGATCACACATTTGACTTACACTTAACAAGTTATGCTTTAATCCATCCACATACATGACTTCATTAGCTTTCACCTTTCTTTTAGAAAAACAGACCCTTTTCCCTTAATGACTGCAGGAGTATCATTTCCAAATGTAACATTATTTTCTTTTTCTAGAGCACTATATGCAAGAAGTTTGGCTTTGTCACCTGTCATGTGTCTTGAGCATCCACTATCAATGTACCATTGGTTTTATTCATCTTCTGCAAATAACGCTATGCCACAATTTTCAACCTGCAATTCCTTCTTTTTCCACACTTTGGAGCCTTAAGGAACATGTTCTTTTGGCAGAACTTTGCTCCTGCATTCAGATTCTTCATGGCCAAAATTATTGCAATAAGCACATTCAAATTCATTTTGAAGAGGAGAAAAGTTGTTATAGGTATTATTCTTTGTTATAATATCAATCCTTTTGTTTCTTGCTTTTCTTGTCATGATAGTTTTATATGCTACACATTGAACAACTTTATGACCAAAATTGTGACATGAGAAACATTGTCCATTGAAGAAGAAATTTCTACGATCATAAAATCTCCTTCTTGAATTTACCTGTTGATTGGTGTTTCTTTGAAAGATGTTACACCATTTTTTGGTCATCTAACCTATTATCATTAGATGGACCAAGTACACCATGTAAGACCAATTTTACCCTAAGTAAAATTGCCTTCACTATGTTAAATAACTTAATAAACCACATTTATTAGGTTGTTTATGGTCTAAACAGGAAACCCCAAAAGGAAATATTAAACAAACCCATGTTTGTTTGATTTTCCTCATGGAATAATTAATTAAACCATAATTTAATTATTATTCCCAGTCATGTTTAACCCAAAACAAAGAAATTAATTAGAAAAACCTTTATTTATCTTATTATTTTCTAGGAACAATTATTTAAATCTGATTTAGATAATATTCCTTGTTAAATATGAAAAAATCACCCACAAATAATTAAATAAATCATTATTTATTTGATTATCTTTCAACCACTTCCTTAAAAAGATAAATAAATCATTTATTTATTTATTTTTGAAAAATAAAGGGATTTGACCCAAGTCAAATACTTTTTCCCTCCAACAAATATAATAAAATATTCCATGAAAGGTGGATCTAGATTTGGTTAACATTATTTTAGTCATGCACCAAGATCTAGAATAACCCCAATATTTTGTTATAAATAGGAGGGTTTTTCCTACCATTCTTCACCTTTTGTTGCCTATTAGATCACTCTGGATCTATACACTTGGTCACATTTTTCTACATTATTTGCTGTGTGAGCTCCCTTTGAGTTCTATCTTTGTCTGGGTTTTCTACAACAACAAGAGAGAGAGATTCTAGATTCAAGGCTTTGAGGACTTCAAGAATCCACAATCCCATTAAAGAGGAATTGGATATCGCCTTCTTTGTTTCTCCCCAGGTGCCCTGGAATACAAAAATTTTTTCAAAATTAAATTTTTTGTCTTTGTCTAGTTGGAGTTATATGAAAAACCTCTTTTGGCATCGCTTAATGTCTTTCTATGCATAGATCTGGTTTTTTGCAGCTCTTTTCTTGATCAACTAACTGCAGATCTGAAGATATTGGCAGCCAATTTTGATGTTAGGGCTATTAGTTATGCGTAGCTAAAGTGATCTTTTTTCTTACACTTCGACAAAGGATTCATACTAACAAAAGAGATTCCTGTTAGTGTTCTTTTAATTAAGATGATCATGCTTTACCTGCAAATATTCTTTATTCCCTTGCTGAGTGGCAGCATGTTGTATACCAGCAGTAGTTGCTTTTAGATAATTTGGTGCTGAAGCCTAAGAAGATTCTCCGATATATCCAAGACCTGTCTTTATAAGGGGAGAACGTTGTACCTTGACAATCTCATCTAAGGTTTCAGATCCTTTAGCAAATCTAAGATTCAAAGTCTTTGCTTTCTCAAGTTCTTTTCTTAGACTTACTACTTCACACTCTAATTCCTCATTATGTTTCTCTTTTTCTTCAAGCTGATTTTTCATAGTTTCTATGATTATTTTACTCTCTTCTAAGAAAATTTTGAGTTGATTGTTTTCATCAAGAAAATAATTATCTTCTAGAGCATCCATAAAAGTATCCTTTTTTTCTCTAGATTCTTTTTCAAATGCCATGAGAAGTCTAAGATCGTGTTCACATTCTTCCTCACTATCAGATAACACATCACTGTCTTCATGAGTATAGTAACTTTTTCTAGTGCTATAACGATTCTTATTCCTTCTTACTACTTCCTTCCCCTTTTTATGTGTTTCTTTATGAGGACACTTAGCAGCATAATGACCAACTCTTCCACAATCAAAACATTTGAAAGGGAGCTTACCTCTAAACCGTCCTGTGCCTAGTTGAAGTTTCTTTACAAAGTTTATCTCATGTTCTTCTGAGATATATCCTGATCCTTTTGTTTTTTGTACTTCCTTTCCTTTTGTAGAAGTTCTAAAGATTTCTTCTTTGACTTTATATGGTCCTCCTCTTCTCATTTCATATGCAGTTAGTATGCCATGAAGTTGCACCACAGTAAGATTTTGAAGATCCTGCTTTTCTTCAAGAGCAGGAACTTCTGATTCAAATTTTGCGGTTAGTGATCTTAAAAGTTTCTCAACCAGAGTAGATTCGGTTATTGTTTCTCCCAGATTTTTCATACGATTTAAAATATCATCAAGATGTAAAAATAAACTTGCAATGCTCTCCTCATTATCCATTTTTAGATTCTCATATTGAGTTCTGAGAGTTTGGAGTTTAGCACTTTTTACCTTTGCATCACCTTCATAACTTAGAATGATTTTGTCCCATATTTCCTTTGCTGTATTCAGCTGCATGACTTTGACAAATTCTGATTCAGTTAGACTTCCCAATAGTGCATTGACTGCCTTTGCATTGGTTTCATAATTATTTCTTTCTATCGAATCAGTTGGTACTGCAGCTGGATATTGATATCCTCCTTCAACAATTGTCCATACATCTGCTCCCAGAGACTGAAGATAGGATATCATCCTTGTTTTCCAGAAGATTAAATTGTTTCCATTAAAGAGCGAAGGCCTGATAGATGTTGTTCCATCTTGATTGCTCATCTTGCTTGATCTTCCTTCTAGCGGCTAAGATTTTTCAGAAGGACCTGCTCTGATACCAATTGTTGGAAAAATACTGAGAGGGGGGGTGAATCAGTATTTAAAGATGACTGACAATTTTGTTTTGTTTTGTTTTTGTTTTCCTTTCTCTTAAAACCATATGTTACATTACTGCATCCAATTGTATGTCCAGAGATCTTATTGTGTCTTTACATAGATCATTGCATCCTTTTTTCATCAGAGCAAGGCAGAAGCATGAATATAAATAATAACAAACCATCAAACATACAACAAATATGAACACCAGATTTAAGGTGGAAACCCACCGGGAGAAAATCCACACACCGTCATATCTTAGTTCAATATTTATTATAAAGAAAACTTACAATTTTATGTTATGCAGAATCATAAATGATGCACCCACCAAAAGCGCTGTTGCAAAATCTTCTCGTTACCAAATTTTTGATTTTAGGGAACATACAACCCCTCAAATTTCCTATTTACCATTTACCACTGAAGGGACAACCCCTCAAGGCATCGAAAGCTTCACCCCCATATCTACTATGGACCACGCTCATCCACTTCCACACACAACATACCTTGCAGGCCACCAGATTTATTTATTTTCTTCAGTGGTGCATCCTTAATTCAGCAATCTGTTACCCATTCCAAACAGATATACTTCAGAGTGAAGTATTCATTCACAACCCTTATACGTTCTTCATGATTGAACCAGGAATTAATCATCATCTGATCTAAAGATATTGATCAATCATCATATTCACAGGTGCGCCAAAGATTCAGATATATCAAAGTTTATTCATACAGATATCTCTAAAAGAGATTCGTTTATTATCGACCCTTTCACATGCATGCCTCGTTCTCTATTTCTCTTCTCCTTATATAGTTTTGCCTTTAGTAAAACCATGAGTCAAAACCACGAACCGCTAATGGTATTCCTGGACGGGGTCAAAATAGATAATCCAACGTATTAAAAATCGATCCAATCCAAATTGAAACCCCAACCTTCGTTCTTCCATGCACGAATCGTCCCAAAGGTAGTCTTTTATCTCTGCCATATAATATTATTTCAATTCGGGAGCTTCCTTCACACTTCATAACAAAATGTTCGAATTTTATAACTATAATCCCAATGGTTAATAAATCCGCAAATCTTAACCATGACCAACGCATTCGTATGCATGGGCCCTAGTGTTAATGGTCATATCCATCCGACGGTTGTTATCGCGTCGCGCCACCTCATTTGATCGGACGGATATCGCTCGGCGAAGGTGCACGAACAATAACGCACGATGGCTTGCCGTACTTTGGTTAATCTTCGTGCATCTTCGTCATACGACCACCATCCGATGGCTTCCCTCCAGATCAATGGTGCACAACAATATCGCTGGGCATCTTGGATCGAACAATAATGCGCGATGGCATGCAGTGACAAGCGGTTTTCTGAAGTCGTACAGGGACGTGTGTCGCCCGTTCTATGGAATCAGAGCCAACCTCTTGAATATCACTCAACCTGCAAAAGCGGTGCGATATGGGCAATTCGCTTCCGCAAATCCACTCGCGGTTTTTAAATAGTGATCAAACATCCAATCGAATTCCCGCTCTGTACTCTAGGTTGTGTCTGCGAATATATATGAACTCTGCCCTTCATGTGCAATAAATTAACAAATATCGCTTGGTTCCATATGAATTATATATAAACTTTGGACCTTTGTGGAATATGTAATGCGCTATATATGCTTTTATGTTCCAGTTGTAGAATATCCTCTAGCGAGGTAGGCAATTCTCGGAATTTATATATATATCTATATATATATATATATATATATATATATATATATATATATATATATATATATATGATGCCCGACTGGGTAATGATTCCCGGAATAAGGTTTTATATATACATACATTGCCGCTGTTTGTTTAACTGATCTTTAAGAATAGCGTCAATTCCTTTGTAAATGACTCAGCACCACATTTCTTAAGTTCAACTCTTTTGTACCCAACCTTTGGAATATTATAATATACACTTGCCCTGTAGGACCCATATCCTTATTGTTAGCCCCCCTATGAAATTTTTGGCAAGCAAATAGGGGGCTAAATTGTTTTGAGCTTTCAAGGAATGTATTTCCATTGTAAACACATCATCCTTGAAAGCCTCCTCCTGTCTTTCATCCCTTGGTTAAAGTCCCTCTGCTGATTTCCCCTATAAAGCCTCTCTGTTTGTGAAGAAATGCCCAAAGGCCTCCTCTCCCCTTTATTTTACCTTCATTTAGCCCCTTTTCATCCCCCTTGTCTTCCCCTTCTATTTCCCCATTTACCCCTCAAATCCTCCCAAAATCCCCTTTAATTTCCTCCCCTAACCTTTGTTGGCCTTTTCTCCCCTTTATTCCTCTATCGTTTCCCTTTAAACCCCTCGAAATCCATTAAAATGGGCAAAAAACCCATCTTTCGACCTTATTAAAGGCCTAGCCCCTTTACCGCAGGCCCCTTTTAAACCACTTCCCCACATGTGCCCTGGCGCTGGGACCAAGCACTTAGGTCCCAAGCGCTAATCGCAATCAGAAATCCGGGCGGGTGAAATTTCCTTTGTAATATCAAAACAGCCCCGATGCGATTTGTTTATAACGTAAGTCAGCCGATCTGTTCTGCACCGTTGATCTAGGGTCCAGATCAACAGCTGAGCGCTAATCGCAACTCCCTCCCGATCGCAATCGCAACCCCCATTGGTGCCGCCCCGATTGAGATCCCCCGATTGCATCTTGACAGTCCGTTCTCCCCGCGATCCGACGGTCCTCCGCCAATCGCAAATCCCCTCCGATTGATCGCAAGTGCTTTCACCCGTGCTCCTATTACGATCCTTCGATTCATTCTTGACCGTTAATCTCCCCACCAGATCTGACGGCCAGCGCTTAATCACACCGCCGCTCCAATCGCTGATCGCAAGTCCTTCTGTCTCACCTCCCATTACATCTCCACCGTTGATCTCCCCGCCAGATCGGACGGCCAGCATCCAATCGCAAATCTTTTTCTCCGCCTCCCGATTGCATCCCCACCGTCCATTTCCTCCCAGATCGACGGTCATCACTCAATCGCGTCTCAGACCCCAATCGCAATCGGAACATTTGTTTTGTGCATTGCAATTGCTTCCCGCTCCGACTTGCGATTGCGATTGGAACCCAGGCCCACCGTACTTCTTCTTCCGCCTAGTCACGTGTTACGTGGCCTTTCCCTGTGTTATTCAAAATTTGTATGATTGGGGTTTTACAAAGGTTTTGCTTCGTCGCATCGCAAACTCTGTAATGTGTCGTTCCGCACCTCGGGTCCCACTTCATTCCTCCGTTTCATTGTATTTCATTGCATTGTCATGCATATCCACCCAGGTCTTAAGTTTCATATGTTTCGTTTAAATTTCATGTTTCATATGAATGCCACCGTGTCCATGAGTCCTCCCACGGATCAATCTCCACCGTTGATCTTTAATCCCGGACCAAGATCTAGCGGTCTGCGCTGCATATTCATACCAAACCCTATTATCCGCGCTTTCCACCACTCCACTGCATTTTCATCGCTCATTTACACAAAAGCATTGTTTCCACCACCGCCGCACCACCATTTCGTCCACCATGCACCCATCGCTCCGTCTACTATTTTCTTCATGAGTGTTGCTGTGTTGCAGAGTTTCTCGAGGAAGAGGACCGCCGTTGTTCAATGTACTACCTCAATGGCGAGCGGCGCAGTCAGGATCAGATCTAATGAGCCATTACAATCAGGAAAGTCAAGGAATGGGGCCGTTAGGATTCACATTGATGGAAAACAGAGTTCAAACACCGAAAATCCTTCCGGCGCCATTTAAAGCTCGAGCTAACTTGACAGAGGCAGTAATGAAGCAGCAAAGAGTTTCAGTACAGAGCATAGGGATTAGTGCATATCAACAAATATCTTGAGCTCTGAACCAGAGGTTTAAAGAGGCAAAGCATCATTTTGAAGACCCCGAGGATCGATCTGGAGATCCTGAACATCAATAAGAGGTAAAATCAAGGTTTACTTACCAGCAGAATGTTTTTCCCATAAAGGACAGGTCTCCCATACAGTCTCTATTATGCGTCGTATCCCTGAAGGAGTTATCCGCCCCAGCTATAGTTCAAAACAATCTAACATCTATGAGGCAGACCTCTCAACAGTTTCTTTCATTTTGTTCAAATCACCTGGAGTACTACAGCCAAAAGGTCAAATCATATCCGGAGCAGATCTTTCTTTCACAAGGAAGGTGACAAATATTAAATATACAGTGCACCAAGCAGAATGGGCCTCGGCCCTGCATTCATTGTTGTGTTTAAATGTAACATTTAAAATTTACCTACCTCCTCAGTCGGTCCTCTGTGTCTCTTCTGCTATAAAGCACAGAAGGATATCATTGTAATGGTTGTTGATGCATTATCAGTGAATTGCAAGAATTTTTGTCCCGAGCCAAATTCTCTGTGTAATGATTGTATGATAGGCTGAGGAATATGATGTATTCAGGCTAAATGTAAAAGCTTTGGGCATTGATGTACCTGATTGGTATTGTGTTTAACATGATAAGCAGTTTTCATTGGATCCTGATCTACAGCAGTTGGTGATGTTTTTCTCATCTATGCGTTTATTTCCATTTCATTTCATGTTCTTCTGACTGGCATCTGAACGCATGACATAAGATTTACCCTTGTTAGGTACCTTATGTCCCAGCTCTCTCAGTCTTTAATGTTTTCTGCTCATATGTGTATCTGAATATTGTTTTTTAATTGACTAAACCAGTGTAGTGGATGATTATTGCCTACTCTCTGATGTGCAAGTTAATAGAATCAATGTTCAGATGTTTTTGCTAAGATTTAATTGAAAGAGGTTAGGAACATTGGGAGGTGTAAAGCCTGTCGCTGCCTCTTTATAACCTACCCCTTCCATATAAACCTTTTCAAGATCCCTTGTGTTGCCTATGGTTTTTTCCAAGCATGCCTAGAGTTAAATGACCTCTGGCCTGATCTATAGACAGAATCAGATGGTTCTCCATCCTTCATTCTCATTCCTTAATGTTCCATCCCACCAATCAGTCTTTGAGATCCAAATGCTCTAGATGACTAGCCCAACTGAAGCTTACACATTTAACATAAGTAAATCCTTTCTTGACTCCATTGCCCAATGGCCTTGATGTTCCCTGAGTTATCTATCCTTGCCTAGCTTCCTTCTTTACCTATCCTTGTCCTATGGTGAAACCTTCCTTCCTGATTCTCAACAACCAAACTCAAACAATCAAACAAACAACCTTGAGCCTATAACTAGCCTAAAATCACAATTGAGAACTTCAAAGACATATATCCTTTGATAATCATAGAGAGATCCCTCTCTGGACCTAGGAGGGCTAGATCCTAAGGTTTGAAAGTGGTTCTATGTTGTCTCATCTTTTGGTATTGCCGACCTTGCCAAAACATGGGAACCCCAACATAATGGCGACCATACTGGGGAAAATCTGAGAGTCAAGAACTGCTAACTTTTGGTCTATTTCCCATTTCATCCCCAACATAATGGCGACTCCGCTGGGGACTTTCTGAGTACTTTCATCTAGTTGCATCTCCAAGCCTCAGAAAACCTAGAACCTCTATTTAGGCTGGCAGTAAAGCACTTATCCTTCCTTTTCCACTTACCTCTGGTGTGTTTTACCCCTTACTCTCAGACAGAGCCTGGTAAGGGCCAGGTAGCCTCCGAATTTCATCCTCTTTAGGAGGTGACACATCTAGTAAATGCCCTCCCAGTCCGTCTCTGGTTTGAGTTTGCTGAGTTTTGTCGAATATTCCTGAAAAGGATATTTCCTCATCACTGCGGTGGACAGTGTGCCCCCTAGAAACATCCTAAACCTTCCACCTGGCAACTCCATTGTTCCCAAACGAAAAGACTCCACTGGTGATCAGTAGGCCTGCTGATTACCTTGGTTTCACATAAGACTCCACTGGGAGACCAGATTTAAAGCATAATGAAGGCTCCACTGGGAGACCAGCCCTGAGACAACATCAACCACAGCGGAAATAACTAGTAGGGTTAAGCTGCTTGGCTAAAAATAACACTCTGGCTCACAGAATCATTTATACAAGAGCTTTCCCTGATCCAAGCCCACCCGAAATAGTTGATAATCCTGAGAAAATCCTCAAGAGAACACCTGTAAGTAGGAGATCAACTATTTCCAGCAACATTCATAGAGCCAATTCTGCACCAGAATATCTTGCAGCTCTATTAGACCCTTTCTTCGACCTAGACCTTCAAAACAGGTTACCTAGAATTAGGTCATTCAGTGTTTCAGACCAGCCAGACACTAGGGACAGTGAAACCCCTCCTTCCACACCTCCTGGCCTTCATTTCCTTCAAAACCTGGGGCTATCTCACCCTAGATCTGCTCGACAGACTTCTGCTGGTCCTACCATCCCTGTCATCCAAATACCAGCTGCTCAAGCCAACCCTATACCCCACCAGAACATCATCATGGCAGCTTGGTATGCACCTCTAGTTTTACCTCAGCCTCTACTTCCCTTACCAAATGAATATCAATCAAAGATCCCGCACTTCCTTGCTAAAGAGCCTACAATAGCACAACAACATGTTGATAAAATGGAGGACTCTTTTGACTATATGGAAATTGATGATGAAACAATCAAAATGAGAATTTTTGCGCAAAGCTTGGGAGGTGAAGTAAAGAAATGGTTTAAAAACCTGCCTGCTGGTAGTATCAATGATCTCCCTGCTTTATACCAGACTTTCATTAATAAATGGGAAACTAGGGCGAACCCTCGTCAGCTCCTAGCAGAATACATGTCCCTTAAGAGGAACGTAGGAGAGAGTGTCCACGATTACACCACTAGATTCAACAGCATTTATAATTCTCTCCCTCTGCAAATGAAACCTCCATAAGGTATGGCCTTAGCAAAATATCCTGATGGATTTGATGCTGACATGGCCTATGAGCTTAGAGATAAAGAGTACACCACTTTGGAAGACATGCAGAAAGGGGCAGTAAACATAGAGGCAAATTTGATTGAAAAAAGGGCCAAACTGAGAGATGAGAAGAGAGTAACATACAAGGATGACACTATAGCCTCCACTTCAGACCTGAATATTGAAAGATTGTCTAAGAATGTGGATAAGCTATGCCAAGTGGTCGAAAATATGGCTGTCACTCAGAACAGGAACCAAAATCAAAACCAAAACCAAAACTTTAGAAGAAAGAACAACACTCCCAACAGATAGAAAGAGTCAAATCAGCAAGTCATTCCCCCTTTCCAAAACTTTCTTAATGAGGATGAGGGAATCATAGAAGAGTCTGAAGGGAATGTGATAAACATGTTCGAAACAAAAGATTCAATCCTAAACTGTGATTCAGAAGAGGACCAACCCCCAACCTTTTGTGGGGAGGAGGAATGGTTTGAATCTGAGGAGTATAGGTTGGGATTTGATAATGCCATGTTGCAGGTCAGAGAACAATATGAGCTCAAGAGCAAAAGGAACCAAGACACTTCCAAACCTTTTGGATTGATGAATGCTGGAGCTACCTTCCAGAGAGCAATGGATATTGATTTCTCAGACGAGATTGGAAACTTCATAGTTATGTACTTGGATGACTTAACTGTCTTTTCTAAAACAGAAGAAGAACACTTAAAACATCTGAGGAAAGTTTTTGAAAAATGTAGAAGGTATGGTCTGTCCTTAAATCCTAAGAAGACCGTTTTCGGGCTGCAAGAAGATAAGCTTCTTGGCCACATTATATCTGAGAAAGGGATTAGTATAGACCCCCAGAGAGTTGAGGGAATACTTCAAATTACACATCCAATAAACATCAAGGAGCTACAGTCCTTCATTGGGAAGATCAACTTCCTTAGAAGATTTATCCCCAACCTTGCTGAGCATCTTAGGAAAATGACTAAAATGCTAAAGAAAGATGAAGGAATTAAGTGGACTGTCGAAGCCAAGAAATCTTTTGAGTCAGTAAAGCTTGCACTCACCCAGGTCCCTATCCTTATCAGCCCTGACTTTGCAAAATATTTTCTGATCTTTTCATTTGCTTCCCCACACACAATAGCTGCAGTTTTGCTGCAGAAAAATTCAGAAGGTAATGAACAGCCTATAGCCTTCTTCAGTAAAGCCTTAAGAGATGCACCTTTAAAGTAAAACATCATGGAAAAGCAAGCCTATGCCTTGATTAAGGCCTTAAAAGACTTTAGGGTGTACATTCTGCATTCTCACACCATTGCCTATGTGCCAAATATAGTGGTCAAAGATATCTTGTCCCAAGACCCAGATGGGAAAAGGGGCAAATGGATTGCTACGATTTTAGAATATGACATTGAAATCAAACCCACCAAGCTGATCAAAGGTCAGGGCCTGGCCCAATTAATGGCTGAATCTAATCTACAGGCCCTTGATATTAACATGATGAATGCCCTGGATGAGCAGGATGGATTGCCCCATCCAACTGTGGAGGAGCAGTTTCAGAACTCTCCTTGGTATATTGATATCCTGTACGTGCTCACACACCTCAATGCCCCTCTAGAACTGTCCAAAACAAAGGCCAGATTCATAAAACTCAAAGCTAGAAATTACTGCATTATGAATGAGAGTCTATATTGGAAAAATCCAAATGGTCTTTTGCTGAAATGTTTGCCTGAAACTGAAGCTGAAAGAATCAAACAAGAATTCCATGTTGGGGAGTGTGGAGGCCACCTGAGTTGGAAGGCCACTGCAAATAAGATACTCGGGGCTGGGTACTATTGGCCTACACTCTTTAGTGATGTTCATAAAATGGTCCTTACCTGCCACAAATGCCAAATTTTTGAGGGCAAAAGAAAGCTCCTTCCCCTCCCTCTGCAACCTATCACCATAGAAGGTCCCTTCATGCAATGGGGCTTAGACTTCATTGGAGAAATCCACCCCTCTTCTTATGGGCAACACAAATGGATCTTGACTGCTACTGATTACTTCACTAAGTGGATTGAAGCCATACCCACTAGGAATGCCATGGATTCTGTCATCATTAGGTTCCTAGAAGACTTCATCTTATCTCGGTTTGGCTGCCTAAGGAAAATAATCACTGACAATGCTGCTGCTTTCAGATCCAAAAGAATGATTGATTTCTGTCACAGGTACGGAATTGCACTTGGACATTCAACTGCCTATGACCCCCAGGGTAATGGCCTAGCTGAATCATCAAATAAAAGCCTGGTTACAATCATTAAGAAGCTGCTGGAAGAGAACAAAAGGTCTTGGCATAAAAAGTTGATACGTGCCTTGTGGGCAGACAGGCTCACTACAAAGAAATCTATTGGCATGTCACCCTTCCAGCTGGTTTATGGGACAGAAGCAGTTTTTCCTACTAGCCTTGGGATACGAGTGGTAAAGCTTATCCAAGAAATCCAATCAGAAGAAGACAGCATGATAAGGAGAATTAATGAAACAATCCACCTTCAACAAACAAGGGAGAAGGTTTATAACAGAGCTGTCAAAGTGCAGGAAAACATGAAGAGACAGTTTGACAAAAGAGCCAAAGCAGCAAATTTAAAAGTTGGGGACAAGGTCCTGAAGTGGGATTCTAGAAGAGAGGATAAAGGCAAACATGGAAAATTCGACAGCTTGTGGCAAGGTCCCTTCGTCATTCAAGCCACTGTGGGTCCTAATGCGTTTTTCTTGCAAGAACTTGATAGTTCCGAGTTGTTTGGGGGTCCTGTCAATGGCAGGATGCTCAAACACTATTTCTACTAATTCTCCATTTCCAGTTTCATTTCCATTGTATATACCGTTGCAAATTTTCATTTTCAGCAAAAAGAGAAGAAATCGTTCCAAAAAAAAAAAAAAAAACAGAATGAAAAGAGAGGTTCAGACATGCTCAAAACATGAACCTCTAAGGCAAAAATATTGGCTCTAATAAACTCAAAATCTGAGCCAAAATGAAGCTGAATAGATGATCCAAACAAGCTCAAAATCTAGATCAGCAAAGAAAAGAACATCAGCTCTAATATGCCCAAAATCAGAGCTGAGCAAAGGAAAGAAGTGACTCAAATATGCTCAAAACCTGAGTCACAAGAAAGAAAGAAGGATGTTTCATAGTTGCAGAATTCCATGCCTTCACAGTTTTGTTTTCTTCAAGTTTCTGCCCAGCAAGTCAGACAGTCTAATCCTGGCTTGGCTGTGTTTAAATTTCCTGTCTTAGAATGTAGGTGAAGAAACCTGTTGGACAGTTTAATCCCAACAGGTAGTAGTTTAGGTAGAGAATTGTATGAGGCCAACAGTCTAATCTGGCCTCATGGAGCAATAAGGGTAGAATTAGAATAGGTTTGTTTTTATTTTGCAAAGTAAAATGTAAAGGGTCTGCTAATTCAAATGCACCGAAGGGAAAATTGTTAGAGCTCTAGTTCGGGTAGGTAGATTGGTTGGGAAAATGTTTCTGTCGATTTGTGTATCTAATATATTGTGGCAGCTAATATAAAGAAAGAAGAAAGATGGCTTATAGCAGCAGGCATCTGGCCTACACCAAGAGATCAATTTCTGAATTCTTGACTCCTTCAAGAAGAAGCCATCCCCATGTGGAGCCACTGTTAGCCCCCCTATAAATTTTTGGCAAGCAAATAGGGGGCTAAATTGTTTTGATCTTTCAAGGAATGTATTTCCATTGTAAACACATCATCCTTGAAAGCCTCCTCCTGTCTTTCATCCCTTGGTTAAAGTCCCTCTGCTGATTTCCCCTATAAAGCCTCTCTGTTTGTGAAGAAATGCCCAAAGGCCTCCTCTCCCCTTTATTTTACCTTCATTTAGCCCCTTTTCATCCCCCTTGTCTTCCCCTTCTATTTCCCCATTTACCCCTCAAATCCCCCCAAAATCACCTTTAATTTCCTCCCCTAACCTTTGTTGGCCTTTTCTCCCCTTTATTCCTCTATCGTTTCCCTTTAAACCCCTCGAAACCCATTAAAATGGGCAAAAAACCCATCTTCTGACCTTATTAAAGGCCTAGCCCCTTTAACGCAGGCCCCTTTCAAACCACTTCCCCACATGTGCCCCGGCGCTGGGACCAAGCGCTTAGGTCCCAAGCGCTAATCGCAATCGGAAATCCGGGCAGGTGAAATTTCCTTTGTAATATCAAAATAGCCCCGATGCGATTTGTTTATAGCGTAAGTCAGCCGATCTGTTCCGCACCGTTGATCTAGGGTCCAAATCAACGGCTGAGTGCTAATCGCAACTCCCTCCCGATCGAAATCGCAACCCCCATTGGTGCCGCCCCAATTGAGATCCCTCGATTGCATCTTGACAGTCCCTTCTCTTCGTGATCCGACGGTCCTCCGCCAATCGCAAATCCCCTCCGATTGATCGCAAGTGCTTTCACCCGTGCTCCGATTACGATCCTCCGATTCATTCTTGACCATTGATCTCCCCGCCAGATCTTACGGCCATCGCTTAATCACACCGCCGCTCCAATCACTGATCGCAATTCCTTCTGTCTCACCTCCGATTACATCTCCACCATTGATCTCCCCGCCAGATCGGACGGCCAGCATCCAATCGCAAATCTTTTTCTCCGCCTCCCGATTGCATCCCCACCATCCGTTTCCTCCCAGATCGACGGTCATCGCTCAGTCGCGTCTCAGACCCCAATCACAATCGGAACATTTGTTTTGTGCATTGCGATTGCTTCCCGCTCCGACTTGCGATTGCGATTGGACCCCAGGCCCACCGTACTTCTTCTTCCGCCTAGTCACGTGTTACGTGGCCTTTCCCTGTGTTATTCAAAATTTGTATGATTGGGGTTTTACAAAGGTTTTGCTCCGTCGCATCGCAAACTCTGTAATGTGTCGTTCCGCACCTCGGGTCCCACTTCATTCCTCTGTTTCATTGTATTTCGTTGCATTGTCATGCATATCCACCCAGGTCTTAAGTTTCATATGTTTTGATTAAATTTCATGTTTCATATGAATGCCACCGTGTCCATGAGTCCTCCCACAGATCAATCTCCGTCGTTGATCTTTAACCCCGGACCAAGATCTAGCGGTCTGCGCTGCATATTCATACCAAACCCTATTATCCACGCTTTCCACCACTCCACTGCATTTTCATCGCTCATTTACACAAAAGCATTGTTTCCACCACCGCCGCACCACCATTTCATCCACCATGCACCCATCGCTCCGTCTATTGTTTTCTTCATGAGTGTTGCTGTGTTGCAGATTTTCTCGAGGAAGAGGACCGCCGCTGTTCAATGTACTACCTCAATGGCGAGCGGCGCAGTCAGGATCAAATCTAATGAGCCAGTACAATCAGGAAAGTCAAGGAATGGGGCCGTCAGGATTCACATTGATGGAAAACAGAGTTCAAACGCCGAAAATCCTTCCGGTGCCATTTAAAGCTCGAGCTAACTTGACAGAGGCAGTAATGAAGCAACAAAGAGTTTCAGTACAAAGCAGAGGGATTAGTGCACATCAACAAAGATCTTGAGCTCTGAACCAGAGGTTTAAAGAGGCAAAGCATCATTTTGAAGACCTCGAGGATCGATCTGGAGATCTTGAACATCAATAGGAGGTAAAATCAAGGTTTACTTATCAGCAGAATGTTTTTCCCATAAAGGACAGGTCTCCCATACAGTCTTTATTATGCGTCGTATCCCTAAAGGAGTTATTCGCCCCAGCTATAGTTCAAAACAATCTAACATCTATGAGGCAGACCTCTCAGCAGTTTCTTTCATTTTGTTAAAATCACCTGAAGTACTACAGCCAAAAGGTCAAATCATATCCGGAGCAGATCTTTCTTTCACAAGGAAGGTGACAAAGATTAAATATACAACGCACCAAGAAGAATGGGCCTCGGCCCTGCATTCATTGTTGTGTTTAAATGTAACATTTAAAATTCACCTACCTCCTCAGTCGGTCCTCTGTGTCTCTTCTGCTATAAAGCACAGAAGGATATCATTGTAATGGTTGTTGATGCATTATCAGTGAATTGCAAGCATTTTTGTCCCAAGCCAAATTTTCTGTGTAATGATTGTATGATAGGCTGAGAAATATGATGTATTCAGGCTGAATGTAAAAGCTTTGGGCATTGATGTACCTGATTAGTATTGTGTTTAACATGATAAGCAATTTTCATTGGATCCTGATCTACAACAGTTGGTGATGTTTTTCTCATCTCTGCGTTTATTTCCATTTCATTTCATGTTCTTCTGACTGGCATCTGAACGCATGACATAATATTTACCCTTGTTAGGTACATTATTTCCTAGCTCTCTCAGTCTTTAATGTTTTCTGCTCATATGTGTATCTGAATATTGTTTTTTAATTGACTAAACCAGTGTAGTGGATGATTATTGCCTGCTCTCTGATGTGCAAGTTAATAGAATCAATGTTCAGATGTTTTTGCTAAGATTTAATTGAAAGAGGTTAGGAACATTGGGAGGTGTAAAGCCTGTCGCTGCCTCTTTATAACCTACCCCTTCCATATAAACCTTTTCAAGATCCCTTGTGTTTCCTATGGTTTTATCCAAGCAGGCCTGGAGTTAAATGACCTCTGGCCTGATCTATAGACGGAATCAGATGGTTCTCCATCCTTCATTCTCATTCCTTAATGTTCCATCCCACCAATCAGTCTTTGAGATCCAAATGCTCTAGATGACTAGCCCAATTGAAGCTTACACATTGAACATAAGTAAATCCTTTCTTGACTCCATTTCCCAATGGCCTTGATGTTCCCTGAGTTATCTATCCTTGCGTAGCTTCCTTCTTTACCTATCTTTGTCTTATGGTGAAACCTTCCTTCCTAATTCTCAACAACCAAACTCAAACAATCAAACAAACAACCTTGAGCCTATAACTAGCCTAAAATCACAATTGAGAACTTCAAAGACATATATCCTTTGATAATCATAGAGAGATCCCTCTTTGGACCTAGGAGGGCTAGATCCTAAGGTCTGAAAGTGGTTCTATGTTGTCTCATCTTTTGGTATTGCCGACCTTGCCAAAACATGGTAACCCCAACAGTTATATCATCGCATCGCATCGCATATTCGTTACTCTACCTCTCTATTTCTTCGCTGATTGCGATACGCGATCTCATCGCATCGCACGTACAAATATCGCATCGCATCGCAGATCAATCGCATACTCTGCTTCTTTGTTTCTTTCGTCGATTGCGATGTGCGATCTCATCGCATCGCACATACAAATATCGCATCGCATCTTCATTACACTGCTTTGTCTGCTGACCTTTGTTCTCTGCCTTGATTTTCTCTTTTCATAGTTACTGTTTCAGATGCTCCTTTGCCATCAATGACAAAATTTCCAACATATTTATTCAATTATTCCTCATGGGGTTTCCTGTTTAGACCATAAACAACTTAATAAATTATGGATTACTAAGTTATTTTTCATATTGAAAGCAATTTTACTAGGGTAAAATTGGTCTTACATGGTGTACTTTGGTCCATCTAATAGTAACAGATTAGATGACCAAAAATTGGTATAACAAGAACTTCCTCTTTTCCTGATATCATTTAATTTCCATGCCAAAAATATAGTTTGCAGTGCCAAGTTCCTTCATTTCGAATTTGGAGAACAACTAGGTCTTCAAATGCTGGATAATTTCTTTATCATTTCCAATCGGAAACATATCATCCACATACAAGACCAAATACATAACATGGTCACCAATTAATTTAAAATACACATAGTCATCCTATTTTCTCATAGTGAATCCAAGTCCATGTATATATGTATCAAATTTCTCATGCCACATCCTTGGTGACTGTTTAACCCATACAGAGAGTTTTTTAACCTACATATCATTTCTTTCTTACCCTTCACCACAGATCCTTCAGGTTTCTTTATGTAGATATATTCTTCCAGATCCCTATGAAGAAACGTTGTCTTCCAACCAATATGTTCTACCTAAAAAAAGGTGCAACAACAAATAAAAGTAATCTAATAAAATTTAACTTAGCAACAGGAGACAAAATATTACCAAAATCAATTCCTAGCACCTGGGAATAACCTTTTTCTACCAACCGAGCTTTGATTTTATACACCTTTCCTTATACATTCATATTCTTCTTAAACAACCATTTTCTTCCAATGGGTTTCCTTCCAACTGACAATTACACCAGATCCTATGCCTCATTTTTGTGCAAGGATGTCATTTCATCAACCATGGCCTCCTTCCAGAGTTTTCCATCCTCTAAAACCACTACTTCCCTAACAGTTATGGTATTATCATCAGTGATAGATAAATAAAAATATGAATAGAAAGTAGATGGACTATACCTTTATGGTTGCCTTCTTTCTTGAACTAATATTCTCAAAGCTGTAGTTTGTGGCTCTTCCTCTTCTAAATCTTGTTTTTTTGTAGAGTATGATTCTTCCTCCTTTAGCTCAAACTCTATCTTATCATATTAATTTGGTAGGAATTCATGTTTAACAAAATCTTTCACCTCGCTAAGCACCACATCTCAGCTGTACACAACCTTCCTTGTTTATGGGCTCCAAAGCTTATAACCTTTTAAATAATTCTTATACCCAATAAAGATGAACCTTTCATATTTATTATCCAACTTGGTCCTTTTCTCCTTTGGAACATGTACATATGCATCACATCCATATTCCCTGAGATGTGAAAGAGAGGGTTTCGTACAAGTCCATATCTCATGTGGAGTATTGTCCTCCAATTCTATTGAAGGTGAGATGTTAACCAGGTAACATGTAGTATCCACTGCCTCTGCCCATAATTATTGTATTAACTCAGCAACACTAAGCATGTTTCTTTCCTTTTCCATCAGTGTTGTTATCACAAAATTGGACCTGATAGGCTGCTTGATCAGTCAAATTCATGTAACTATTTCAAACCTAATATTTTGACTGGGGCTTAGCCTCTTCAGCCTGAGAGGGCTCTCTAAAGGATTAATGATTTGGATAAAATTATAGATGGCTAACTCTATGTAGACTAATAAACAGATAAATTATTGAGATAGGTTGAGAATCACATCATCAAGTACACATTGGGCTTATGGAGTCAAAATAGTTTCAGTAACCAATGAGTCTACTTAACATGGAATTTGAGGCTTATCAGAGTTTTATTCAAGAAATAACACACATGAAACTGTAAAAACACAGTCAGTTCATTTATATAGGAAGTCAGAGCATCTAAAGATGAATTCTAAGTAATATAGATAAACACCACTGCAATAGGAGTAAGAGATGCAAACAGAATAGGAACACACCAAAACTCCTTCTGAATCCCAAGTTGGTTAAGTAGAAACTCTTTGTATTAGCTGAAAACCAGTCAATTACAGTAAGCATAGTCTTTTGCTAAAAATGTCCAACCCCTGACTAATTCTACTTCTTAGTGTTTAATAGACAATTTACAACATCATATGATCTCATATTAGGCTAGATACATCAAATTCCTGACTCTTGACACCTTGCATAACCATCATACATGGGATTTATTACAAAAAGACAATTAATCTACTAAACAGTCCTATTAAAAATACGATTCAAACTCCTTATCTCTATCCATAACAACCTTATATAAATTAAATTACATCATTTTCCAAGTGTATCAACACATGCTCAAATCTAGATTACAGGCTTCAACTCTTCATGACCATATTTTTGTCCTCCACCAAAATAGGAAACAGTCCACTGTTTTTTAGGCATAGGGTCCTTTGCACTCTTGGAACATTCTGAACATCATGAACTCATTATTTCGAGGTCCTTAGCTATTGGAAATTGAATTAACACATGCCAAAACTCCTCCTTAAGCTCCAGTTGTCCAAAAATATCTTCAAACTGTTCAAATGAGTTGTAATACACTGTGCTACAAAAACAAAGAAGTTTCGTAGCATTTCCCTTTAACCCTTTTTCCTTCAAGTTTTTTACTTCTTTCCTCCAAAAGCAGCTTAATTTCCTTTAAATACATCCTCCCTAGAAATTTCAGTTTTTGATCCATTATTTTACCCCTCAAAATTTGATGAAAAAGGGCAAGAAAAGCTGTTACAGCAGTTTGCACTACGAAACTGCTGAGTGGGTGGTTTTGTCAAAAATTTTCCAAAGTGAAAATTTTAAATGTGCCAAAAACTCAAAATCAATCTGATTTCATCATTTAAAAAAATTATTGAGTAAAAAACACAATCATTCCAGCCTTCATGAGGTCCCTTGCTCATTTTCATTTGATTTAGCTATATGCTCTTCTATGGATGTTATTTTACTACCTTTGCTTTTTAACTCATCATGAATCAAATTCAATTGCTACTCTAAGTCCTCTACTTGATTTTTTAGTACTCTGTTAGTAGCTCTCAAGTGAGTATTTATGATTCTGACAAAATTGGATTCCTTTATGGCTGGAACTGTCCACTTGAAAAATTGTTCTGCACAATTTGGAGTTCTAGAAATGGAATCAGGTTTTCCTTCCCACAATGCCTTCACCCTTTTAAAATCTACTTTCTCAACACTATTCTTTCTAGCCCTCTTTCTCATCATAGAAATTTCTGGGTTTTCCAACCTCAATTTTTCCTCAAGATGTTGAAGCTCTATTTTATTTGTCACTTCTTCTTTTCCCTTCTTTGTTCTGTTGGCCATATGATTTAATTTAGGTGATGATAAATCAACAAATTATTCAGGGGCTTTAGTTGTCTCAATAGTTTCTTGAACTTCCTTGCTATCTTCCTTGAGTTTCTTAGCATGCCTAGTTATAGGCTTTCTTTCTTGAAAGATGAAAGCTGATTCTTTTCCCTCGAACTCAAGCTTCTTTGCAGACTTAGCCCTTTTATGTTTATGCTCATCTTCCCCAATGAACTCAGCTTGAACAATGGGTGTCTCCTCTATGTCAATAGTGGGAAGGATGTCATCTAAATTTCCCTTTGTTACTGGGCTAGCATCTATAGCAATTGTCTTCCCTTTTAATGCCACTGCCTAGCTTCTTGTTACTCTTTTGATTTCCTGCTTGCTGAAAACTTGTTTCTGTTTTGCCTCTTTCACAATCTTTGACCTCTGTTTTGCAGATGATGGAGTTGGTGTATCAAGAAATTGTGTCTGCTCTCAGACCCTTTTCTCAATTTTCTTCCTTGTCTTCAGTTTTGCAAATTCCTTTGGTTTTTCAATCATAGGTTGACTAGGCTTTGTTGGTGGTGGTGATGGAACTCCTTTAGTTTTAAGGTTTCTTACAGGGTTTAGGGTTTCCAACTCAAAATCATTTATAAATAAGAAATATGACCAATCCCTACCTATTTTCTAGAGTTCATCTAAAATCAATAACTTCATTAAACCATGGTGAAACAAGGATGTTTCAGTACCTCTAGATTTGGCTTGTACTTTATCAACCATTTTTGCAAGACTCCTATGTAGATAAAAAGGTAAATCGAGTGAAATATTACCAGTGAAATGCAGAAGAAAATTGAAATTATATGTGTAAACCTTATGATATCTGCCTTCACATGTAAAATACCTCTAAATGTTGAGCAACAACTTTGCATAAGTGTCATTGATGCAGCTTATAGGGATAGAATTATTGAGGTCCATGTCTGCATACTCAGGCTTCATGAATTCTTTACATTTCTCCATATCAAATTTGAAACCTTTGAGCCAAGTTTCTTGACCTCTTGGTATCTCTATAACAGTAGAAATGATCTCTGGTGTAATTGACATACTTAGCATCCCAACCTTAGTAGCTATTCCATTGAAGTTCATGGAAAATTCCTTTGAGACCTGTGTGTGACAGCCCTGCAATTTTTTCACAAAACTAAAGGAAACCTACTCTTCTGAACACCTCCATCACTCCCGTGTCTTCAATTATTTCCTTCATATCTTCAATCTCATGCCTTAAGCAGTGTCCCCCTTTGTGAAATTTCTTCTCCTCTACCATGCTTCTCAGAAATCTTGTCAGTTTCGCTTGATAAATTGAATCAACCTCGCTTGAATATGTGAAACAGCAACCTCGCTTGATAGGGATGAAGAAAACCTTTGTATAAAATAGTAACAAGTTTGGCTTTAACACTTTAGAGCTCAGACATCTCGAATGGAGGCAAAGGAAACGAGAATGACCAATTAGGAAATATTTTTGAATTTAAAATGTCATCTCATAACTAAATTATGCCTCATTCATACCATATCATGACAATGATGACTGAAACGTGGGTAAGTACATTGAATTACATCATTAACTGACTCATCATACCACTAACTTACCATTTCCCAACGGTTTCTAACATTTTCTAGCTCGAATGACAAGATAGTTTAGAAACCGCGCTTTCGTAGCACCTACAGTGTATTTTTTTCCTATTTTTCTATGAAACTATTAGTGCTTTCTTAGTGCAAATCAACTTTTTTGAACCAGGGGCACTATGAAAACGAGGTTTCTTGGCTAAAAGAACATTTTGGACAAGAAAATTTTAGGAAATGACCCACAAATGAAAATGATGGATATTTGAAATGAAGGGACTTAAAATAAGACTTTATCATAACATAAGGATGGTATTTAAAATATACAAATCTAAAACCTACCCTTGAGAAAATCCTAATTTGACTTCTAAACCCAATTTTGAACCATAACCAAAAACTTGACACAATGATGTTTTGATTTTTTTTTTTAGGTGATAACAAGCATCCTATTCATCCTTTCTACAACTCCATTTTGGTGAGGTGTGTATGTAGTAGTATTTTGTCGTGCTATACCAAAATTCTTACAGAAATCTTCAAATTGCTTCTTATAGAATGCTCCTCCATTATCTGTCCTTAGCACCTTTATCTTCTTCTCTGTCTTGTTTTCCACCTGAGCCTTAAATTCTTAAATCTGTCAAAGACTTCAATAAAATATATCCATGTATTCCTTGAGAAGTCTTATATAAATGACACATAGTACACAGACTTACCCAGTGATGGAACTGACATAGGTCCAGACACATCACTATGCACAAGCTCTAATACATTATTTTCTCTCTTATCTCTAGAAGGGAAACTAACTCGATTCTTGTTCCCATATACACAATGTTCACATAAATCAAAATCTAGAGAGAAATTATACATACCTTCTACCATACCATTACCATGCAGTATCTGAAGGTCCTTATCTCCAATATGTCCAAGCCTTTGATGCCATAGCATGGTATTTTTTCTAGAGATCACTAGGGTTTCTGCTCCACTTTCAGGAACCACAAAACTGTTGCACCCATCAATAACAGTGCTACCTAGAAGCTTGTATAGAATTCCAATCTGAATTCCTTGCATCAATACGAGTGCTCCCAAACCATCTTGTAAGTATATTTCTCGAACATTCTTCTTACACCTGCATCATTCATATTTCTTATAGAAATTAGATTTATGGCCAATGCGGGAATATGCAGAACACTGGGAAGTGTTCTAATCCTTCCAACTTCGAGTGTCAACTTGAATTTTTCGTGTCTGAATATTTTGGCCTTCCTATCATCCCTTAAGAAGACATCACCACCACCATATTTCTCATACTTGAAAAACCACTCCCTATGGGGATTTAAATGAAAGGGTGCACCTAATTCAATCAACCATGCCTCATGATCTACATATATATTTGAAGAAGAAGCCAAATACACATCCCCAACTTCATCTGAGGTGGTTTTTGCCTCTGCAGAAGGAGCATCATCAGATCCCTTTCCTTTCTTAGGAGCTTTAGATCTGTAGTTATTTTTTAAGTGCCTTTCTTTTCCGAATTTCTAGCACACCTTTACAGGATCTCTTGGAGATTTATATCTCCATATAGATTTAGATCTCCCACTCAAAAATTTATTTTTGTTTCTATTTTAGGACTGTCCTCGTACCGACAAGGCATCTCCATTCTAGACCTCCATAATTTTTCATCTCATTTCCTCCGATAGCAAGGTTGAGACAATTTCATCAAAATTCAATGTAGTTTTATTGCTACCTATTGCAACAACCAAAATTCCCTATGAATCTGGTAGAGAACACACAAAAATGATGGACTTATCTTCATCTAAGATTTTAATATCAATAAATAAAAATTGAATTACCACAGTATTGAAGGCATTCAGAAGATCTATCACTAAGTCTCCATCCTTCATCCTCAGGTTATACAATTTTTTTTGTAGGAAAAAATTATTCACCAGAGACTTAGATTGGTACAAAGTCCTTAACTTGTCATACAAATCCTTCATCATAAATTTCCCCAGATACATTCAAGAATACCGAATCTGAGATACGAAATTGTATTGTGCTCTTTTCCTTCTGATCTAATTTCACCTAGTCTTCTTCTGACATTGTCATTGGTTTAGTAACCGGACCTACCATGATCCATTAATATTTATCCTCTAGCAGATCCTCCATCTTGAGATTCCACAACTCAAAACTATAACCATTAAATTTCTCGATCTCTCTCTTTCCATTTCTCGCCATTTTCTTTCACTACAAGAATTGATCCCACAGATCTCCCACTAAATAGGGTCTACCATAAGCCCAAGAAAAAAACCCCTCAGCAGTAAAGGTGTTCCCTTGAAATCAAAATAACTTTGATACCAATTGAATAAAATTTAACTAGAAAATTAACTTATTTACTGAGATTTACAAGAGGAACAATAAAACACAACAAAACACATAAAAAATGCACAATGCACAATGCACAAAATATTTAACTAGGAAAAACCCCAACTCCAGGGAAAACCAATCCTAATGAAATTCCATTAGCCTTGGCCAAACCTTGGCCAATATGACCAAGTGAGCCTTCACCAGTCACCTCCATGCCTACCTTACAATGAAGCCCTCCCAAAATTTTATAGGCTCCATTACATGTAATACCATGTTTTGGTCCTGTGATTTGGTAGATTGGCATACCAAGTGACAAGGCAACATCAAAACCAATCTTTTGAGCTCTAGGACCTAGCCTTCCTAGTCTCAAAGAGGGATTTCTCAATTTTTTGCAAAGGTGTGAGCTTGTTTTCTTTTAACGGTTGATTTTAGGCTAGTTATGAACAATGAGTTTTTTTAATGGTTTGGTTGGACATGATGATCTAGGTAGCATAGACAGAAAAGGGAAATCTCCAAGTCATTGGGAAATGGAGTCAAGTGGAAGCTATAATAAGTTTGTAGATGAATCAGGGATATCAAAGGGAAAATCCAACTTGGCTAGTGGATCTACAATTATTTCAGGTGAAATGAAATGGACATCAAAGGTTTTAGAATGAAAAGTAGAACTAAGGGAAATTAAGAATCCTTAATTATATGTACTTCTAAACAAAGGGACTTAAAACATTATCTAAACATGAAGAGGAATTCCATTGATGGGGCTAACCATACATTCTAGAAGCCACACTTCAACAAATAATAATTTCAAGAAAAACTTTTCAAATGAAATCTAGGAGTCGAGGAACACTCTTTTTCATCCAAAGATTTCACTTTCAAGGAATTTAGAAAACATAAAAGATTCACAAATAATTGTATTCATAGAAGAGGGAACTCCTAAAAATCTCTGATTACAATTATAAATACCTTCAAAACAATTATCTCAGTAAGAACAAAGGTATGATCAAAAAATACCTCTTTGGCAGACTGTAAACAATGGTACTTTAAAGGGAGACTTCAGAAACAGTTTTCAAGTGGCAGCAAGTAAGCAGGGAGAACCATAAATCATTCTTGAGACCAACTGTTTGAACTATTTATGAAATAATCAAGCATAAGGGTTCAAGAGAGAAATTAATAATTATCTAGAATGGCTCAGTAAAGGAAAACATAAAACAGTGGAGAGTAAACAGGTCGAAGGTGCTTCTAGGAAACATTTCTTAGCCTAAAATTTTTACTCTACTGTAGTAAGAAATGATGAAACAGAACGGAAAACAGGAAATAACAATGACAGATTAAAAATACTTCACCAACAGCCAAGCTCAGGGATCCAATGACAGAGCCTTTTCCATCTAAAAATAGGTAAAAAAATCCACAGGTTACAGAACATCAATCTTCTTTCAACTTTAGCAGAACTATGTATTACTTCAAAGAGTCACCAAATACCAACTTTACAATTAGTTCCAAGGTAGTATTTATGCTTCAAATGAGGAGATAAAACTTATCTAGGGTTTGAGAGTCATTAAATATAGAGTAAATTCTTTCCTAACCTTGAAAAACATGCAAGGCATAAGGTAGGAAGATGTTCAATTACTTCTCTATTTCAATAACTCTGTCTTAACTTCTGAGAGGCAGATAGGAAAAAAGATTGAATTTTAAGGCCTTATGCTATCTCTACAATAACCATCCTGACAGTTTAAAATATATTCTTTTGTGTAATAACTGTTTGTTGCCTTTGTAGGTGGAAAATAGGCTACAGGTGGCTTTAGATATTTTGAGGGAATAACTTCTCTCTGTTGATGTTTCCGAGGATGCTTTGGCCTAATCTTTCCTCTATTTTTTTCATTAAAACTGGCTTTAGGCCTGATTTTACTCGCCTGCATCATATTTTGTGTTTTCTTTATCTCCTTTGATGGTTTCTTTGAACCTTTATTTGCTTATCTTTAGTCTTTGCGCTCCTTTAATTTTCATTGTTTGTTGTATTTCTTGATGTACAGGTGTCCTTGGTTGCTGCGTTGGAGGGTTTGAATGAATAGTCAATGCTCATGACACATTGTCTTAAACATGGAATAAACCCTTTATTATCCCTTTTCTACATTTATTTGTCACCTTCGACCCCGTCCTTTTTATGGACTATGGGAAGGTTTAGATGCCTTAGAACTGCCATTGAACCTGCACAGTCAATAAATTATTAAAAAAACCTACAACTTAGGATAAAAATTCTTTCATAGGGTTTTGGCGAAGGCGGAGGAGCTGTGTGGAGGAAAAAATGCATGCGATAGTAGGTTCCATGGACGAAACCTGTGAAAATGGGATTAAAATGTGATGAATGGTGCATAATCAGGAATGACAGTTTTGGAGAATACCAAAGGTGGTATTCGCACAGAGGGAGAGTGGTAAGTATTTTTCTGCAATTTAAATGCAATATGCATCAACGCTCGACACATGGCTTCAAGAAACCACCCATTTCACATTCGAGTTTCATGTTAGGGGAGGAGGGGTGAAATGAACGCGAAAAGGGATCAGGGTCGTTAGATCTGGGAACTGCAGATCTATGGTTGAGAATGAACTCGGAGGGATAAGAGTAACATGACGGGATGAGATGGTGGGGCCAGGCTGACGTATGCCTTTTTTTATCGTGTAGCAGAAGGCTATTGGGCGGAGTTAAAATGTGAATATCAATGGGAGCCATTGGATCATGGGGATCAACGATCGAGATCTATTGATGGGCGAAAGTATATGGGAAAGGAAGATTGATATGAGGGAAGGGGGAGGGATTAGACAACCGTTAGATCATGTATATCAACGGTTAATATCGTGTCGGGGAGGACATGGTAAGGTTGAACAATGGTCATTTCATCAGAAAATATCAACAGTTTATAATTAATTCAGGGGGACACAAAGTATGGAGGGGGAAGAGGGGTGGAAGGCCTGGAAAGAGTTCAGACCATCGGATCTGAGGAGATCGATGGTTGAGATTCCATCGGTGGGGAAAAGGGTTTTGGGAAGTGGAAATGGGAATCACCGAAGTGCGATGGCCGATTGCCGATGGGAAGGAGCGCAGACCATCCGATCTGGGGTAGATCGACGATTGAGATCATATTGGCGGAGGAAGGATATTGGTGGTGAATCATAAGTTGTTGTGTAACCAGCTCCAAAAATAGAAGAAAAGAGATATCCACGCCTTAGAAATAAGCCACTTCGAGGGGGCAACCTCCAATACATTACATAAATGAACAATTCTTGGATGATACAATTCACAAAACCTCCTTTCTATATATAGGAGTCCATGGGGCCATAATGTAATCCTAGTGGCCCACAATGTAATCCTAGCCGACCTAACAATAATAATTTAAGGGCACAATAATAACAAAATGGGGGTTACAAGGGTACAATAATAACAATAAGGGGGTTTACACTAACAACAATAAGGGACTATACTAGTAATATAGGGACCTAACATGCCCCTCTCCTTCAAAAAAGTGTTGTCCTCAATGCTTGAGTAGCTCTGGGTGCTTCTGTATAAAATTCTCATCCTCCCATGCAGAATCTTCAGTGGGTAAGTTCTTCCACTTGATGAGATACTCTGAAATTGATCGATTCCGTAGTTGTCGAGTTCTTGTTTCCATGACCGCTTCAAGTTCCAATATGATTTTTCCTTCCTCATCAAGTTCTGGCAATATTGTTTGAACTGGAATATTTTCACCTATAACCTTCTTTAAGCATGAAACATGGAAAACTGGATGTACTCGCGAAGAAGCAGGAAGCTCCAATTTGTATGCTATAGTACCAATCTTTTGCAACACCTTGTAAGGACCATAGTACTTTGGCGATAATTTATTATCCTTCTTTGCTTGCTTGAGGGACATTTGTTTGTATGGTTGTAGCCGTAAAAATACCCAATCTCCTACATCAAAACTTCTCTCGCTACGATGTTGATCTGCCTGTTGTTTCATTCGATTTTGTGCCAAATTCAGCTTATCCTTTAAGAGTTGGAGAACTTCTTGCTGATGCTCGATGTGATCTTCCACTGCTTGAACCTTCGAATTTTCCCTTAAAGATGATGTGATCGATGGTGGATGATATCCATAAAGTGCCATAAATGGGGTCATTTTGCTGCAGTATGGAAGGAAGTGTTATACCACCATTCAGCGAGAGGTAACCACTTGACCCATTGTGTTTGTTTATCAGATACAAAACAACGAAGATATCCTTCCAAACATTTATTTACTATCTCAGTTTGACCATCAGATTGAGGATGATAAGATGAGCTATGAGCTACTTGAGTACCCAAACAAGAAAATAACTCCGTCCAAAAATTTCCAGTAAAAATGGGATCTCTGTCGCTCACAATAACCCTTGGGCTTCCATGTAGCTTTTGAATTCTATCCATAAATGTAGTAGCAACTGTACTTGCTTTAAATGGATGAGATAATGCACAAAAGTGTGCATACTTGGCAATTCTATCAACTACCACCATGATGACACTCTTTCCTTCAGACTTAGGTAAACCTGTGATAAAATCCATTGAAATATCCTCCCAACGTTGACTTGGAATGGATAAAGGTTATAGAAGTCTCCGGGTCTTAATTGTCTCAACTTTATTCTGTTGGGAAACCAAACATTCGACCACAAAATTTTGAATATCAGATTTAAGGCCATCCCAAAAAAATTCTTTCTTCACCCTGTGGTAAGTTTTTAAAAATCCTCAGTGTCCTCCTAAAGGAGAAGTGTGCAATTCCAGAAGAATATTTTGTTTTAGTTGGGAATTCTTACAAAGATATAAGCGATCTTTGTACCATAAGGAATCATTTTTCCAACTAAATGTATCAGATGTACTAGGATCTTGCTGCAACTCTTGAATGAGTATCCATACATCTTTGTCCTTCTTCCATTCATCTCTTGCTTCAGTTATCCAATCTGGTTGGATAATAGAAATGGCACAAAGCAATGCTTCCACCTCTTCATTCTTTCTTGAGAGTGCATCTGCAACAACATTCAACTTTCCTTTTTTGTAGATTATTTCAAAGTCATAACCCAACATCTTTGTGACCAATTTTTGTTGTTCTTCCGACGATAGTCTTTGCTCCAAAAAGTGTTTAAGACTATCATGATCAGTTTTTACCTTGAAGTGTCTTCCCATTAGGTAAGTTCGCCATTTCTTTAGTGCATGTAGTATTGCTAACATTTCCTTCTCATAAATAGGTTTCTGTAAATACTTTCCTTTGATCGGACGACTTTCAAAAGCAATGGGTCTTCCTTCCTGCATTAAAACTGCACCAATTCCATTTCCTGAGGCATCACATTCCACAATAAAGGTTTTTGTGAAGTCTGGTGTAGTTAAGACCGGTGCTAGGCACATTGCCTCTTTAAGATGTTCAAAGGCCTTAGTTGCTTCAGGAGTCCAAGAAAATGCATCTTTCTTCAATAATTTCGTTAGAGGTGCTATCCTCCCATAATTCTTCAAAAACTTGCGATAATGCTCTGTTAACCCGAGAAATCCTCGCAATTGTTTTATGGTTGAGGGGACTTTCCATTCCTTAATTGCTTTAATATTTTTAGGATCTACTTTAACACCCTCGTGAGATACAATATGACCCAGATATTCCACCTCTTGTACTCCAAAGAAACATTTGGATTTTTTTGCATATAATTGTTTCTCCTGCAATAGTTTGAGCACCCTGTCAACATGTTCAACATGATCCTTCCAAGACCTACTGTAGATTAGTATATCATCAAAAATACTAGCACAAATTTTCTAAGGAAGGGTTTGAAAATGGAATTCATCAACCCTTGAAATGTAGAAGGTGCATTGGTAAGGCCAAAGGCATGACCAAAAATTCATAATGACCCTCATGAGTTCGAAATGCTGTTTTTGGAATATCTTCAGTCTTCATTCTAATTTGATGATATCCTGAACGAAGATCCAACCTGGTAAAATAAATTGCTCCATGTAATTCATCCAATAATTCATCAATCACAGGAATGGGAAATTTATCTTTAATGGTGAGCTTATTGAGCTCCCTATAATCTGGACACATCTGCCATGATCCATCCTTCTTGTGTACCAATACTACAGGAGCAGAGAAAGAACTTTGACTAGGTTGAATTATACCCGCCTCTAACATTTCTGCAATCATACGTTCAATTTCACTTTTTTGGAAGTAAGGATATCTATAAGGCCTGATGTTTGGAGGAACACTTCCTGGAATCAAATGAATAGCATGATCATGATCACGAATAGGTGGGAGTCCTTTGGGAGTTTCAAACACCCTGGAATGATTGTCCAAGACTTGTTGGAGATCTGCAGAAATAGATGATTTTGATGTTGAAACTTCTAGTGAGCATAATTGTGCAATTACGCCTCGTTGTTCTTTATTTAGAAGCTTTTTCATGACATTAGAGCTTATTATCCTTCCCGGCTTCCCTTCAATACCCCGTAATTCGACTTCCTTTCCTTCTGAAAAAAATTTCAAGAAAAGTTCTTGAAAATTAAAAGTTACCGTCCCCAAAGATTGTAACCATTGTACTCCTAGTACAACATCAGCACCTCCCATAGGAATGGAAACCATTGGACTAGTCAATACATATTCCCCCATGGTTAGCTTGATATTATGGCATTTTCCAGAGAAATTTATAGTTCCTCCATTTGCAACCATCACTTGACATTCTGGTGCTGGGTATAGGAAACAATTTAATTCCTTGGCTACCTTATAATGAATAAAATTATGGGTGCTACCTAAATCAATCAACACTATTACCCTTTTCTTCTTTATATGTCCTTCTATCTTGAGAGTTTGAGGAGTGGTAATTCCTGCCAGTGCATTACACGATATGGTCTGATTCATTTCTTCCTCTTCTAGGGTTGGTTCCTGGTGTATATCCTCTTCTTGTTCATTTTCTTCTTCCTCTTCACAATCTATGTAAAATAATTTCTTCTCAGCACACTTATGACCTTTAGTGTATTTGCTATCACAACTGTAGCAAAGCCCTTTTGCTCTTTTTCTTCCAATTGTTGTGGTGTCAACCTTGTAGGTTGTGGAAATCTAGGCGTAGTAACACTTCCTTCTTTATAGAATTGAGTGGTAGGCTTCCTTGTCGCCATAATTTTACATTCAACTTTTCTTGCCAACCTGAATGCCTTCTCCAATGAATCAGGTTTCAAAACGCGAACTTCATGTTGGATGTTATCCTTTAAAGTGCCTAGGAAGAGATCAATCCTGTGTTCCTCTGTAAGATCAGTTACCCTTATATTCAATTTATGGAAGTCCTCAATGTGCTGCCCCACTAAACCCTTTTGTTTGAGATTTATCAATTGGGTAAAGAAGGTGTTGCTCTTTGTATCCTCATAATGTGCTATCATTTCCTCCGTAAAAATTGACCAAGTGAAAAAATTTTTACGGGAGCAAAGCCATTGATACCATACAAATGTATTTTGTTCTAAATGTAAAGTTGCAATGCGTACCTTTTGTGTGTTTTGTACGTTATGGAGATCAAAATATTGCTCCATCCGTAGTATCCATGTTACAGGATCCTTTCCATCAAACTTCCTCATATCCATCTTTGGAATATGGTGGTTCTTCCCGCCAACATTAGAGTTTATGAAATCACAATTAACATTTATTTTGTTCTCATCATGAGGTTCTTCTACTATATTTTCACCATTAGGAAACCTTTCTTTTATAAACTTTGTCAAACCTTCCATGTCTGCTTTTAGAAAATTCTTCATGTTTTCCATTTTCTCATCGATCTTAGCTTCCATGTCATCAATCTTAGCTTCCATGCCCACTTCCATGCCATCCATCTTAGCTTCCAAAACAATCATCTTAGCTTCCACGCCTTTCTTCAAACCATCCATCTTAGTTTCCACGCCTTTCTTCAAAACTTCCATTTCATTTTTTGTTGTTCTTTGCGAGAGCGAAATTTGCTCTTGTAATTTTGATATGTCATGTTGCCATTCTTCATCTTCATGAGTCATAATAGAGCCTTCTGAAGGCTTAATGGGTGTTGAATTCTTTTTAGGGGCCATTTTAGAATACAATACTGATATATATTCTACACTATGCCCTTGGAATCAATTCAACTTGATTCTTCAAACAAGACTTATGCAATTGGGAAAAAAAATACACACCTTTTACTAGCTTTTAGGAGATCGATATTGAAATTGAATTATATCTGTAATTGAAAATCTTCGATATCTAAAATTCAGCCTTGTAGTAGCCCTCTGAAGCTTCTTTCAAATGCCACAGGTCTGACCTGATTTTGATTCTCCAAGACAAAGTTGTGTCCAATCTCCCACAATGACCTAATTCTGGACTGGTTCAGTAGAGCGAACTTGTACGACTTGCCACGTGTCACTGTTTTGTCCTTTGTTTCTGAAATTGATAGAAAAGAAACTACAGGTTGTGTACTGTGACTACCTTTGACGGCACTCCAATCCAATCTTCAGAGAGAGAGTTATTGAACTTTTCCCACGATCACCTCTTTGAGATGAAATTCAGGAGCCTGAAAAAGCACTACCTTCCACAGATCATATCTCCAAACAATATTGCGAACCAAGCTCTGAATTTTTTTTATGAATTTCCTCCGGATTTCAGCTTCACACCATATGAATTTCAGATTCTGAACCTTCGTAGAAAAAAAATTATAGCGCAAATGCCACGATGACCTGTTTAGGAGCCTGAAAAAATACCTGACTTCCACAGATCATATCTCCGAAATTATTGCGAACCAAAATCTGAAATTTTTATAGAAGCTTCCTCAGGATGTTTTCTTCGCACCCTAAAAATTTCAGCTTCTGACACTTCGTAAAAAAAACGTTATAGCGAAAATGCCACGATGACCTGTTTGGAGCAGCGAAACCCTAGAATCCAAAGCTCTGATACCAAATGTTGTGTAACCAGCTCCAAAAATAGAAGAAAAGAGATATCCACGCCTTAGAAATAAGCCACTTCGAGGGGGCAACCTCCAATACATTACATGAATGAACAATTCTTGGATGATACAATTTACAAAACCTCCTTTCTATATATAGGAGTCCATGGGCCATAATGTAATCCTAGTGGGCCACAATGTAATCCTAGCCGACCTAACAATAATAATTTAAGGGCACAATAATAACAAAATGGGGGTTACAAGGGTACAATAATAACAATAAGGGGTTTACACTAACAATAATAAGGGGCTATACTAGTGATATAGGGACCTAACATAAGTGGAGGGGTGGACAGGGGGAGTTGCGATGTGCGATGTGCCGAAGAAGCGAGGACCGTTGGATCAGAAATGAGATCAACAGTGGAGATTAAAACAGGAAAGTGCATCGGTGGGGAAAAGACGTGCGGGAGCAAGAAATTTGGAAACTACGAAGTGTGATGGCCGATGGGGCTTGGCGCTTGGTCACAGGGCATGGTATTATGACAGAGAAAGGGGCTAGGGCTTATCTGAAAAGCACTTAAAGCCTAATTTTTGAAAAGGAGCACATTTTATACCAAAAATGAAGGTTTTAAGGCCATTTTGATGTTTTCGGTAAAACTAAAAAGGCCTAATTTAAACCAAATGAAGGAGAATAAATGGTTTAAAGGGGATTTGGTATCTTTTTATGTGAAATGAAGGTTAAAATGAGGGTTGATGGCCCTTTTTAGGAGTGAACGAAAAATGAGATGAAGGGATGGATATGGACAATGCTTATGAAGGGGAAATGATGAAGAATGATGGTCTTGTAAATAGCTTTTTTTTGTACCATTAGGGCTATTTTGAGGGATTGTAGTGAATTTTTATCAATCAAATCAATATTTTTGGATAATGAACACAATGATGCTTCAAGAACTTATAGATTTGCTTCAAATTTGTTTCTTGAAGGCTAAAGACCTATTTTAGCCATCATTTGAATATGTCAAAATTATGGATAGCTAACAGTGGCTCCACTTGGGGAGGGCAGCTCCTTGGAGGTGCCAAGAACCTCAGAGATAAATCTCTGGAAAATAGACCAGTGCCTTTGTAATTTTCTGCACTTTAACAACCTCTTTCTTCTTTGATCATGCTACTTTGAAAAGATGATTAGTATTATATCAACAAACAGATTTCTTCCCAGACAACTACCTACACAACCTACTTTCCTAACATTTTTTCTTAATAAGGTGCACTTGGACTCGCAAACCTTTTGACAAAATATTTTATTCTTTTATTGAAAGTAGGAAACTAATCTAAATCTACCCTTATAACTTCGATGAGTCCAGATTAAACAGTTGGACTCAAAAATTCTCTACCTAATCTACTATCTGTCAGGATTAAACTGTCTGACAGATCTGCATTCTCTATATTCTAAAAGAGAAATTTAAACATGGGCAAACCAGGATTAAACTTTCTGATTTGCTGTAATATTATGGCATAAAAACAAGTTGCACATAGACTGAAGTTTACAAAAATTTAAAAGAAAATTGTGAAGGCTTAAGATCTAAAAATTAATAACATCCTTCTTTCTTCTTATGACTCAGATTTTGATTTGTTTAGAGTCATCCTTTTTATTTTTATGTCTTGGTTCAAATTTTGAGCTTATTTGAACCATTCTCTTTATCCTAATCTATTCTACTAATAATCCAAGATTAGACAGTTTGGCAGATCTTCTTCACTAACTTATCAGCAGTAAATTGAAATTTACTTAGTCATGATTAGGCTGTATGATTGAGTAAGAGTTCCTCTTTATAGTAGTGGCATTTAGACATTCTCACTTTCAGAAATTCTCTTTTTTGGGTATGGGGTTGAACCACTTTTGAATTTGCCCTCTTTTCCTTTTCTTTTCTTTTATTTTTTTTGTATTTTTTCATGATTTCTTTTCAATTGGGTTATGTACAATGAATAAAAAATTTGAAGCTAAGACTCTTGACATAAGTAGTGCTTGAGCATCCTGTCATTGACAGGACCTCCAAACATGTCTTCTCCATTCAACTCTTGCAGAAAGAATGCATTATGACCCTTTATAGAATGAATGATGTAGGGCCCTTTCCATAGATTCTCAAATTTTCCATGTTTTCGCTTTTCTTCCCTTCTATAATCCCACTTTAAAACTATATTTCCAACTAGGAAATCATTTTCTTTAGTCCTTTTGTCAAATAACTTCTTGATGGCTTCTTGGACTATTTGTTTTCTCTTATATACTTCCTCTCTGGACTGTTTTACATGAATGATCTGATTTATCCTTCTCTGCATATCATTATCTTTAGTTTGTATTTCTTGAAGGAGTTTCATGACTGTAACTCCTTAAGAGGTTGGGAAGACTGCATCCATTCCATAAACTAGCTGATAAGGAGACATATTTATTGAATTTTTGGTGGTTAATCTATCAGCCCATAAAGCATGAATAAGCTTAATATGCCATGATTTCTGATTCCGCTCCAATAGTTTTTTGATAATATTGATAAGGCTTTTGTTGGAGGATTAAGCTAATCCATTTCCATGGGGATAGTAGGAAGTAGAATGACCCAATGTGATATGATATTTATAGCAGAAGTAAACCATTCTTTTAGACTTGAAGGCAACAACATTGTCTGTGATAATTTTTCTAGGACAACCAAATCTCGATAGGATGTTGGTTTCAAGGAACTTGATAATGACAGAGTCAGTAGAACTCCTAGAAGGTATGGCTTCTATCTGTTGGGGTTCCCATGTTTTGGCCAGATTGGCAAGACCAAAAGATGAGACAACATCAGAACCACTTCGAGGCCCTAGGATCTAGCCCTCCTGGACCCGGAGAGGGATCTCTCCATATAGATCAAAGAATGATATGTCTTTGAAGCTCAAATGATATGTTAGGCTACTTATGAAGCACAAAAGGGGGGTTTTAAAGTGATTTGGTTGAAGGGTTGCTGGGTTGGTTAGGAGATCATAGGCCGAGAAAGCAATGGGAGGAGAGGAACAAAACAGCAGGCTGTTTCAGCAAAGGGGATAGGCCTAAACAATGCCATCCATTGGGCTATGGAGTCATGAAAGGAGAATTACTTGCATCCACTAGCCAAGGCTTTCAAAGGGCAAGTCATCTACACTAAAGGATCTTTATATTAGAGAGTGGAGTGGAACATTAGGAAGGAAAGTGAAAGAAGGAGAACAACCAGATTTCTGTCTATAGATCAGGTCAGAGGTCATTTAACTCCAGACCTGCTTGGACATACTCAAAGGCAGCTCTCAAAGAGACAAAGGGGCTGCTTATAGATCAGACCAGAGGTCATTTAACTCCAGGTCTGCTTTAGAAACTCCAAGGGAAAGACAGAGATAAGATTACAGAGAAACATCTAAGAGGCAAACCCCCAAGTTCATACATCAGCTAGCAGGCAATAACATCCGCTGCACTGGTTAAACCCGTGAATCTACTCTTAGATAGCACATGCAGCAGAAAACATAAAGGTAGGGAGAGCAGACAGCGTAGGGCACCTAACAAGGGTGAATCCTATACCATTATTCTGATGCCTACCAGAAGAACATGAAACAATATGAAAATGTAAATAACAGAGTTAAGAAACACATCACCAATAGTAATAGACCAGGATCCTGTGAAAAGTGCTTTGATTAATTGATGCAACACCAGTCATGTACAATAAGCTCAATGGCTGTTACAGTCCAGACTTTCTCCTCCCAGCCTATTACATACAACTACTTTGCTATTCCCTCCCACGACTGTTCTTACAGTCAAACTGAATCCCTCTAACAGCAGATGCCCAGAAAGGCAACAACAACCTTTACAATTCGTTCTCAGGGATTTTTATAGGAGAAGAGGAAGACACAAAAGTAGATAAACAAATAAATGAATCTCATTAAGACAGTAAGGCGGAAGTGTTCATGCCCATACTACTTAATGGCAGAATGCAGCATTGTATGTACTCTGTAGGCCGGCTAGGGAAGCCTCTGTCAGGCCGATTGACCTCGGATATTTCTTTAAGAGTCCTTCTAGATATCTGGAGCTCTGTGCTACCATGTTGAAATAAATGACATGGATGGAAGTTCGCGACTTCTCCATACCTCCATTACTGCTGCTCAGACAGTCTCTAATGAAGCTCCTGTCAGTGCATTAATCTGTTTAAGGGCTCGAGGAGGCATGGAGATTGCTGTAGGAAAGGTGTACGCTTGGGGAGAACGTACTCTGCTGTTAGGTAGCGCAGTAATGACTTGTTGGTGCGCTCTTAGTCTTCAAACTGAGCCTCAATTCTTTGATCACGAGATTAGCACTTCAAATATTCAATTACAGGCTCAAATCCCGTCTGATCCTACTCTGCTGTCTCGTTTGGCCGCTGAATTGGCCTCTCTGTATTATCTGCACACTTTAAAATACACCTGTTTAAAGCCCGGGCAGTGGTGGTAGAATGTTGTGGAGGCAGAGGAATGGTGGCGCGATGGAGAAACAACGAGAATGGCGGAAGAAATAGTTAACAGTGAAAAAGCCCGACAACCAACTTTGGGCGAATTACAAAGGAAAACACAAAAAAATAATGAACGGATGAATGGAGTGTGGGGCCCAGCGGAGGCGGAGGGAGATTAAACCTGAACCGTCCGATCACGGAGGAAACTAACAGTCATGATCTAATCGCACCATTGCAATCAGAGGTCGGAGCGATCGGCAATCGCAACGCACAACACAGAAGTTCCGATTGCGATTGAGAGGGAGGACGCGATTGAGCGACAACCGTCGATCTCGGATCTGAATCAACGGCGGGGATGCAATCGGAGGGAAAATAGAGAAGGACGATGGGAGAGGAGCGGGATGAATCCAGACCGTTGGATCTGGCGGGACGGATGGTGGAGATTTAATCGGAAGACAGAGAGAAGGACATGCGATCGACGATCGGGGGGGAGTTGCGATTGAGCGTTGGCCGTCCGATCACAGGGAGATGGACGACGGAGATGAAATCGGAAGGGAAAAGGGAAAAGCAAGTGATCGGGAGAGGACTTGTGATCAGGAGTTGCGATGGTCGTCGGATCAGCAGGGGAATGGACGGCCCAGATAGAATCGGGAGATTGCAATCGGAGTTTGGGAGACAAGTCATGCGATTGAGTTTTTGCGATTGCGATGGAGTGATTAGCGCAGGGCCGTTGGATCGGCGGGACAGATCAACGGTCAGGAACACCATCGGAGGGGAAGGAGCGATTAAGCGATGGCCATCGGATCGCGGGAGAATGGACGGCTGCGATTAAATCGGGAGACGGAGGGAAGCACTTGCGATTGACGATCGGGAAGGGGTCTGCGATTGAGCGCTGACCGTCGATCTGGGAGGAAACGAACGGTGGAGATGTAATCGGAGGTGAGAGAAAAAGGCTTGCGATTAGCAGAGGACCGTCGGACCAGGCGGGGATATCAACGGTCATGATTGAATCGGAAGATCTCAATCGGGGCGGCACCGCTGCGACTTGCGATTGCGATTGGCGCTCGGGACTTAAGCGCTTGGTCCCAGCGCCAGGGCACATGTGGGGAAGTGGTTGAAGGGGCTAGCGGGAAAGGGGCCAGGCCTTATAATAAGGTCGAAAAGAGGGTTTTTTAGCCCATTTTAATGGATTTTAGGGCTGGGGAAGGGGAACGATAGAGGAAGAAAAGGGGAAAAAGGGAAAACCAAGGGTAGGGGAAGAAGTTCAAAGGGGATTTTGGGGGGATTTGAGGGGTAAAATGGGGAAGAGAAGGGGAAGACAAGGAGGATAAATAAGAGGGAAAAAAAAAGGCCTTTGGGCATTTCTTCACATAACAGAGAGGCTTTAAAAGGGGAACCAGCAGAGGGGATTTGATCAAAGGATAAAAGACACAAAGAGGCTTCAAGGAGACTGTGTTTTCAGAGGAAATGCATTCCTTGAAGGCTCAAAAAATGATTTAGCCCCCTATTTTCTTGTCAAAAATTTATAGGGGGGCTAACAGTGGCTCCACATGGGGATGGCTTCTTCTTGAAGAAGCCAAGAAACTAGAAAATGATCTCTTGGTGTAGGCCAGATGCCTGCTGCTTGAACCATCCTTTTCTTTCTTTGATCAGCTGCCACAAACTGTGAAGACCACATATCAGCAGTACAATTCTTCCAAACAACTACCTACCCACACTATAGTCCTAACATTTTTTCTTCTTGGGTGCATTTGGACATGCAGACCCTTTTGCATCATCAATTTTTACAAACAAGAAAAATAAACCTAGTCTACTTCAACCCTTATTGCTCCATGAGACCAGATTAGACTGTTGGTCTCACATGTTTCTCTACCTACACTACTACCTGCTAGGATTAGACTGTCTAGCAGGTTTCTTCTCTACATTCTAAGACAGAAATTTAAACAACTAACCTACTTTCTCATAGGCTGAGCTTTATTGAGCTTTTCCTACCTACCCTACTCTAACTGGAATATTTAAAATCTAGCTTACAAACATGGTCTTCCAATGTAACCAGTCCATCAAGTGATCCCATGGCTGGTCCTTCTTGCTCAACTCCTTGAGCATGCTGGATAGGCAAGGCAGCTCCCACTCTTTTTGTTCAAAAACAGCAGCTTTGAAAAATTTTCTTCCTGTCTGCATCATGCTGCTCAAAAATACCTTTGATCCTTCTTCATATGTTTGCAGGAAAAGTGCATAAGGATCATGATAAGATACCTGGTTGTGAATATCTGGCAGGCTAGATTCAACCAGGATCTCTTCTTCTTCCACTGGACCAAGAATGAGACTCTCTTGGAGTAGAGTGTCTCCTTCATCTTCTGAACTAGAGGACTCATCGTATATGGCAGTGCTGTCCTCTCGGAGCTCTGATGTATTCTGCTCTGTCGTGCTGAGCTCTGTGAAGAGATCTATGTATTCTCGAGCAGGGGTGTATTCCTTTGCTTCCTCTTTTTCAAGAGAAAGCTCATTATTTACATCCTTCTTGAGAATCTCTTCTTTGTTTTCCTCTTCATCATCTGAGATGGAACGCTGCTGACCTCCATTCATGGGAAAACCATTACTGATGAGTTGTAATGGAGTGAAGCAAAGATCTAGAGATCCTTCACCCTCTTCTGCACTCTCAAAGCTTCCTTCATCAGTATCATAAATAGCCTGCATTGGCTCATTACTCTCTTGAAGTGAAAAGGATTGAATCCCCTCCCATAAATCTGCTAATGATGACCCTACCAGATCTTCTTCTGTTTGGGGAACGTCATCATCAAATAGGTCAAAAATAGGAGAGTCATGAACGTAAGTAATGCTGCCAACCGGACATACTGGGTCATCAGCAGATTTCTGTTCACTCTGATTTACATTTGAGCTTTCCAACTCTGTGCAATAAAGCTCATCAGATGAATGGGCAAGGGCGTCTGTTCTGTAAAAAATTTCAGAGGCTGGTTGTCTATAGATGATTTGATCTATTTCCTCCTCTGTCCAAGGGGAAGATGGCCTTGTGTCCCTTTGTGCAGAAGTGAAACAGCTCTCTGTCTCCTCTGAAGACTGGCTTTGAGGCTGGATGTCACCTTGAGCCTCAACTATAAGGGATGATAAATCAGCATCTGAATTTTCGGGGACATCTTGGAGAATGTCCACAGTCCCTTGGCTGTTTTCTTCCTCAGCTGATTCATCAATGTTCTTGTGGTAGCTAGGGTGCATATGAAATTCTTGAATGGCTATCAACAGATCTTCTGATTGCATATTAACCAAATCCTCATCAATATCTAATAGGTACTGTATGATATTCTGAGATTGATCACAACAGTCCCACGATAAGGATGGAGAGTTTCCTTTATAATTCGTGTAGAATACTTGGTGCATGTCCTTTAAAGAAAACATACTCCGAGGTTCTAACCATTCGTACCAGACCCTAGCCTTTCCTTCTAATGTTGCCATGAACATTTTCATTAGGCAGTCTTCGTGCCATTCAACATTAAATTTCCACACATGTATATGAAACTTGATGAGATGTAGCAAGGGGTCCTCAGCGTCTTCACCCTGAAAGGTAGGAAGGTTTTTCAACCAGTCCACTTCAGGCATTTTGTGTGGAAATCCAGGGATATGCTCCCTGCTCATTGGGGCATATCTTCTCTGTATGCGTGGAAGCATGTCTGTAAATATGAAATAGGTCACTGTATCTTCTCAACTAGTTCAGAGTCCTCCACCAGTGGAGTCATCAGGTCTTTGGATCATAGGGAGTGTGGAGTCACCAGGTGGATGATTATGACTGTTTGGAGCAGGACGCTGTCCACCATCAGCAATGAAAAGCCAATCTAGAGACAAAGCAATTCATCCCCAGTGGAGTCGCCATTATGTTGGGGTTCCCATGTTTTGGCCAGATTGGTAAGACCAAAAGATGAGACAACATCAGAACCACTTCGGGGCCCTAGGATCTAGCCCTCCTGGACCCGGAGAGGGATCTCTCCATATAGATCAAAGAATGATATGTCTTTGAAGCTCAAATGAGATGTTAGGCTAGTTATGAAGCACAAAAGGGGGGTTTTAAAGTGATTTGGTTTAAGGGTTGCTGGGTTGGTTAGGAGATCATAGGCCGAGAAAGCAATGGGAGGAGAGGAACAAAACAACAGGCTGTTTCAGCAAAGGGGATAGGCCTAAACAGTGCCATCCATTGGGCTATTGAGTCATGAAAGGAGAATTACTTGCATCCACTAGCCAAGGCTTTCAAAGGGCAAGTCATCTACACTAAAGGATCTTTAGATTAGAGAGTGGAGTGGAACATTAGGAAGGAAAGTGAAAGAAGGAGAACAACCAGATTTCTGTCTATAGAACAGGTCAGAGGTCATTTAACTCCAGACATGCTTGGACATACTCAAAGGCAGCTCTCAAAGAGACAAAGGGGCTGCTTATAGATCAGACCAGAGGTCATCTAACTCCAGGTCTACTTTAGCAAATCCAAGGGAAAGACAGAGATAAGATTACAGAGAAACATCTAAGAGGCAAACCCCCAAGTTCATACATCAGCCAGCAGGCAATAACATCCGCTGCACTGGTTAAACCCGTGAATCTACTCTTAGATAGCACATGCAGCAGAAAACATAAAGGTAGGGAAAGCAGACAGCATAGGGCACCTAACAAGGGTGAATCCTATACCATTATTCTGATGCCTACCAAAAGAACATGAAACAATATGAAAACGTAAATAACAGAGTTAAGAAACACATCACCAATAGTAATAGACCAGGATCCTGTGAAAAGTGCTTTGATTAATTGATGCAACACCAGTCATGTAAAATAAGCTCAATGGCTGTTACAGTCCAGACTTTCTCCTCCCAGCCTATTACATACAACTACTTTGCTATTCCCTCCCACGACTGTTCTTACAGTCAAACTGAATCCCTCTAACAGCAGATGCCCAGCAAGGCAACAACAACCTTTACAATTCGTTCTCAGGGATTTTTATAGGAGAAGAGGAAGACACAGAAGTAGATAAAAAAATAAATGAATCTCATTAAGATAGTAAGGCGGAAGTGTTCACGCCCATACTGCTTAATGGCAGAATGCAGCACTGTATGTACTCTGTAGGCTGGCTAGGGAAGCCTCTGTCAGGCCGATTAACCTCGGATATTTCTTTAAGAGTCCTTCTGGCTATCTGGAGCTCTGTGCTACCATGTTGAAATAAATGACATGGATGGAAGTCCGCGACTTCTCCATACCTCCATTACTGCTGCTCAGACAGTCTCTAATGAAGCTCATGTCAGTGCATTAATTTGTTTAAGGGCTCGAGGAGGCATGGAGATTGCTGTAGGAAAGGTGTACACCTGGGGAGAACGTACTCTACTGTTAGGTAGCGCAGTAATGACTTGCTGGTGCACTCTTAGTCTTCAAACTGAGCCTCAATTCTTTGATCACGGGATTAGCACTTCAAATATTCAATTACAGGCTCAAATCCCGTCTGATCCTACTCTGCTGTCTCGTTTGGCCGCTGAATTGGCCTCTCTGTATTATCTGCACACTTTAAAATACACCTGTTTAAAGCCCGGGTAGTGGTGGCGGAATGCTGTGGAGGCAGAGGAATGGTGGCGCGATGGAGAAACAACGAGAATGGCGGAAGAAATAGTTAACAGTGAAAAAGCCCGACAACCAACTTTGGACGAATTACAAAGGAAAACACAAAAGAATAATGAACGGATGAATGGAGTGTGGGGCCCAGCGGAGGCGGAGGGAGATTAAACCTGAACCATCCGATCACGGAGGAAACGAACGGTCATGATCTAATCGCACCATTACAATCGGAGGTCGGAGCGATCGACAATCGCAACGCACAACACAGAAGTTCCGATTGCGAATGAGAGGGAGGACGCGATTGAGCAACAACCATCGATCTCGGATCTGAATCAACGGCAGGGATGCAATCGGAGGGAAAATAGAGAAGGACGATGGGAGAGGAGCGGGATGAATCCAGACCGTTGGATCTAGTGGGACGAATGGCGGAGATTTAATCGGAAGACAGAGAGAAGGACATGCGATCGGCGATCGGGGGGGAGTTGCGATTGAACGCTGGTCGTCCGATCATAGGGAGATGGACGGCGGAGATGAAATCGGAAGGGCAAAGGGAAAAGCAAGTGATCGGGAGAGGACTTGTGATCAGGAGTTGCGATGGTCGTCGGATCAATAGGGGAATGGACGGCCCAGATAGAATCGGGAGATCGCAATCGGAGTTTGGGAGACAAGTCATGCGATTGAGTTTTTGCGATTGCGATGGAGCGATTAGCGCAGGGCCGTTGGATCGGCGGGAAAGATCAACGGTCGGGAACACCATCGGAGGGGAAGAAGCGATTAAGCGATGGTCGTCGGATCGCGGGAGAATGGACGGCTGCGACAAACTCCTTTTCAGAGGAAGAATCACTTGATTACTGGGCAATCACATTGTCAACTGTCATCTGAGAAATGAACTAGGAGATGTAACTGTGAGAGAGAAAAGGCTTATGATTGTTTTAGGACCGTCTGCATCAAAGTAACAATCTGGCCATGATTGAATCGGAAGATCTCAATCGGGACGGCACCGCTGCGACTTGCGATTGCGATTGGCGCTCGGGACTTAAGCGCTTGGTCCCAGCGCTGAGGCACATGTGGGGAAGTGGTTGAAGGGGCTAGCGGGAAAGGGGCCAGGCCTTATAATAAGGTCAGAAAGAGGGTTTTTTAGCCCATTTTAATGGATTTTAGGGCTGGGGAAGGGGAACGATAGAGGAAGAAAAGGGGAAAAAGGGAAAACCAAGGGTAGGGGAAGAAGTTCAAAGGGGATTTTGGGGGGATTTGAGGGGTAAAAAAGGGAAGAGAAGGGGAAGAAAAGGAGGATAAATAAGAGGGGAAAAAAAAGGCCTTTGGACATTTCTTCACATAACAGAGAGGCTTTAAAAGGGGAACCAGCAGAGGGGATTTGACCAAAGGATAAAAGACACAAAGAGGCTTCAAGGAGACTGTGTTTTCAGAGGAAATGCATTCCTTGAAGGCTCAAACAATGATTTAGCCCCCTATTTTCTTGTCAAAAATTTATAATCCCAAGATTAAGCGGTGGGATAAAATGGTGAGAAAATTAAAAAGTAAGTTTATGCACTGAGGATTACGAGTTGAACCTTTTTAGATAGTTACAAAACATAAGATAGAAAGGGATGAGCGCCATAAAGTACACGAGAGGAGTTTTACAAATTGAGTATTACATCGGGAAATGTTGAAGATGACATAGAAAATTTAGTCGGGTATATCAATGGCTTGAGATATGACATAAAATATTAATTTATTCTACTAAGTACGAAGAGAATTGAAGGTGCCTATCAAGCAACTTTGAAGGTAGAGGAGAAAATATTGAGGAAGAAAAGTCGAGAAACAGAGGTAAGAGGCCATCCGAGCAAGAGGAGCTTCCGAGGCCAAGATTCCAAAAATTCTCAGAGTCGAATCGGAGAGGTTCAAGTAATAAACCACCATAGAGGGTGACTTTGGTAGAGGAATATTTGTACCCGAGAGGTAGAGATCGAGGAAGAGAAATTCGGTGTTACATATGTGGAGAATTAGGACATGGATCATGAGACTGCTCAAAACAAAATAGCAAATCAAATAAATGTGAATATAGTTGAGACAAAATAAGAAAACCCTTGATTAATGTGGAAAGAAGAGCCACCCAGAAGGGAGATTATTATTGTTAAAAGAATGTTTCTTAAGGCAGAAAAGGAAGCAAATGAACTAGCTCAAAGGAAGAGTTTATTCGAGAAATGTATGCAAATATAAAGAAAAATGTTGCAAGGTTGTGGACTGACGGTGGAAGCACCGAAAATCTTGTCTCCATGGAGATGGTAGAGAAATTGGGGTTGATTAAGATGGTACACCCTACTCCCTGTAAAGTGTCCTGGTTACAAAAAGGACATGAGCTCTTAGTGACAAAACAATGTAGAGTGGAGATATGATTGGTACATAGAAAGATGTCATATTGTGTGATGCGATGCCGATGGACGTGTGCCATATATTATTGGGAAGACCTTGGAAATTTGATAGGAAAGCAATTCATGATGGCGGGAAGGAACACATGGGACCTTAGAGAAGGATGGGAAGAAGCACACATTGTTGCCTTTGAATGATGAAGCAAACAAAGGAGCAACTGGAGATATTGTTTTGATGATCAATGGAAATGAGTTGCTCGTAGGAAGTTAAAAAGGAGAAGGAAATGAAATTTACTACTGCAGGGGAAAACCCAAGGTAATTTTGACTTCTACTAATTTAGATAATCTTCTCGTGGAAATTAAAAAATGCTGCTAAATGATTGTGTCGACATTATTGTTGATTAATTTCCAAATGTATTTCCACCAATTAGAAGTATCCATCATCACATAGAGATTTAATACTTGGTGCAATTTTACCAAAAAAAGCGAGCATATAGGCTAACTCCCGATGAAAATGAAGAAGTTGGAAGACAAAGTGAAGGAGTTTTTTGGATAAAGGACTCATAAATGAGAGCCTAAGTACTAGCGTAGTGCGTAGTCCAAAGAAAGGAGGTGAATGGCACATGTGCATCGATTCCCGAGTGATAAATAAAATACTTTGAGTGGGTCAAAGTATTTTTCTAAGATATATTTTAAGAGTGGATACCATCAAATAAGGATTAGATAGGGGGATGAATGGAAGATCGCATTCAATTCCAATAGTGGGTTGTATGAATGGTTAGTGATGCCTTTTGGACTCACTAATGCACCAAGTACATTTATGATATTGATGAATGAGGTCTTAAAAGAGGATGCTTGAAAATTTGTGATAGTTTATCTTGATGATATTCTAATTTTTAGTCAAGATACAAAAGAGCATATAGAGCATCTTAAATTGGTTTTGAATACTTTGCAAAAAGAGAAGTTCTTTGATAAATTTAAAGAAGTGTAGTTTCATGAAGAAAGAGATTGTCTATTTGGGATTTGTAGTCTCGAAAAGAAGGTTTGAAGATGGACCTAGAGAAAATACAAACAATTTTCAATTGGCCAATCGTGCGAGGAGCGTAGTTGAGGTAAGAAGTTTTCATGGTCTTGAAAGATTTTATAGAAATTTTATAAGAAGCTTTAGTGAGATTCATGCATCGATATTTGAAACAATAAAGGAGAGAAAAAAACTATTTATGTAGATAGAGGTAGTAAACCGAAAACATCAAACTCGTTGAAAAAGAAGATCATTGAAAAAAAATTGTTTTGGTCTTAAAAAGATTTGATACATCTTTTCAAGATAAGACTAATGCTAGTGGGATAGAAATTGGACCTATCCTAAGCTAGGAGCAAAAAACCTATAGCTTATTTCAATGAAAATTTGAATGAGGCCAAGTGGAAGTACTCATCCTATGATAAATAATTCTATGTTGTTGTGCAAGATTTAAATAAATGGAGGCATTACTTGATGCCCAAAGAATTTATTTTGTATTCGATAATCATGCTGCTGCAGACTCATAAATAATCAACCAAAGTTGAGCCAAAATCATGTGAAGTGGGTAGAGTTTTTTCAAAGTTTCACCTTTGCAATTAAGCACGCAAGCGTTAAGTCAAATAAAGTTGTTGATGCTTTGGGTCAAGTAAATTTGGTCGTGAAAGAGTGAAGATTGCCATTTTTGGATTTGAAGAAATGATTTATATGTACAAGAAAGATACATATTTTAAAGAAATACATGCAGATGTTCAAAATCCCTGTGATTTATAATAGAAGAAAATGGTTAGACTACATGACTCAAGGAGGTTTGTTGTTCAAAAAACAACAAATTGTGTATTCCTAAGTGCTCCATGAGAGAAAAATATGATGAAAGAGAAACATAGTGGAGGATTTCTTGGACACTTTGGACATGACAATACATTCACTCAAGTGAATGCTTTTTATTATTGGCCAAAATTGTAAGAAGTTTGTTGAGAAATGCAAGTATTTGTCAACATGCCAAGGGAAGGAGCCAAAACACTGGGTTATATCAGCTATTTCCAATACCAAATAGGCCTTGGGATGCACCCAACATGGATTTTTTTTGGGTTTGCTGAAAAACTAAAAGAGGACATGACTATATCTATGTTGTTGCTAATTTGTTTTTCTCAGTAATTGTAAGATTACATGGGTTTTCTGTAAGTATTGTTTCATATAGGGATACTAAATTTGTGGGACACTATTGGAGGAATCTATGGAGGAAGCTAGGTATAAACCATAGTTTTTAGCTCATCCTATCATCCTCAAACAGATGGGAAAAACGAAGTGGTGAATAGGAGCTTGGGAAACATATTAAGAAGCTTGGTTTATAAAAATCCAAGACAGTGGGATTTAGCATGATTGCTCAAAGTCGATTTTTTCTCATAATGATACTCCTAATAGGAGCACATGAATGAGCCCATTTTAGATTGTTTTTGGAATGCATCCTAGAGGAGTATATAATCTTAGAGATTTGGGAAAGAAAGAGACAAAGAGTGCAAAGGCTGATGAATTTTTAGAATAGATAAAAAAAATTGTAGGAATATTTCAAGTAAAGGTTGCAAGAAAGCAAAAGTAAGTATAAACAAAGGGGCTGATGTGAAGAGAAGAGAAAATGAGTTCCAAGTTGGTGATTTAGTTATGGTTTACTTGAGGAAATAATTTTTTTCCTATAGGGATTTATAACAAATTAAAAATGAAAAAATATAGGACCATGCATAATCTTGAGGAAGTTTTTCTACCAATGCTTATGAGATTGAGCTACCGGGAAAGGAATTGAAATATCTCATATCTTTAATGTTGCAACCTTGTACCCATACGATGAATTAGAAGTAGAATCACAAGATGAACTTGTAGAAGACGAAGTTCGGACTCTAAATTGAAGAAGAAAATGCAAAAGATAGCAAGAAGAGAATTGGAAGTAGTCTTGAAGAGGAAAGTGAAAAAAGAAGACTAGAGGAAAAAACATATTATCGTATCTAATTAAGTGGAAGGGACAACCGATTGAAGATGCTAGTTGGATGACCGCGATGAGAGTTAAAGAAATATAAAATAAATCCTAAAGTTTTGGTGGAGCATTATTTTCTTCCCAAGAGTCCGATGTAGGAGAATCAAACTATAATGTTCTAGATTAAACTTGGGGTCAATTTTTCTTTTTTTTGAAAGAGACTCATTAAATTCGAGTTCGAGCAATTAAGTTTTGGTTCCAATAGTTTGATTTTTGTTCTTGTTCCGATAGTTAGTTCCGGTTCCCAGTTTCCCAATTCTTATCCTCCAAGTTTGTCATGATGGGGAACAAGCACGTAGGATTGACATACTGATGTGTCACCTTAACTACACCCAGATCTTCTAGATAATGCCTAACTATTGGTCAAAGATCTCAATACACATGGATAGATCAAATGATATTTGGTCAATTCAAAAAAATTCATTATTCTAGCATAGAAGATTATTTCAAATCCTATTTTCATGCGTGCTAGACTAAGTTGTTAGCATAGGTGTTGAGGATTGCAAATAAATAGAGAACGTAATTTTTTTGAGATATTTTAGCATGGATTTTATTTTAATCTATTTTTAATTGAGTGTGCGGGATTTAGGATTTATTTTTCGAGAGGTAGAGTAGCGTAGACAAAGAAACAAACCAGAGTTTAATAAACCAAAGGATAAATATTGTTTAGTAGACAAAGATGGAAGTAATTGTTATGTATGCTAAGTTTTTTTTGTTTATAACGAAGATTGAAATATAGTTTATAGCCACTGAATAGTGTATTCGATTGATAATATTTTTTTTGTGTATAATGATGGTATGAGATGTGTGAAGAGAGTAGAAACAAAAAAATTCATTTTGGAGATTGTGTATATTTCTTTTATTGTTTCATTCTTCCTTTAGAAATCTATAAATTACAATTTAAAAGAATTTTAGAGACAAAAATTGGTGGTATTGTGTCACTTCGACTCGGGAACAGAGCTGCAAGAAGCATAAAGTTAATTTTTTTGTAATAATTCGGGCTAGAATCCCATCGAGATGTCATCCCTAAATACCCCACCTATTAAAAAATAAATGTATTCAATTATAAGGGTATGGGGTCAATGGAAGGATTTCATTCTTAGGAATAAGACAATCATCCACACTAATCACAAGCCTCTATAGTTTAGGCAAACATATGGTAAATTTTAAAACAATCACCATCAAAATTGGTACACATAATTGCAATAGTCTCATCTCGCATATCAAATATAAGACAAATAGTAGCAATAACATTTTTTTAATAGCTCATTCAACCTCCAGTTGGAACACTAACAATAGTTATCCACTCTTGTGAACATGAGGCCTCCAAGTGGTCGCAACTCTAAGACAAAACCTAAATTTGATACCACCTATTATCACTCCACCAAATTCCCAAGGCTGAGGAAGGAATCCCAATAGGGGTAACCAAAAACCAAGATTTTGACTTGATAGCTAGCCCTATCAAGCTGGACAGGGTTCTCTCTAAAAGGGTCACAGCCAGGAGGGCTGGAGAAATTAGGGTTTTAGGCTAGATAATGAGTGCAAGGGGTTGTTTTGATTTTGTTTTGGTTGGGTAAATCGATGGATAATGAAATTAGTTCAAGAAAAGCTAGGTTAGGGCTATAGAGTTAGGGTTCCAGGGGATGAATGGGGAAAGTTAGGTATAATGAAAATCACTTGAAGCTAATGGTTATGGAATTGTTTAGAAAATGTAAGGAGTATGAGGGAAGCATAAGAGATGTATTTCTCTTAGACAGAAAGATATGAAACAAAATATGATCGATTTACCCAAAACAGAGCATGGCTAGCATGTATTCTGAATTTTACACTTATAAATGATCATAATCATAGAAATGAAAAGGAAATGAACAATAAATTCACCAATATGCCACTAATGAAGAAATAATGAAATACATTCAATACCATAGGTATCCCATAAATGTAGCTACAACTCCTCTTGTATTAATGGCCAAAGCCGAGTACAAAGTCTCCTTGATCAACTAAGAAAAAATCAAAATAATTCCAATTATTCCCACCTCTGAAAATGAGTCAAAAAAGTACAATATATAGGCCTCAAAAAGCCTCTCCCAACATCAGGGGGTCGAATCCCTAAGAGGAGGAGCTGATCCACCAAAGTCTAAAGCGAAACCTAGATTGTAGGGTGGTAAAAGTGACTCAACCTTAACTTTTTTCAAATTGATTCATTACACCTCATCGTGAGTTTTAACATAATGTATTTACCCTAGGTAATATTTAAAACATGATAATTGCATTTACATCATAAATTACATGAGTAAAAAACATGATTCCCCAAAGGTAAAATTCAAATTTGTAGAAAAACTTAGAAAAAAAATCGATCAATTGTTAAACACACGAGTGCCATTTTACCCCAACTTGCGGGCTATTTTTTCTTGGATTTTGGGTGTTAAAATTGGCTCCAAGATATCTTGCTGGAAGGAAATTCAAGTATAATTTCAATATATACCTTTATTTTTTGAAAATTGAGGTCGGTTTCCCTATCCAAATTCATTTCTTCTAAGACTAGTCAAAACGTGCGGAATGAGGGTATAAAAATTCATATTTTTGTTGCGGGCGACCTTTGGAAGCCTTCCGCAACTCCAAATTGAGGTCAAGATAGATCATTGGAAATATATATCTGTCTACCTATCATGTAATTCATTAAGAAAGTAATTTGGACACTCCATCTAGGAGAAAATTGGATTCGCCCAAGGTCACTTCGAAGTGCGAGAAAACCTCTTAAAGCACATGTGCTTTTTGACATTTCTCACAAATCATGACACTCGTGCGAAAAAAAGAAGGAGGTTTTTCTTCCTTGGCCTATTATGAACAATAAAATCTCTCACTCATTTGAAATTCATATTGGTTTGGTTAGAAACACAATTTTAAGAAATATCGATTCTATGTGCGGCAAAGAATTTGTCCCTTGGAATGACTTCTTGGAAGCGATGGAGGCATGGTGTTTATGAGTTTAAAGTGGCTTCATGATTTTTGAAATGAACTCCCTGATACCTCCTCTCTGCTCGCTTGTCTCTGATTCCATAACAAAACCCTAGCTCGATCGGAGAGGAAATTGGGGTTTGGTGTAGGCAAAACAGGGGGATTTAGGACTACCTTGTAGAGGGAGGGGAATGAAGGGGATAGGGGACTTGTCTAAATTCTTGGGGAAATTTTTGGGGGATAGGGACTGTCTAAATTCTTGGGGAAATTTTTGGGGGATAATTTTAGATGTTAGAGATTATGGGAAAGTGTGATTTCAACGATGAAGTGAGGGGAAGGGGTCCAAAAGGGAAAAACACATGCCTAGTCTCGAAAAGTTTCAAATTGTAGCAATAGGCTAGGGCTTGTGGAAAAATTATTATTTTGAGGGATAGGAGTGATGGGAAGTGTTTAGGAAGGTATATTAAGGATAGGGTAAGGTGTAATAGAATCAAGATACAAGGCTTATTGATGATTTAACCATGGAGGTCATGAAACCAATAAAAATGCCCTGAAAACCCTAGGAGAGGGAAAGGAGCTTTCCAAGCACAACTGAGAGATAAATATGGTAAAAAAAAAGCCACTTATTTGGAAATTATAGTTTTAGAACCTAAAATTTTTTGAAGACCTTTGACTATTACTACTCATTCAAAAGATGAATTTGATGATGAAATGACCAATTTTCATGATTTTGACCCTATGACCTAATGATGGCACAACATGGAAGAATGAGATGAATGATGACTATGGGACTCTTGGGAAAAATGTTTAAAAACATTAAGCGAGTTTAATGATAATGACGGAGATGAGGTGAAAGCAGAGTAAAATAAGGTGGGATGGGTGGGATGCAAATCCCAGTGATAACATTGGCTCCAACTGGGGAAGATGGCTCTGAAGGAAGCGTGCTAGAACCGCTGAACCCTCGAACTCGTTGATTAGCACCTTCTTATTTGGGGCATGGAGTCAAAATCTGCTGCAAAATGATCTTTATTTCCGAAACCAAACCACGTATACAAATTGAAAACGCACATACTGCAAATTGTAAAGTAGATGCTTTTGAAGGAGATGCTTGTCCAACAAGATTATTGCACACTGTCCTACACTAATCTATCGATAATTTTTTTGTTATAAATGATACAATAATGCCGGTGAAACGATTCAAGCAATTTGCTTATATACATTGATTTCTTGACTATTTATTAAAAACATTACCGATACAACTTGACCTTTCTGTCTAGAAAACTCAATCTGTGCAATGTAATGGCAACTCATTATAAATTTTTTATTTCGTAGTAGAAACAAAAGTTGGAAAATCAAGTCTGGAAAATACTTCCATATACTCGGCTACGGGATCATAGAAAACAAATTTCGTTTCTCGACTATCAAACAATTCAATAATTTGGTTGTCATGAGGAGCTTTCTCATATGGGCTATTTAAATTAGTCTTGAAAATTGTAAGACTTGAATTTGAAAATCTAACACCCGAATGGCTTGCTCAATTTTGTTAACAAACTCCTCTAAAAAGTGAATTTCAGATCTATATTCCATGAATTTAGATAAATAGACATAAAATTTGAGAAAGCCTCATCAATTTGATCGCCATAAAAATTAGCCCAGATATTATTTAAAACCTACAATCGAGATAGGTTCTACCACATACCCTATCATATTGTATCAATTAGGCCATTGAATCTGCTATTAAACTCTCGGTTCTTTTGATATTTGGAGTCACAATAAATGTCTTGATACTCGATTCTTCTTCCAGTGGAGTCTTTGGATCAATATGAGATGTGTGGAGTCGCCAAGTGGATGATTTCAGCCTTCATATGCATCGACCACTCGTCCACCATCAAGAATCGGATCTAAAATTTGTCGTTCTTTCCTAGGGAGGATTTGATATTTTGTTCCCCAGACAACGAGTGCCGAATTTTATCACTCCACGAGATTCCCAAGGCTGAGAAAGGAAACACAACAGAGGTAACCACAAACCAAGATTTTGACTTGATAGCTAGCCCTACCAAGCCATAGAGGGCTCTCTCCAAAGGGTGACGACGAGGAGGGCTAGAGAAATTAGGCTTTTAGGCTAGATAGTAAGTGCAAGGGGTTGTCTTGATTTGGTTTTGGGCTGGGTAAATCAATGGATAATGAAATTAGGTCAAGGAAAGCTAGGTTAGGGGCTATAGAGTTAGGGTTGCATGGATGAATGGGGCAAGGTAGGTATAACTCCAATCACTTGAAGATAATGGTTATGGAATGGTTTATAAAATGTAAGGAGGTTGAGGGAAGCATAAGATATGTATTTCTCTCAGACAAAAGATATGAAACAAAAATATGATCGATTACCCAAAATAGAGCATAGCTAGCATGTATTCTGAATTTCACACTTATAAGAGATAATAATCATAGACATGAAAAAGGAAATGAAAAATACATTCACACATATGTCACTAAAGAAGAAACAATGAAATACATTCAATACCACAGGGTATCCCATAAATGTAGTTGCAACTCCTCTTGTATTAATGACCAAAAACTGAGTACAAAGTCTCCTTAATCAACTAAGCAAAAATCAAACTGATTCCAACTATTCCCACCTCCGAAAATGAGTCTAAAAAGTAAAATATATGGGCCTCAAACAACCTCTCCCAACATCAGGGGGTCAAATCCCTAAGAGGAGGAGCTGATCCACCAAAGTCTAAAGCTGAAACCTAGAGTGTAGGGTGGTCAAAGTGACTCAACCCTAACTTTTTTTCAAACTAATTCATTACACCTAATCATGATTTTTAACCTAATGTATTTATCCTAGGTAATATTAAAAAACATAATAATTTCATTTACATCATCAATTACATGAGGTAAAAACATGATTCCCAAGGTAAAATTCAAATTTGTAGAAAAAACTCGGGAAAAAAAATAGTTAATTGTTAAACGCACAACACCATTTTACCCCAACATGCGAGGTTGTTTTTGACTGGGTTTAAGATGTTAAAATTGGCTGCAAGATATCTTTTTTTGGAAATCCTTTCAAGTATATTTCCATATCTAATTTTAGTGTGAAAAATGAAGGTCAATTTTCTCTGTCCAAATTCATTTCTCCCAAGATTGGTCAAAATGTGCGGGAATGAGGGTGAAGAAATTTAGAGTCTCGTTGCATGAAACTTTTGGAATCCTTTCGCAACTCCAAATTGAGCTCGATATAGCTCATTGGAAATATTCCTCTTTCTAGTTATCATTTGACTCATCAAGAAATTCATTTTGTACACTCCAAATAGGATAACAATTGATTCTCCCAAGGTCACCTCGAAGTGCGGGGAAACTCTGTTGAAGCACTCGTGTTTTTTTGACATTTCTCTAAAACCATGACACCTATGTAAAAATTGAAGGAGGTTTTTTCTTCCTTGGCCTATGATTGACAATGAAATTTCTCACTTTTGTGAAATTCATATTTGTTTGGTCGAAACACGAGTTTTAAGAAAAATTGTCTCTATGTGTGGCAAATGATTTGTTCCTTGGAATAAATTCTTGGAAAATGATGGAGGCATGATGTTTATGAGTTTTGAATGGATTAATACTTGCTGAAATTAACTCCCTTATATCTCCTCTTCTCATATGTCTCTTATTCCATAGAAAAAACCTTGCTTAGTGGGAGAGGAAATTAGGGTCTGGTTTAGGCAAAACAGGGGATTTAGGATTACCTTGTAGAGGGAGGGGAATGAAGGGGTTAGGGAGGGCTGTCTAAATTTTTTGGGGAAATTTTGGGGGATAGGGATAGATATTAGAGAGTAGGGGAAAGTGGAATTTCAAGGATTGAGTGAGGGGAAGGTGTCCAAAAGGTAAAAAACACATGCCTAGTCTTGAAAAGTGTCAAATTGTAGCAATATGCCAGGGGCTTGTGGAAAAAATGGTGATTTTGAGGGATAGGAGTGATGGGAAGTGTTTATGAAGGTATATTAAGGATAGGGTTAGGTGTAAGAGCATCAGGGGTACAAGTCTTGTTGATTATTTAACCATGGAAGTCATGACACCAAGAAAAAATGCCCTCAAAACCCTAGGAGAGGGAAATGAGCTTTCCAAGCACAACTAAGGGATAAATATGGTAAAAACAAAGCCACTTATTTTGGAAATGATAGTTTTAGAACCTGAAATTTTTGAAGACATTTGACTATTACTACTTCAAAAAATTATTTTGATGATGAAATGGCCAATTTTCATGATTTTGACCCTATGACCTAATGATGGCACAACATGGAAGAATGAGTTGAATGATGACTATGGGACTCTTGTGAAAAAATGTTTAAAAAAAACAAAGCAACGTCAATGATAATAATGGAGATGAGGTGAAAGAAGAGTAAAATAAGGTGGGATGGGTGGGATGCAAATAACGGTGCTAACACCACCTACCAAATGTTGAGCATAGACATAATCGTAACTTGATTCCATATTCATGACAAATTTTTATGTCATGTGGATCATCTCATTTTTCCATCAAGTAAGCTTGCAAAGCTGATTTGGGAAGTTCACTACAATAAGGTGACAGGATACTTTTCATGGAAAAAAATAATGATCATACTACAAAAGTCTATCTATTGGTTCGAAATTTGATAAGATGTTAGAACGTATATTAAGTCTTACACTATGTGCACATTTCAGAACCAACCGTTATGAATAAAAGCTTGTACACCCCTCTTCCAACTCCTCACATTCCCTAAGAATCCATCTCAATGGACTACACGTCTTTTTACTTGAACAAAGAAAAAAAATGAGTGTTTCCTTATGGTTCTTGATCATTTTTTAAGATGGAGATTGTGATATCCTACAAGAATAATATCACAATGGAGGCCACTACCAATCTCCTCCTCAAATGGTTGCAGGAATTTTTTTTGATACCACAAACCATCATATCAAATCAAGGAAGTAGGTTTCTATGGACATTCTTCTTAAGTCTCTAGTCACTATTGGACGCCAACCTCACTAAGTCAACTACCTTCAACCCTCAAACTAATGACCATATAGAGATTTTTGAATAGGATGATATTGCAAATATTCTACATGTAAAACTCTAATTAACCATGCACATGGGATGAAAGTCACCCTTATTTGCAATACAAACTACCAAAAAATCCCTCGATATCTTGACTAATCATATCCCTTTTTAGGTTTTCCTAGTGTTAGTGTAAAATATTTCGGAAAGTGTACTAAAAAGACCTTACTTAAGCTATGGATAATATATATCCCTAGCAATGAAAATGGGTGCGTAACTCTTTAGATCCGTAATAGAAATTCAAAACTAATCCCTGCAAAAACTAAGATCTATGCAACAAAAGCAATTAAACAACAAAAAAACAAATAATAACTCATGAAAAAAATAAATCCAAATAGCTAATGGACAAGACAATTTTAAATAATAATTTCTATTATATAACACCTCATGAAGGAAACAAGTATATGTTACGAGTCCCCCTCAATGGGATAGGTTCTTGGTTGTCCTCAATTATTTAGTTATGCAAGTCTCTCTCTCAATGATGTAGAAAACCAAAATATGCGATGAACTCAAGTGGGAGATCAAATGGAAAAAATAAAATAATAGCTACAATGAGAATGATCAAAGTGAAGAATGAATGGAATAAACCTCCTATTTATAACAAAATATTTGGTTACCATCAATAATGGAGAACAATAAAATATTATTAACCATAATCTAGATCTAACCACTTGGAATATTTTATTATATTTTGTTGGAAGGGAAAAGATTTTTTAAATTGGTTAAATACGTTTATTTAGAAATAATAATCAAATAAATGATTTATTTATCATTTTAAGAATTGGTTAAATAATAATAAACAAATAATGATTTGTTTAATTATTCCTATGTGATTTACTCAAATTTAACAAGGAATGCTAACTAAATAATGTTTTAATTAATTATTCCTAGAGAAAAAATAAGATAAATAATTATTTATCTAATTATTTCTCATAATTGGGTTAAATATGACATGGAGGATTATTTAAACAATGGTTTAATTCATTATTCCTAGAGCAAAGCCAAATAAATAATGATATATTAAATTATTCATCATGGGGTTGTTTTAATGAGAAATAACTTAATAAAATATTGTTTATTAAATAATTTCTTATAGTGAAAGATAAATTTACTATGGTAATATTGGTCTTACATGTTCTACTTCGATCCATATGGTTATAAATGGTTAGATGATCAATTTTTGGTGATAACACCTATGATTTCAACAATTGGGTCCTATTGATGTAGCAATACCACTTGTATCCACACACGAGAAATATTCCCATGTTCACTCTAATGCTCAGAAATCCACCAAATTCATTGAATAGATTTAACACATCCATTAATAGATCAATGATATTTTACAAAAATCCAATGCTAAGTACAAGAAACATCATGATCAACATCATGTGCAACAAAAATTCTATGTGGGTTAAATTTACCGAAAGAGTGCCTTATTAGACCTCATTAGAAGCTTTTTTCCACATAACTATGTATGTTATGCCATCACCAAGGTTGTGGGTTACAAGATATTTGAGTCAAGTATTCTCCCCTTCCAAGGCTTACAACCAATGTTCAAATGCAGACCTGTTTTCTACCATATGTTTCGTCATTATTTGACACATTAAAGATAAAAATTAAGCTAACATTGACATAAATCAATGTGTACTTCATGGAATAGGAAAAAAATTGATCATATGAGAGACAAATAGGTTAAGGTAAGTCACCAAAAAATGAATCTAGCTTTATCATGTTATCGAAAGTAAGGTAACTCCTACACTAATGAAAGTGTCTCACACACGATGAAGAAGTTTCCCCATCTAATGGGTGCACTCAACACAATGGATAACCTTGTTTCTTAAGGGGGGGGATGACTAACATAGGTGGATATAAGTGGCGACATAACTTTTTCCATTGGTCCAAAGTATATTTATCGAGATTCAAAGTTAGTTTTTTGGGTCTTGGGCATCCAAGGCTATTTTTCATCCATCATTGTATTCTTCTTTTCACGGAAATAATGTAGATGATAACCAAAGTCCGTGACATAGGCTCAATGTATATTTATAATTATTAGTTATAATGGTCCTTCCAACAAGATACCGAGCACACAAAGAAGAAATTGCATGTAAAATTTATGACTCGATAAAGTTGACATACCAAATAATCCCATTAGGACCATAGACCTTTTGTGATTTTATCTTCTAGGGTTGGGTTTTTGGATTTTTAATGTTTCCTCATTCCTTATTTATGTTAAAAATGATATTTTAACCTCATCGTAATTCTCTCTCGCAAATGTGCATAGATTTCACATATATATTCAAGGATAAACTACCACCATTCAAGTGAGTTTATTTCATTCCACCTTTTTTATAGTTTTTGAACATTCTATTGAAGTTCAATAAGAAATTTTAGCACCGATGCTAGTGTGGGACTAGGAGGCCCAGGCAGCACCTACACCTGTGTGGGACCACAGGTTTTAGCAGCACCTACACTAGTGTGGGCTAAATTTGGTGCATGTCTATTTTAGTTATCCCTTAATTAAGATGGACAATAAAATGTAATCTAATATCAAAATAACTTGTAATAGTTGATAAGTGAAGTAAACTACGGTTAACTCATGGATTTCAAGTTGAGGGTAGTTGGTGAGGCATGTAGAGTAATTCTTGTTCTAATAGAGTCGAAGTGCGATGCAATTTTGCATTAGTTAATGCAGGTTGTAACCGGTTTAACTCAGTTAAGTGAGTTAAACTAGTTTACTAGTTATGTTATTAGATACACTAGTGAGAGATCAAATGAATTAAATATTAATTATTCCACGACTTGGGGCCCTTAAATTTGCACAGGCATTACTGTGTTAAATTTGTATTGCATGTCGGTTCAAGTGGAGAGAAAATTTAGATCTAGGTGAGGGAAGTTAACTGTCAATTGTAGGATTATTGGGTTGCACCCATGAAACCGAACACCCATTGGATTGCACTTGATCCTTGCATAGTCAAGGAAAGGCCAAAATTCCTATGGAATAGGGATTTCATTCCTCATGAATTGTGCGAGCAAGGAAGGATATTAGGAGGCAGAAAAATTGCTAAGTATTGGTTGGTTTTATCTAGGACAATGTGAGACAATTAGCTGAATACGGGAGGGCTCTTGTGAGAATATTTGTATGTAAATTTTCATGTATCCATGTTGAATATACAATAGAAGATAGTGGGGTTTTTAGCAGCAAGCTTTCCCTAAGAAATTATATGTGTTGTGGTTTGATTCATTCTTCTTTGCTTCATGTGATTGGCGATTGTGTTTTTAAATCCGCAATTGATTTGTAGAAGTGATTAAGTATCTAGCTTTAGCACATTGTTAGATAAGATTGAATCCATGGTATACATTCTTGTTGTATAATCTATACATGGTATCAATGCCAATCACAATATTGAAGGAGGTTGAGTTTGTGGCCCAGGATAAAATTCAGAATTTGAAAAAATACTTTCTTGGTGCTACGAGCGGAGTTCGGGATTGAAATGGCTTTCAATGGCTTGAGATTGGAGTATGCACTTGAGGAAGATCTAACTATATTGATTGGAAGGACAGAAAGGAGGCAGTACTTGAAGACGATGGCTTGAAGGAATTCATTGACAATAATGTTCCTAAACAAGGCTATTTTTCATCCATCATTGTATTCTTCTTTTCACGGAAATAATGTAGGTGATAACCAAAGTCTGTGTCATAGGCTCAATGTATATGTATCATTATTAGTTAGAATGTCCTTCCAACAAGATACCGAGCACACAAAGAAGAAATTGCATGTAAAATTTATGACTCGATAAAGTTGACATACCAAATAATCCCATTAGGACCATAGACCTTTTGTGATTTTATCTTCTAGGGTTGGGTTTTTGGATTTTTAATGTTTCCTCATTCCTTATTTATGTTAAAAATGATATTTTAACCTCATCGTAATTCTCTCTCGCAAATGTGCATAGATTTCACATATATATTCAAGGATAAACTACCACCATTCAAGTGAGTTTATTTCATTCCACCTTTTTTATAGTTTTTGAACATTCTATTGAAGTTCAATAAGAAATTTTAGCACCGATGCTAGTGTGGGACTAGGAGGCCCAGGCAGCACCTACACCTGTGTGGGACCACAGGTTTTAGCAGCACCTACACTAGTGTGGGCTAAATTTGGTGCATGTCTATTTTAGTTATCCCTTAATTAAGATGGACAATAAAATGTAATCTAATATCAAAATAACTTGTAATAGCTAAATAAGTGTGATAAACTCATTTAACTCATGGATTTCAAGTTGAGGGTAGTTGGTGAGGCATGTAGAGTAATTCTAGTTCTAATAGAGTTCAAAGTGCAGTGGTGCATTATTTAATGCATGTTGTAACCAGTTTAACTCACTTAAGTGAGTTAAACTCAGTTGTACTAGTTGTAACTGTTAGATACACTAGTGAGAGATCAAGTGAATTAAATATTAATTAATTCACAACCAGTGATCTCAAATGCAACTGAGCATTTACTATTCTTAGCTGCATGCATGTCAGTTCAAGTGGAGACCCAATTGAGATCTAGGTGAAGGGAAAGTTGACTATCAATTGTAGGATTATTGGGTTGCACCCGTGAAACCAAACACCCATTGGATTGCACATGATCCTTGCGTAGTCAAGGAAGGCCAAAATTCCTATGGAATAGGGATTTCATTCCACATGAATTGTGCGAGCAAGGAAGGATATTAGGAGGCAGAAAAATTGCTAAGTATTGGTTGGTTTTATCTAGGACAATGTGAGACAATTAGCTGAATACGGGAGGGCTCTTGTGAGAATATTTGTATGTAAATTTTCATGTATCCATGTTGAATATACAATAGAAGATAGTGGGGTTTTTAGCAGCAAGCTTTCCCTAAGAAATTATATGTGTTGTGGTTTGATTCATTCTTCTTTGCTTCATGTGATTGGCGATTGTGTTTTTAAATCCGCAATTGATTTGTAGAAGTGATTAAGTATCTAGCTTTAGCACATTGTTAGATAAGATTGAATCCATGGTATACATTCTTGTTGTATAATCTATACATGGTATCATAGCATAGGAAATCACAATATTGAAGGAGGAGTTGAGTTTGTGACCGAATAAAATTCAAATTTGAAAAAATAATTTCTTGGTGCTACAGTCAATTCAGGATCGAAATGGCTTTCAATGGCTTGAGATTTGAGTATGCACTTGATGGAAGATATAACTATATTGATTGGAAGGATAGGAAGGAGGAAGTACTTGAAGACAATGTCTTGAAGGAATTCATTGACAATGATGTTCCTAAGCAAAGCCTATTTTTCTACCATCACTCTATTATTCTTTTCAACGAAAAGAATGTAGGTGATAACCAAAGTTTGTGTCATAGGCTCAATGTATATGTATAATTATTAGTTAGAATGTCCTTCCAACAAGATACCGAGCACAAAAATCAGAAATTGCATGTAAAATTTATGACTCGATAAAGTTGACATACCAAATAATCCCATTAGGACCATTAACCTTTTGTAATTTTATCCTCTAGGGTTGGGTTTTTGGATTTTTAATGTTTCCTCATTCCTAATTTATGTTAAAAAATGATATTTTAACCTCATCGTAATTCTCTCCCGCAAATGTGCATAGATTTCACATATATATTCAAGGATAAACTACCACCATTCAAGAGATTTTATTTCATTCCACCTTTTTTTATAGTTTTTGAACATTCGTTGAAGTTCAATAAGAAATTTCAGCACCGATGCTAGTGTGGGACTAGGAGGCCCGGGCGACACCTACACTGTGTGGGACCATAGGTCTTAGCGAGCACCTACACTAGTGTGGGCTAAATTTGGTGCATGTCTATTTTAGTTATCCCTTAATTAAGATGGACAATAAAATGTAATCTAATATAAAAATAACTTGTAATAGTTAAATAAGTGTGATAAACTCAGTTAACTCATGGATTTCAAGTTGAGGGTAGTTGGTGAGGCATGTAGAGTAATTCTAGTTCTAATAGAGTTCAAAGTGCGGTGGTGCATTAGTTAATGCATGTTGTAACCAGTTTAACTCACTTAAGTGAGTTAAACTCGGTTTGTACTAGTTGTAGCTGTTAGATACACTAGTGAGAGATCAAGTGAATTAAATATTAATTAATTCACAACCGGTGATCTCAAATGCAAGCGAGCATTTACTATTATTAGCTGCATGCATGTCGGTTCAAGTGGAGACCCAATTGAGATCTAGGTGAAGGGGAAGTTGACTATCAATTGTAGGATTATTGGGTTGCACCCATGAAACCAAACACCCATTGAATTGCACATGATCCTTGCATAGTCAAGGAAGGCCAAAATTCCTATGGAATAGGGATTTCATTCCACATGAATTGCGCAAGCAAGGAAGGATATCGGGAGGCGAGAAAAATTGCTAAGTATTGGTCGGTTTTATCTAGGACGATGTGAGACAATTAGCTGAATACGGGAGGGCTCTTGTGAGAATATTTGTATGTAAATTTTCATGTATCCATGTTTAATATATAATAGAAGATAGTGGGGTTTTGAGCAGCAAGCTTTCCCCAAGAAATTATATGTGTTGTGGTTTGATTGATTCTTCTTTGCTTCATGTGATTGGCGATTGTGTTTTTTAGATCTGCAATTGATTTGTAGAAGTGATTAAGTATCTAGCTTTAGAACATTGTTAGATCAGATTGAATCCATGATATAAATTCTTGTTGTATAATCTATACATGGTATCATAGCACAGAAATCACAATATTGAAGGAGGAGTTGATTTTGTGACCGAATAAAATTCAAATTTGAAAAAATACTTTCTTGGTGCTATAGCCGATTCGGGATCGAAATGGCTTTCAATGGCTTGAGATTGGAGTATGCACTTGAGGGAATATCTAACTATATTGATTGGAAGGACGGGGAAGGAGGCGAGTACCTAAAGACAATGGCTTGAAGGAATTCATTGACAATGATGTTCCTAAACCCACTATGACGGATGTTGCAAATCTTGATGCATGGCAAAAGAAAGTGGCAAAGGTGAGGAGGATGCCACTAGAGGGAGTATGAGACCAAATTGTCTCAAGTATCGATAGAAAAGAAACACCATATGCTATGTGGAAAGATTTTATGGATATATTGCATAGCATCGGTGACCATAGGAAATTGGCATTGAAAGATAAACTTAGGAAGATCAAGATAGAGACGAGCGACTCCATGCCAAAATATTTAACAAAGTTTTTCCAATTTCGGGATGAGCTAGGGAGCGTTGGCATAGCTGTCGATGATGATGATTTGGTGAGTCTATCTCTCCTTGGAATTCCCAAGAGTTTGCATAGTTATCAAGAATCTATCAATGGAAGGGAAAAGTCTGCCATATTTGGAACGAATGTGGTAGGATTTGGTGCGGGGGAGTTTAAATGGAATACGAGAGATTGATATTCATCTAAGAATGAAGATGAATAAGATTGTGATTTGGGTCGCTAAGGTGAAGAAAGGGAAGGGGAATAAATTCCATTCCAAATCTGATTCCAAATATGGCAAGAAGCGGGACATGTATAGGGTGAAGTGTTTTCACTCTCAAGAGCATGGGCATTATGCTACTAACTCGTCCACAAAAGAAGAAGAACAAGAAGGCTTCAAGATGCTGTAGTCGGTGAGGCTTTGGCCTTGCAATTTGAACTCGACTTCTCATTGATTGCATACATGGTGTCAAGTGCATTGGGATCTGTGTGGTATTTGGATAGTGGTGCTTCCTTTCACATGACGGGGAGACAAGGAATGTTCCGAGTAGCTTGGAGGAGAAGGAGCTCCGGATGCTTATCGAAATGGTTGATGACGGGCAAGTACAATTCTATGGGGATTGGTACCATTAGCTTCTAGAGACAATCGGGGTAAACCCTTTTAAGTAAAATATGTCATGCATGTACCGAGGTTTGAAGAAAAAATTTAGTATTAGTTGCAATGTTGGAGGATAGAGGCTATGATGTTTTTTTAAGTGAAGGAAAAGCCAAGAAGATAGGGGTTCGAGTTAAGAATCTCTAAAAGTCTGGATGTAGATGGGCACGCAACATTTATGGGCAAGGCATAGAAAGTGGTGAGTCGGGATGAGGGTGAGTTATGGCACAAGAGATTGGGCCATCTTCACCATAGAGCCTTGAAAGTCATGCAACGATTTATACGGATCTTCCCAAGGCTACACTTGTTCGGTCGGACACATGCAAGGGATGTACTACGGGAAAATATGTAAAGGCCACCTTTCATGAGAAGGAGAACCAAGCCTTGGGGATCCTTGAGAGAATTCACATAGATGTATGTGGACCATTCTTTGTTTCTTCGACAATGAAACATAAGTACTATGTGATATTCGTTGATGAATTTTCTCGTAAGTGCTAGATCTACTTCATGCTAAAGAAAGATCATATATTCTCAAAGTTTCTTGAGTTTAAAGCAATCGGTGGAGAAAGAGATGGGTAAGAAAGTGAAGGCTCTTAGAAGCGATGATGGTGGTGAGTACATCTCTAACGAATTCAAGAAATTTTGCAGCAAAGAAGGAATTCGGAGAGAGGCGATAGCACCTCATAATGCACAACAAAATGTGGTCGCTGAAAGAAAGAACAAAATGATTATGGGTGCAGCAAGAGCGATGTTGCATGATCAAGTCCTACCGATGCATCCGTAGGCGAAGCATGCGACACACTGCGATATTTGTGCAAAACCGTTGTCCTCATAGCATACTTGGCATGAGTACACCAAAAGAGGCTTTCATTGGTAATGTTGGAGTTCCCATGTTTTGGAAGCTTTGGCAATACCAAAAGATGAGACAACATCAAAACCACTTTAGGAACTCGGGATCTAGCCCTCCTGGGTCTAGAGAGGGATCTCTCTACAAAGGCAAAGGTATATGTCTTTGAAGCTTGATTTGAAGGTATTAGGCTAGTTATATGGCACAAGGTTTGTTTTGTTTGTTTGTTTGGTTGTTCGGGAAACATGAAGGAAGGGTTCAATATAAGACAAAGGGTGAGAAAAAGAGGATTTTAGGCAAAGGAAAGATAATTCGAGAGAACACTTGAGACCATTGGGTAATGGATTCATGAAAGGCTTTACTTGCTATTCGGTATTCAAGGCTTTCAATTGGGCTAGTCATCTAAAGCATAGGATCTTAAAGATGACAGTGTGGTATGAAGTGATAGGGAATGAAGGTGAATGACAAGGAAACCTCCAAGGTGACCGAGTTAGGAATCGAGATCTAGGGATAGGACATGCCATTAAACACCTATGATACAACTCCTAAAAGGTTAACTCTTCGAGACAAAGGAAACACTTTAGATTTAAACACAAAGGTGAAGGCACGAGATTAGAGAAAGGCTTTGAACTTTCAATGCTTCGACATTCAACTTGAGGGAACCTAGAAAGGTTCAATTGATTGAAAAAATACCCTAGTGAGACAAAATCAGCATTCTAAATTCCCGGTATCCCAATTCTTTCAATTAAAAACCCAACAAGAACATCCAAGAAAAGATTCATAAATTCATACATCAGCTAGCGAGTGAATAACAACAACTACATCGGTTAAATTATCTCGAATTAGTTCTTAGATAACACAATTAGTAGAAAACATCGAAGATAATAAGAGAAGAAGAATTAGGGTACCATGCGAGGGTATATCCTAAGCCAGGGTTTCGATCCTTACCGGAGAAATGAAATGTAATGAATTACGAGAAGGAAAACGAAACAAAGGCATAAAACATCGTTGTTGCTTTAAATCGGGGATCCAAAGAAATGTGCTTGTCATATTAAAGAGAAACACCGATCATGTACAACATTGTCCAATAGCTTGATATTCGATCTCGAAAACATCTTCCTCAACCTATCTTACAACTTTACACATAGAACTATATCTCAAGAGAAACTGACTTACAATTCACGAGATATCGATCAACAACCAACAAGAACCATTACAATGTGTTTTTTCTTGAGTTTTTATAGCTAAAAGAGAGGAAGAGGAGGTATATGAAAAACTAAATGAAGCATTAAAAACGAAGTAGTAGAAGAGGGCTCAAGGCCCATTACAATCTTAATATCTATGCATTGATTTTTGGTACTCTCGGGTGAGAGTGGTCTTCGATAGGTGATAGTAACTACGGGTATGTTCTTTGATGCACTTTTGGATGTATTACTCTGCTAGTATCTACGGTGATAGGAACAAAGGTAGATAAATGAATTTTAGGTCTTCCATACTTGCATAAAAAATTCTTTGGCAACATTAGGACTTTCTATCAAGGTGTAGATCTTCTTAGGAGCTCGATGTAGAATAGAAATCATAATGGGAACTTGTCCTTTCGTGGGAAAGAACCTTCTGATCGATGCGTGACACTAATCACATTGTTTTCTATGTTTTAGGCCTCATTAGGCCTTTAGTGTTAATCACGAGGTCTTCAATCCGGTACTTTGACTTTAGATATGGAATTAAAGCTTAAAATATTCAATTACGAGGCTTTAAACTCTTTAGTCCTTCATCGATACTCTTTGCCACTTAATTGGATGTCTCTGTCTATAAATTTGTAGTTTTAATGGTGTTGGAGGTTTTTTAACGAGTTAATACCCCTAATTTGGATAAAATATGCATTTAAAAACTTTCGAGAGTCTTCCCCTGCAAATTTCGGCCCACGAAAATGGCCTTCTCTTCGCTTTGTGCCACTATGACGGTGACCGTGAGCAATGGTAGTTTCCACTTTGCACGTAACCCCCGCAAAACACACAAAATTTTTAAGAAAAATCCATGCGAGTGATGGTGGATGCGGTGGAAGGGATCTGTGAGAATGGTAGCGCAACATGGTGGATGAGGTGAATGCGATGGAAGATGGCATGCAAAATGCTTTGTGAAATGGTCGAAATCTGATACGATGGAGGTTTGGTGGAGGAATGCTTTTGAGCTATTCGATCGGATCCGGAGGTGATGATCGCCGGTGGAGATTAACCAATGGAATGAATTTAGAAAGTTGGGTGATATGCAATGAACTTTAATGTAAAACATTAAAGTTGTGATTTCAAGTGGAATGATATAACCCTTTAACATAAAACATTAATAGTTTAATGTGAGTGGAGAAAAAATATTTTTTTAATGTAAATCGTGAGAGTTTAAACTTTGGTGAAATACATAGAAAATGAATGAATATGAAATGAAACGGGTTTGAATGGTGGGACCGAGGCGTGGGTGGAGGGTGATTTAATATGGAACGTCGGATCTCAAGAGGAGATTGATGGTTGAGATGACGCGATGAAGTTACGAGGTACCCAGATGGGAAAAAATGAATGAAGTGCGAGATGCATTGAGGGTTGTTGATACTGCACAAATCAATGATCGGGATTACATGGAAGAAATTCCAAAGGTGGAAGAGGGGAAGTGGTTTTCAAGGAAAAACAGTTGTTTTGGCACGGTAAAAGGTAGGTAAGGGCAGTTTTCACTTTTCAAACGCGATATAGGTCCCCAGTCGATAAGTGGCATTTTGAAACCACCTATATCGCGTGAATTTGAGCTGATTAACATTCGGATGCCAAAAGGCTGCGCAATATTGATGCTGGCCATTGGATGCGGGGCCGTGAGATCCGATGGTGGGAGATGGACCACGATATGGGAACGTGCACGGTCGGTTAAGGTGGGGGTCGATTGAAGGTGGTTTGAATACGGGTCGTCCGATCTATGAATGAACGAGCGAGATCTAGAGAGGGAGAGCAAAGGAAAAGGATATGGTTAGTGAGTAGGTGGAATCGAGCCATTAGATCAAGAGGGATGAGTGGCTGCGATTCAATTAGAAAGCGAGAGGGAGGCGAGGGGGCCAAAAACTCCGATGGGATGAAGGAGCGATTGCATACGGACAGGTTGGATTGGCCGCGAGATCAATGACTATGATTGGATCGAGAGGGTGACCAATCGGGGAAATGGGGTGGAGTAAGATCAAATCTGTTCGTTGGTTCTTGTGGATTCAACGGCTAGGATCCGATCGAGGTATCGGCCAATTGAGAGACAGAAAATGACACTTTTAAAGTCTCCGATTGGCGATGAGCGCGGTCTTTGCGATGGCCGTCGGATTTAAATGTGAATTGAAAGTGGAGATGGCCATCGGGAGGGTTTAAAAAGGAGTGTGATGGGGCGCAATGAAATAGGCGAGGACCATTAGATCTATTAAGATCAATGGCGGGTATCACACCAAAGGCCGACGAGAACAAATTACATCTCACATCGGAAGTTTTTTGTTTACAAAGGAAAAAAGCGCTCCGCTCCAACTCTACGATGCGATAAGCGCCTTATGGATTAGCACTTGGTATTAGCACTCGGGTTCATGGAGGGGAAGTGGTTAGGGGCTGGACGAAAGGGGCTAAGCTCTGTTATATGTAAAAAAATGAGTTTTTGGCCTAAAAAACGAGTTTTTAAGGCTTAAAAGAGGTTTTCGGTAGATGGAAAAAAGGGATTTTTAAACCAAAAAAAAGGGTGTTTTTAAGGTTTAAAGGGGAGATGGGATGATTTAGAAGACTTAGGAAGGGATTTTTGGGGGTCGAAGGGGAAATTTGGGAAAGGGAAAAAAAGGTTAAAATGGGGGAAATTTGCGGGGATACAAGGAGAAAATGGAGGCCTTTACGAGCATAATTATTTCACAGACAGTGAGGCTTTTTGGATGGAAACAACAGAAATTTTTTTTCTAAGGAAAATGGCACATAGAGGCTTCAAGAATGAGATATTTTCATAGGAAATGTATCTCTTGAAGGCTCGAGAAAAAATATTTAGCCACCTATTTTCTTGACAAAAAATTCATAGGTGGCTAACGAGTGGCTCACGTGGGGATGACATATTCTTGAAGGTGTCGAGAATTCGAGAAAATAATATTTGGAGTAGGCTAGATGCCCAGATCCCTGAACCATCTTTCTTCTTTGATTCACTTGTTACAAACATGATGGATATTATTCAGTGAGAAAACATTCCCTAAACAATCTACCTACCCATCCTACAATCCTAACTTTTTTTCTTTAGGGTGCATTTGAATTTCGAGACCTTCTTCATCATTTTTTTATTGAAAGTAGAAAACAAACTATTCTAATTCTACCCTTATTCCTCCACGAGACAGATTAGATTTGTTGGCCTCATAGTTTCTCTACCTAATCTAATATACTGCTAGGATTAAAACCTGTCTACCAAATTTCTTTCTCTACATTCTACAACAAAAATTTAAAAACAATCAAGCCAAGATTAGACGGTCTAGTTTGCTATGGATTCATGGCATAAAGACATACTGCACATGAACAAAAATTGCAGAAACTTGAAAACAAAATATTTGAAGGCTTGAAATATTGAAACTTTGAAGCATCCTTCTTTCCTTTGTGACTCAAGTTTTTAGCTTGTTAGAGTCACTTTCTTCTTCACTTGACTTTGGTTTTGGGCTTGTTAGAGTTGATTCTTCTTTCTTCTTTGCTTTGGTCAGTTTTTGAGCATATTAGAACCGAGCTTCCTTACTTCCTTTGGCTCGGGTTTTGATCATGTTAGAGCCAATATTTTTCACTTCATAGGTTCAAGGTTTGAGCATGTCTAAACCTCTCTTTCTCTCTTTTTTTGAAAAAAATTTCTCTTTTTATTTGAAAACAAAACACAACAATGGTATTTACAATGGAAATGAAAAACGCTAAACTTGAAATCGGCGATAGTAATGTTTGAGCATCCTTCCATTGATAGGACCCGCAAACATATATGTACCATATAGCTCTTGCGAGAAAAAAGGCATTTGGACCAATGGTGGATTGGATGATGTAAGGACCTGCCTACAAAGCTGTCAAATTTTCCATGCTTTCCTTTGTCTTCTCTCCTAGAGTCCCACTTTAGAACTTTATCTCCAATTTTGAAGTCACAAGCCTTTGTTATTTTCTCAAAAAAAATTCTTTATATTTTCTTGCACTTTCAAAGCTTTGTTGTAGACCTGTTCTCTTGTTTGTTGGAGATGGATTGTTTGATTTATCCTCCTTACCACATCTTGTCATCTTTTGTCTGAATCTCTTGGACTAGTTTAGCACTTTGGTACCCCTAGGCTGGTAGGAAACACTACCTCTGTCCCATAAACAAGTTGATATGGTGACATGCCAATGGATTTCTTTGTTGTCGGCCTGTCGACCCCACAATGCATGCACTAACTTGTTATGCCATGATTTCTTATTCTCTTCAAGTAGTTTTTTTATGATGGTCACCAAGCTCTTGTTTGATGATTCAACTAACCCATTACCTTGTGGGTAGTAAGTAGTTGAATGATTGAGTGCTATCGATATACTGTGACAAAAATCAATCATTTTCTTGGATCCAAAAGTAGCAACGTTATCGGTGATTATCTTTCTTAGGCGACCAAATCTAGAGAGGATGTGGTCTTCTAGGAACTTAATGATAATAGAATGCTGTGGCATTCCTAGAAGGTATGGCCTCTATCCATTTTGTGAAATAGTTTGTGGGTTTGTAAGGATCCACTTGTGTTGAGAAAAATATGAAGGGTGTATTTCTCGTGTAAAATCTAGGCCCCATTTTTGGAAGGGAGCCTCAACGGTAATGGGTTGTAATGGTAAAGGGAGGAGCTTTATTTTGCCCTAAAAAAATCTAGCACTTATGGCGAGGAAATTATCATTTTATGGATGTCATTGAAAAGTGTAGGGCGGTAATAGCCAGACTCTAAGTATTTTGTTAGCGATGGCTTTCCACTTTAAATGGCCTCCACACTCTCCTACATGGAACTCTTGTTTAATCCTCTCTGCTTCGAGTTTAGGGAAAAAAAATTTAAGCAATAGACCATTTTCATTCTTCCAGTATAAACATTGATTCAATATGCAATAGTTTCGGCTTTCAACTTTAGGAATCGGCCTTAGTCTTTGATAGATCGGGAGGGGCATTGAGGTTTGTGAGTACATACGGGATATTAGAATACCAAGGAGAATTTTGAAATTGTTCTTCAGTCGTAGGATCGAGGTAATCCTTCATGTTCATCAGAGGCATCCACCATGTTTATGGCAAGGGCTTGCGAGTTAGATTCAACCATTAGTTGAGCTAAGCCACGACCTTTGATCGGTTTCATGGGTTTTATTTCTAGGTCATACTCTAATATCACAACAATCCATTTTTCCCCTCTTTCCATCGGAATCTTGGGAAAAAAATGTCTTTAACCACTTGTGTTTGGCACATAGGCTATGATGTGAGAATGCAATATATACACCCTAAAATCTTTCAAGGCCTTTACCAAGGCGTAGGCCTATTTTTCCATTATGTTATATTTCAAGGGTGCATCCCTCGGAGCTTTGCTAAAAGAAAGAAATAGTCGTTCCATTCCCTCTATATTTTTTACTACAGTGAAGCTATGACCAGTTTGTATGCTCGGAGGCAAAGGAGAATATCGGGAAATATTTTTGAGAAATACGGGCTAATCGGGACAAGTGCTCGGGTGAGTGCAAGTTTAAAGTAATTCAAAAGAATTTTTAGCCTCTACGGTCCACTTAACCCCTACACCTTTTTTTCAGACATGTTTTTCATATCCCCTGAGGTGTTCGACTAAGTTGGGAATAAACCTCCTTAAGAGTTAATTTTCCCAATAAAGGAATGTAACTCTTTTATGTTTCTCGGGTGGGTAATCTACAATATTCCCTCAACTCTTTGTGGGTCTATTTCAATTCCCTTCTACGATATAATATGGCCAGAAGCTTACCTTCTTACGGGCCAAATACAATCTTCTTGGGATTTAAAGACGAGATCGAACCTTCTACATTTTTCAAAAACCCTTCTCGGATGTTTTAGGTGCTCCTCATCGGTCTTGGAATGAGCGTTATGTCATCTAGGTAGATGACAATGAATTTCCCTATTTCCTCAGAAAAGGCTATGTCCATTGCTTGTTGGAAGGTTGCACCGGCGTTCATCGGTCCAAAAGGCATTTTTACCTACATAAAAGTGCACGATGGAGTGGTGAAAGATGTCTTGAGTTGGTCTTTTGGGAGTACTAAAACTTGTTTATAGCCTGAAAAACCATCTAGCGGGAGATCCTTTTTTTAGCCCACTACCCTCTGTGGGATGTGTTCCATCTTTGGTAAGGGGTAAGCTTGTCTTTAAGTGAGGCTACGTTAAGGTTCACGAAATCAATGCACTGATCTGATCTCACTGTCTCCTTTCTCACAACTACAAGGTTGGAAACCCAATCAAAGAACCTCACAGGGCACTATAATTCTGCCTCATACATCTTCTTGATTTCCTTTTCGACTAGAGTAGTTGTTTCGAGTTAATTCTGAAATTTACGTACGAAGGGTTTTTGGTTTCTTTCAAAGGGATTTTGTGTTGTATAATGTCTGTATCGTAGGCCTTTAAGTCCTCGTATCTCCAGGGAAAACACATCGATGAACTCTTTAAATAGGTAAATATATTTATTTTTTCATGTACGTGGGAAAGGACTTAGCCAATTTAATCATCTTAGGCTTATCTTCGGTGCCTATGTTGCATTCCTCGATATCATAATCCGAGTGTTCTATTGTGGGTTTTTTTGCTACGTCGTAAAAATAAAAAAAGGTCCTCTAAAGGTGTCGAGTCCTGCGGGTATATTCTTATCTTTTGACTAAAGCACCTCTATTTCCTCTTTTTTCTGCATTCTTATATTCTTCGGTTGGATTTCCAAGTTGTTCGATCAATGTGTTTATTTCTACGTTATGGGGTGATTTTTTCTTTGTCGGGGAGCTCTTCACTCGGACAACTTTCATTGGATTTAGAGTCTAAATCGAGAGAATTCAAACTCATTCCTGTAGATTAGGAAATCCTCTATCTTCTTGTCGCCCTCGAAAGGCCCGCCAATATTTTTTCGTTACTCGAGCACTTTGCAGTACGTATTTTGTCTAAATGATGATTTTTTTGTCACTAGGAGACTTATGATATGAACTAGATATGCGAGGCTAATCCATTCACTATGATGTTTTGACTCCTAGGAATAAACATAAGTTCATACTCTATAAAGGTTTTCGATAAATCCATAACATCATTTTTGTATGCTCTCAATCTAGGGTGTTTAGCTATATATTCTCCGTTCAATTGTTTTATGATTAACTCGGAGTCTCCATGTACAGTTATCCTACGAGCTCCTAGTTTTTCCAAGCTGATTCAAGCCTAGGATAAGAGCCTCATACTCGCGATATTGTTTGTACATTTGAAGTTCGGATTGAAGGCATGAATCTTGGCATAGTCACTCTCGGTGTTATGTAACCACACTCCCTCTCTCTGCGGTATTTCTAGTGCAAGACCCATTGAAATTCATTCTCCATAAGAGATCATTTTCAAGTTTATCGTCATTTTCCTCCTTAACATTGGTTTCACTATTATGCGGTAATATGGAGTCGCATCGTGGTGTGGAGTGTCTTTTTCTTCTATGATGTGTATGGAGTTCGAGAGAGATGACTAGTCGGATATTTGTAATCTTGGTTTTGTTTACTGCGAGTTTTCAGATCCATTTGCCTTTGTCCAAAGGTTTCTTCTTCATTTTATTCTAAGTTTAGAGTGGCCATTATGTTAAAATCTATGGGCTCTACCCTATCATTTGCATCTCTATATTTTGGCTGCTAGCTCGTCTATGGATTCATCGTTGCGAAAAGGATAAAGGAGTCCAGTCTAGTGTTTATAGAGTACAAAGGTGAATTTTCAAGATTTTTCGAGGGCTGCTAACCATGAACTTCATTTGTGCCTCTCTATACGAGTCTCCTAAGTCGGCTAAAGACAACGATTGTGGCATATGAGCCATCCATCTGCATTGTATCTTGTAGCTTGGCACCCCATGAACTCGATAGTAACATGCCATACTTAGGTGGCACATCTTCCACTACCACATCCATAACCATACATTTTGTTGGAATGCAGGGTCAAGTTCACACAAAGGTATTTGATTATACCAAGGCACTTTACTACTGCTAGATTCAAATGAATATAAATCTTTATAAGGACGGGTTATCTCTAGGCCTAACCTCTCCATAACTACCTTAGGCATTAGGTTGTGTGATGCCCCAGAGTCATGCATTGCGTTGTGAAGGATCTTGTAAAAATTTTTCGAATAAATCAACTTATTCAATGGAGATTAACTTGATCAGACATCAATTTCGAATTTCATGCATAACACATAATCTCTTCTACGATTAATTGTCACATGCGGAAAAATAGAAGCGATCACACATCAAATCATCACACACATTAACACAGTATGTATGGGGAAAGATTATAGCTGAAAACCCCTCAGCTATTCTGTATATTATAATGGAGAGAACATGCAGCAATACATAGTACAAACTCCTCACAAGTACTCAGTACTATCTCCCAAAGCTACACAAAAACTAGCTTGGTTTTGAACAAGTCACAGGTTCAAAACACACCCACTAATTTCCCTGCCTCTATTGCGTAGTCAAGGCTGGTCTAAATAGAGATCCAAGTTCGAATCTCACTGGCTCCAACTGCGCAATTGTCATTGGTAATTTCCTCCAAGTGTAGTGCAAATCTCATGCACAACTAATGTCACAACTGATAGCTATCTCAACCCTTTCATCTACCTCTTTCACTTGTCGCCACTGAACTGTCCATGCACTGAGTTAAATTGATGTGTTCTTTAGTTGAATAATGAGTTAATAATTAGTGAATTAAATAATATTTAATTTACACAACTCATCTCTAGTGTATTAGCTAGTTAAACTAAATACAACTAGTTCAACTAGTTAACCAGAACACCATCTCCATTAACTGTCGCATCAACTCCACCAAACTCTGCCACTTGAGCTCTAACTGAAGTCAACCATGCATTAGCTCAACTAACCCATAGGAAAAGTGTAAATCCTTCTGGCAGCTGCATGCCCCACCTCCGGGGGTCAAACTGAAGTGCTCCAAGAGAGTAAACTGAAGTTTAGAGTCCAAATATTATTAAGGGTAAATAATATTCGACTGTTCTATTTTTAGCTCGCCAGTCTAAAAATAGACTTCGACCTAAATGCTAAAAATAGAGGTCCATCTATTTTTACCAACTCGACCAATCATCCAAGAATAGCATACGGAAGCTCCGGGTCCATGATCCATATGTCTAAAAATAGACATAGTCTAAAAATAGACATAGTCTAAAAATAGACTTTTCGACAAAAATCACATGTGTGGTCCCCACCTAGTTTAGGTGATCACTTTCCAACTAGGATCAGGAAAGATGTTTCAGGAGGCCTCCTTCATTGTTTCTTGTTGCCATTTTCAACACTCCCTCTCAACAAGAAAGGACTGTCTTTGCATGCGACATGCAACTCCATGCATTCGCCCTGCAACCTTCACAGGCGCCATGCAACTCCATGCATGCGACATGCAACTCCATGCATTCGCCATGCACCCTTTGCATGTGCCATGCAAACTCATGCATGCACCATGCAACTCCATGCATGCGCCATGCACCCTTTGCATGCAACATCTACGAAACTGAATAGGCAATAGCTCAATCAATCGTTATCTATCATAGTCGACACGGCAGCCAGTGCATGTCATCAGGAACTACTGCGTTGTTGAACTCTTGCACCCATGCACTCTTGCACTTGCTGTCAACTCTGATCCGCGCTCCAGTATCCGACACTGTCACTTTGATCTGCCTGCATCACTCCAACTGATCTTGCTACTGCTGCGCTGTGGGCACCTCGTAGCTAGGTTCAATCCATGAGATCCACACCATCTCATGAATCTGCCCAGAAATCTCCTCATGGGATTAATCATGCATGTCGCCCCACCTCATACCTGGTGGTATAGCTGCATGCACTCCCTCTGCCTGTCTGGCACGGAATTTCTTTGCATGAGTGGTTTCTCCCACTCCATGATCCTCTTGTGGCTGCTCCACACTCCGAGGTTCACTATCACCTACATGCAAAACTTGCTCCCTCTCAAGCATCAATTTCATGTCTTTCTCGCCTGCATGCAACACTTGCTCCCTCTCAAGCTTCAGTTGCATGTCTTTCTCCTGCTTCCCAACAATAGGAAGCTCCGTAGACATCCCATCTACTTCAAGTCTGTAGAGATTCTTTGCTCGAATCCCAACCTTCTTGACTTGTCCCGTTGCCTTGTGCCGAAGGAAAAATTTTCCTTCTCTAAAGACAACTTCATACCCTTTATCCTCTAACATTGCGATTGAGATCAGATTCTTTGTTAGACCTGGTACATGCAATACATCTTGTAAAAGAATGAGTTTACCTGACTCCCTCTGAAAGGTTATGGTACCAATGTTGGTCGCATTGTATCGTCCACCGTCGCCCAACTCAACATGCATCTGGAGACCTTTCTCCACCAAGTCACTGAAAAGATTTGCATCTCCCGTCATGTGAAAGGAAGCACCACTATCAATATACCACCCCAATCCCAATGCACTAGACAACATGCATGCGATCAATGAGAAGTCCAGCTCAAATTGCGAGGCAAGAGCCTCACCAGCTGCAGCTCCAGCAGCCTGCTTGTTCTTCTTCTTCTTTGGGCAATTCGTGGCGTAATGTCCATGATCGTGACAGTGAAAACACTTCACTTTGGACATGTCACACTCTTTACCATCCGCACTCCACTGAACTCCGCCACTTGAGCTCTAACTGAAGTCAACCATGCATTAGCTCACCTAACCCATAGGAAAAGCGTAAATCCTTCTGGCAGCTGCATGCCCCACCTCCGGGGGTCAAACTGAAGTGCTCCAAGAGAGTAAACTGAAGTTTAGAGTCCAAATATTATTAAGGGTAAATAATATTCGACTTCCCTATTTTTAGGATAGGCAGTCTAAAAATAGACTTCGACCTATAGGTCCAAAAATAGAGGTCCATCTATTTTTTACCAACATGACCAATACTCCAAGAATAACATACTGCAACCCCTGGACCATGCTCCATATGTCTAAAAATAGACATAGTCTAAAAATAGACTTTTCGACAAAAATCACATGTGTGGTCCCCACCTAGTTTAGGTGATCACTTTCCAACTAGGATCGGGAAAGATGTTTCAGGAGGCCTCCTTCACTGTTTCTTGTTGCCATTTTCAACGGATCTTGTCAGGATATTGAGGCTGATATAAAAAGGAGGTACTACCCTTCCTGAAACTTCCCTTCTATCTTTGGACCGAACAGAAGGGCTGGTTGATCATCACT